>CM063503.1:95486141-95543641 GCA_032207245.1 Pardosa pseudoannulata | reverse complement strand
TATCTCTATATCTATGTATCTATCTATCTCTGTATCTATCTATCTCTATATCTATCTATCTATCTCTATATCTATCTATCTATCTATCTTTATCTCTCTCTCTCTCTCTATATATATATATATATATATATATATATATATATATATATATATATATATATATATATATATATATATATATATATATATATATATAAAACTCTGTGTGTGTGTGTGTGTGTGCATGCGTGTGCGTGCGCGTGCACTTTTGCAACTCTGACTGCAACACTACTCTAAATACAATTTTAATTATTTCAAAATTTAGTTAGTTTGTGGCTGTATTTATTGATACGCCAAAAGTATTATAATTATGTTGCAGAATATTTATTCCTATTATCCTGCATATGAGACATTTCATTCATTTAAAAATTTCCCTTTGTGATAAAAGGGAATAAAAAATGGGAGTTTTCTTATAATAACATTAGACACTTCACTTTACGCTCTGTTACTCAGCAATTTTAAAGAATTATTATTTTTTTCCAAATTTAACCACGTGTGATTCAAGTTAATTAAAACATTAATAATTAGCTGATAAAAAATATTGACTTTATCTTCACAAGAGAAAGTGTTACATAAGATTTTGGGGCTTTCATAAGTTGTGTTAGAAAGCGAAATTTGACTCTGAAGGAAAAAAGTGGGAAATTTTCGCTTTTCAAAAGATTGATTCACTTACTATTTTCTTTAACTACAAAACAATATTTTTCTAACCGTAGCTGATATGAATGATGTTTTACTTTGTTGCAGAGTCACTTCAGTGACAAATTTTGCAAATTTAAGTAAACATTTATCAAGAATTTATATTTAAGATGCTTCTTATCATAGCATAATGGGAAAGTGGGTATATGTATGAAATGTCGTGTTCCAGAGTTAAGGCGAATGGAAAAGAGTCTTCTTGATAATAATAATTTTACTAACTCATAAATCTATGTGAGAGCAACTTGCGCCATTTTCATTGTTCGTGGCGGAGTTAAGCGGAATAGGTGTTCACATTTCCATGTCCATGCGCTGACTTATCTTATCTGTTTGCAAGCTCATCAAATTGTTTCAAAATGTTTCCGCCTGACCAGATTATCCTAAACGCTTACGCGAGCATGGATCTTTTTCGTTTATTTTATTATTATAAAAGAGTTCCCTTGTTAAAATCGCTTTTAACTCACGTAATTTCCAACTAAACCTTTTTTGGACCTGACATGTATATAAGTGATGCGCGCTATGATGGGAGACCATGGTACCTTACACCCCTCAAATATCATTTTTTTATACTCTGTATAGAAAAAAATCACATATACACGCATATAAAATAGTTAGATTAGGATTTTCCCTAAGAAGCATGAATTTTCTGTAGTTAAAAATGCTAAGGGATTCGAAATTTTCGGAAGATAAATTCATATTATTATTGGTAATTTAATTTACATTTATCCTATACCAATTTTATCTGTAAGAGTAACACAAAGTTAATATCAAGAGACAGTGTATAATTTTATTTCTTCTATTCTGTATAATTCATAATCTTAAAAAGTTTTCAGTTTCAAAGAGTTTGGTTTGGAGTGCTACGGTCTACTTTTTACTACGAACACTATTATATTTTTTTTTACAGATGGTGCTTTGCTCAACTGAAACAAAATAAACACACTTTACAAAACTATTAAGCAATTGCTGACGCTGATCTAGCATTATGGCTGCTGGAGGGAACACTATACAAATTAGTAATTCAAAGGCAGTTACGCCGAACGATGAGCGAGTAGGTATTGTGCTGCTCTTCGGTGACGGAGTTCGTGGGTTCGAAGATCACTACTGGCATGGGTATTCGTAGCCATTCGGAATCAGTTTTAAGCAGGAGAGGCATTAGTCCTATTGTTGCAAATAATCGGTTATTGGTTGCTGCTATTATGGATCTTCGTAGCCGTTGGGAATCCGTTTTAAGCGGTAGCTTTAAGCAATCTCAGTACTCTCGTGTAGCAAAACAATAGACCGTAGAGCTCCAAACCAAACCAAGTTAGACACTGCCAGTAGCGTACCCAGAAATTAATTTCTTTTTTTTGGGGGGGGTGCATATTGTCATTACCAACAAGGGCACCCATATGGAAAGTGCAGAAGAGGCTTGAGCTTCCCCCCCCTTTTTGTAAAGACAGTTCTTTAAGCTAAATTTAACACTTAAATATGCAAATACAACACATGCATAAACACATTTTTCTCTCAGTTTGGTTTGGTTTGGTTTGGTTTGGAGCGCTACGGTCTCCTTTTTGCAACACGAGGGCTAATGAGACTGGGACCTACAGCTTAAAGCCGATTCCGAACATCCGTGCAACTGTGGGATTCGAACCCACGAACTCCGGTACCGAAGGCCAGCACCCTAACCAATCGGACATCATTCGGCTCAGTTTCAAAGAGTAAAAATTACTAATAGATTAGCTGGGATGAAGTTGTATTTAGCCAATTAGCCCCTTATTTACATTAAGAGGACCTGTACTTCACAAAGAAATCCATGCATCCTCCATGCATACATTTCTATACTATCTAAAGTGATAGATAGGAGGTATAATTTAGTATCAAAATCATACATAAAATCTTACAATCAATCTACTATTACAAATCTGTGTTTTGAATTCTTCAGTATGCATTTTGAATAAGGAAATTTTTTAAGTAAAAATCTCTTTTAAAATCACTTAATGCATTAAAAATGGATCTTTTTTAAAATATAAATGCTGCCAGATGGCAGTATTTGAACTCTAGTCAGACAACAGAGTAACTTTGAGAAACGAAACTAAATTTTGACCTGCACTGGAAAGTGTAAATGACAGGGCCGTAGCCAGAAATTATTTTCGGAGGGGGACTAAGGGAGAAAGACGTCTTTATTTGTGAATGATACTTCAATTGATGAAAGGGAAAGCACTGTATTTCAGGCCAGAGCCCAGCAAGAATTTATGGTCTCATCGGTTTTTTTTTTTAAGATAATAACAGTCTATGTGTATGAACAGCTAGGCAGATAGCACATACACACACAAACGTGGGACGTTGTCTATCTACAAAATGGTAGTTAAAAAAATTTTTAGGGGGGGGGGTGGCAGTCCCTCAAATCCCTCCCCCTTCTAACTGTCTTGGTAAATAATGAAGTATCATATAATCAAAATAATAAAATGAATATCATTAGTAAGCGTACGAGGAAGTCATGTAGTATACACATCAGAATTTTATATTCTGTAATTATTGTTCGCTTTTACCTCTGTAAATTTTAGTATTATACTGTGTGAGCAATTCTTGATAAACAAAATAAAGTGTAATGGCTTAAAATTTCGAAAATTAGAATGTGAAAGGAACCTCTTAAACACTCAAAACACTCAATGATTGCACTATCTTACCCATGTAATATTATCCTAGAAAATAATACACTTCCCACAAAAATGTCTCCCAAACTAATTAAAGGAAAAGGGGGTCTTTAAAGTTTTAACACTCAAATTAATTTCAAGAAAATTCTCATTACCTTATAATTAAATATTTATGGGATAATATTTTAATGAAGGTAGTATAATCACTAATACATAAACAAAATATTTAGTGATATTTTTTCTTTGAAGCAATGTTTAATTACAAGTAGCAACCATTATAATCATTTAAAGTAGCGCAATAAAAGTAAAAAGATCATATCTTTTAAAACTTACTCAGCACCTCATTATTTTTATAATACTTACCCAGAATATTTGTTAAGAGCTACTTTGATTGACATTCATCACGAGTTTTTAAAATGGATAAATTTTTAAAAGAAGTATATTTAGTATATGTACAATATTGTTTAAAGAAAAAAAACGGAAATCAGTAGTGTCATTAAATATTTTGCATTTTTGAGTGCTTTTTGCAGAAAGTAATTCTAGATATTAATACCATAATGGTAAAAGTTTTTAGTTTTTTAATTAGTTTTAAAATTTCATGTCTCAATTGCAGTGTACTTATTTAAAAGTGGTTTGGAATTAAAAGTAAAATATTTATTATTTTTCCAGCAAATAAATTTCATAGTTTCCTCAATCAAAATTCCAAATCATTTAATAATTTTATTTTTTTTAATATTGTATTATTTTATAAAGCTAAATAACGAGTTTTCTGGGTAGCTTGGAAAGGTTTGATCAATTATTTTGCAGCAGGGAGTCAAAATAAGCTGGAACTTATTGGCTAAACTCAGTTCCGAATTGCTACAAACCTGCTTGACTATCAGTCAGCTCTAAATGATAGATTTATATACCGTTTGTGGAAAAGGGAAAGACGAACTATGATGCATGGTTTTTTAATTTTGTATTTTTTTTTAAGTTTTTCCCTTGCCGAATGGCAACAAAAAAGGAAGAACGATTTTTTAAATTTATTTTCGGTTTTGAGTTGTTCTTTTAAAATCTATGTATAGTGTTCGTTTTTTAGTGTTTCGTCGTGTTATTAAATAAATGTATTATATGATCCGAAAGGCTTCTTCTTTAAATCGTGATTGAAGAATACATCTTTCCAGTGCGTCCCACGGAACCCGAAGGTGAAAGGGTAAGAGCCTTTTGATATTTATTTTTTCGATAAATGCTCTTACCTTAAGGTCAAAATTTAATACCGTTATTTCGCACGTATAGTCCGCTGACTATCTGTGATTAAAACGCAAATTTCTTTAACCGCGGACTATCTGCTGGTTGTTCATTGCTCAAATCATCAAAAACTTGTTTCATTTTACAATTCTTACATATTCTTAATTAAAATCCACTTTTTGCATAGTGTTAAATAATATCAGAAACAGTAAAATTAAGAAAATATCAAAGCAAAACATTAATAAGGTATACAGATAATAGTCTTCAAGCTAGTGGTACTTTTCAAAACAAAGTGCAAAGGAATTCTTAATTGTTTACACCGCCAAGTAGTCTCACTTTTAATTTGATTCTTGTAACACACACGGCATTTCTTAGTAGGTTTTCTTTTATTCTGACTCATTAATTTGGCAATGACTTGTACCAAGAAATTCTAAGTAAACAATATTCAATAGTGATTTGTGATTTTCACAAGTGATAAAAGTGTTGCCAAATTCAGTACACTAGAAATTTTAAGCTAAATTAATTATCATATTTAACAGTAACTTTAATCGCATGACGAGTGTAGCTCGTCATTGTGCGGTATGGAATGAAAAACTAATGACGAGCTAGACTCGTCATTTTACCGGAAGGGGTTAACAGACGAATTTATTGAAGCTAAATAGCAACTCGCAACCTTGCAAGATCGAGCAGTTGCCTACAACTAGTGGGTATCAGCTTTTATACCTGAACAGAATATTCGAGATATAACTAATTTACAAAATAAAGAATGATCTAGAATGCTCGATAACATAAGGCAACAATAAATAACACTTTTAAATTAAAAATCCATCTTCGGGTATGGATCTTGCGCTTTGACCATTCGGCCACTGAGCCCGTTAGCGAAGTTTCTTTGTGCGGCAATATTGTATTATTTTATAAAACTAAATAACGAGTTTTCGGTGAAGCGTAGAGAAGTTTGGTTAATTATTTTGCAGCTTGAAGGCTAAAGAAGCTGGAAACTACTGCCTAAATTCAATTCCGAATAGCCACAAACCTGTTTGACTAATTGATAGACTTAAATATAATCATACAAAGCAGAGAAATAAAAAATTTTAATTTCCATGTAATCCCTGGGTATTTCACTTTTCATAATTTCACAATATAATACTACCTTTATCTGTTTCTGTAAACTTGCAGGACCATTTGCATTTTTCATGAAATAAACAACACTAATTGAGATTTTAGAGAGAAGAAAATAATGTGCATAACGACAAAATTTTGCCCCGAGAAAACAAATCAATGACACAAGTTTTAAAAAGCTTAAAAGTTTTCTAGATATTTTTAACTAGTATGATTCCTACTTTCCTAGTTTTTTCCAAGTTATTTTCCTAGTTATTAGCAGTTTCGTTTGCTTCTCAGAGAACCAAAAGAAGTTTTCTTAAGGAAATATTACCTTTTGAGATGAAAAGTCTTAATTAACCCCTTCCGGTATGATTTAATAATGTAAAACTGTGCATGAAATAACCCTTTAATTTTTATTTAAAAAACTTGTTTCATTTTACAATTCTTACATATTCTTAATTAAAATCCACTTTTTACATATGCTAAATAATATCAGAAATAGTAAAATTAAGAAAATATCAAAGCAAAACATTAATAAGGTATACAGATAATAGTCTTCAAGCTAGTGGTACTTTTCAAAACAAAGTGCAAAGGAATTCTTAATTGTTTACACCGCCAAGTAGTCTCACTTTTAATTTGATTCTTGTAACACACACGGCATTTCTTAGTAGGTTTTCTTTTATTCTGACTCATTAATTTGGCAATGACTTGTACCAAGAAATTCTAAGTAAACAATATGCAATAGTGACTTGTGATTTTCCCAAGTGATAAAAGTGTTGCCAAATTCAGTACACTAGAAATTTTAAACTAAATTAATTATCATATTTAACAGTAACTTTAATCGCATGACGAGTGTAGCTCGTCATTGTGCGGTATGGAATGAAAAACTAATGACGAGCTAGACTTGTCATTTTACCGGAAGGGGTTAAAATAATATATTTTGTTTCACTATAAAAAAAAATTCTGCTCTGTTTAGAATAACACTTTCCCTAGATCATCAATAAGAGTATTATTTTATGAAAAAAATTGTTTTATTTCGTGAAACAAGAAATTAAAAAATGTATACACCAAGAGAAAAAAATAAATATCCAGTTACGTTTAAAATAACTTTTAAAATTTTTAAAGAACTAATATGTTATACCAAACCGAAGCCAATAGTGATTTGTATTATGTACACTTTAACTATAATAATAAGAGCAGTATATTTTTTATAGCCGGATAAAAGTTTCTATTTTTTTAAACTTCAAAATATCAGATACTTCTAAAGATTAATTTTGCGGAATAAAACATATTTTACTTCAATTTGATAGAAAAATGTAGTTTCTAATATTCATGTTTCAAAAGATATCTTACGGATAAATTAATTTAATCTTGCATTTCGCATAGACTTTAATGTTATTATAAAAGATATACTACTAGAAATGACGAAACTAAACATTTTTTTAAGTTTGTTTAAATAGAAATATAAATAAATATAACAATCATTCAAAAAGAAGCAGAACATTTTATTTTATAGTGAATTGAAAAAGGTCATTATACGGAAGATTTTAAGTCTCAAAGTACCATGGCTCTCAAAATTTCAGTCATTCTATTCATAATTTATGTTTCTATATCAAGTCCTATGTTTCAAGTATGACTTATAAGTAAAACGATGGCTTCCTCTAACTGTTGAAGTCTAAAACAAAAATGGTGAACGAATTTTCTATTCAATAACGTTAATACGTTTCATTCGTCTGACAAATTGAGTAATGGATAATAAAATCTCATTATAAAAGCAAAAACGTACGGTAGTTATACTTTAAATCACAATTTACAACCGGTACACTTAAGCTTTTATCAATAGGAACAACACTAATTAACTACGTGTGCATACTAATTGGACAGCCAGAGGTTCAACAATAAGTAAATTATACCGTTTTCGGAAATGCTCAAATTAATTAAAGCTAAAAGCAAAAGAAAGCTATTTCGAAACTATAGAAGCTTCTTTGACATCGTCAGAAAACAAGAAAATATGAAACAGAAAATAGCAAGTGAGTAATATAATTTGTTTTATAAGAATATATAAGTTTCTCTGTGAGCAAATGATGCAATGTGAAATATCAAATACTATGTTTAAAAATTAATGCAGAAGTCTACATTTAAAAACAGTTAACTGAACAGAACGAAAACCTTTAATTAACCCCTTCCGGTATGATTTAATAATGAAAAACTGTGCATGAAATACCCATTTAATTTTTATTTAAAAAACTTGTTTCATTTTACAATTCTTACATATACTTAATTAAAATCCACTTTTTACATATGTTAAATAATATCAGAAGCAGTAAAATTAAGAAAATATCAAATCAAAACATTAATAAGGTATATAGATAATAGTCTTCAAGCTAGTGGTACTTTTCAAAACAAAGTGCAAAGGAATTCTTAATAGTTTACACCGCCAAGTAGTCTCACTTTTAATTTGATTCTTGTAACACACACGGCATTTCTTAGTAGGTTTTCTTTTATTCTGACTCATTAATTTGGCAATGACTTGTACCAAGAAAATCTAAGTAAACAATATGCAATAGTGACTTGTGATTTTCACGAGTGATAAAAGTGTTGCCAAATTCAGTACACTAGAAATTTTAAACTAAATTAATTATCATATTTAACAGTAACTTTAATCGCATGACGAGTGTAGCTCGTCATTGTGCGGTATGGAATGAAAAACTATTGACGAGCTAGACTAGTCATTTTACCGGAAGGGGTTAAAAGACCTCTAAAATGTATAATAATGCATTCTTTCTCGATGGCGCCTCGTAACTGACGTAGTTTGTAAGAACAAATATTTCTGCAACATTAGTCATATATCAGGTACTCTGTGCCCTAAACAGCTTAATTCTTTTATGAAAAGTTACTGCAACAGTCAATCAGAAAGAGTAAAGAGTAACAGGTATAGGATATAACATAAATAGTAGAAAACTAAGTAAATCAGATAGATTTTTCAATACTTTAAAAACCTCTTTGTATTCGAGAAAACAAGAAATTCATGGACAAAAATCTACAATAATTATTTGGTGGTTAAATTCTTCCTTTGTGTGTGCAAATGATGGTATAATAAAAGCTAGAAATGATATAGCATAAAATATAAATGATATAACATATTGAACTACATCTTACCTTGTTTATAAAGCATGCAAAAATATACCTTCAAAAATACATAATCTCTAAACTGAAAGTGGCAAAAAAAATTGTGATAAAACCGCTAAGAAGTAAAGTAACGCATCTTTTTTAAACTTCCATGTAACTGAAAAAGCCCGTAGGATTCCATGTCAAGATGCACTGAATATATAACCACATCCTTCAGACTAGAATGTTTTTCTATCTCAAAATACTGATATTTCAGATGGAAAAAGAATTTTGAATTTCTTTCTTTAGGAAACTTTTATCAGAAAATTTCAAACATTTTCATAAAAAAACACTGTGTTATCACAAGTGAATGTGAAAAAAATTTCGTGTCAAAAGTTAACAATTAGAAAACCTTCAACATTTTTTAGTTTACTAGTAGTCTCAAACAAAGAAAGACTTAAAAATTTACTTCTTAGGAAACATAAGACCTTTCCAAATTCGAAATATTCATCATAGCTTTCTATCGAGATATAACATTAAAAGTTCTGCTCCTTTTAAAATAAATATTTTATAAGTTTTTTTTAATAATGCTATAAATTTGAAAAAGTATTTAATTTGGGATAGTAAGTAGAATATTTTTAAAAATAATATAAAAAATATACACCAATTGAGAGTGATGAAATTAATTTACCCAAAAACTTTTTGTGTGTGTGTGCGTGCGCGCGTGCGTGCGTGCGTGTGTGCGTGTGTGTGTGTGTGTGTGTGTGTAAGAAATTAAATTTTTATATCAAATTGAAGATAAATATCTTTAACATTCCGTAAACCTAAATCCTTAAAGTTAATCATAATTAAAAATTAAATAAATTAAAAACTGCTGAAAAATCTAAAATTGTACAAAATATGTACTTTTTAGCTGTTAAATAAAATATAATACTCATATTAATATAATTGAGATTCACAGAATATAAAAGATAATAAGACTATTTGATATAAAGTTATTTTCTAGTTTACAAATTTCAATAATTATCTAACAGATGTGTGGATTTATATTTTTTCATTGGTGTGCATATTTTGCATTTTTCAAAAGCACTATTCCTTCAAAACAACTTTTTCATAAGGCTAAATAAGTTTTCTAAAGTTAGATCCTTATCCTTATTATATAGAAAATAATTTATTCTAAATACAGAAGAAATAAAATTACCATTTTATGACCATTTTATAATATTGATATAATTATAAATTTTGAGCAATAGAGCAACATAATACATATTACTACTATTTTTCACGAGTGTTTTCAACTATTATTTTCTCTAATTTGTTAGTGTTTCACAGAAATTCGTGATTTGTCCCGAATGTGTTACAACAAACTGTGCATATCGGATAAATTATTGTACAGTCTACATACATTCCAAATTACTTTAAAAATATTTTGTTAATACAGAATTTTTATAATTAACTACAATGTATGAGGAGTTACCGTACGTATTTTTCTATACATTCTCCATTTTTAATTTCTCGTATACGTAGAATTTGGTATTGTAATTGTCTAAAAATTTCATCTTGTGTTTTCGATTGATCTACAAGTTTAAGACGTCCGTGAGCCCAAAAGGGCTGTCTGTGTGTGTGTGTGTGTGTGTGTGTGTGTGTGTGTGTGTGTGTGTGTGTGTGTGTGTGTGTGTGTGATGAGGTGATTTAGATCAGTAATAGAATGGATTAATTAATACGAGAAATAAAATGCTTGGGATCTAAATCTGACCTCATCACATCTTTTGTAAAGGGGAGAGAACAATAAAAATTATTTCAACGATTTTTTTCGTCTTGTGCGGGATTCTCGGGCAGGGTTCTGATCCCAGTCCCAGATTAGAATCGCTTTTCCGTACATGACACTAAAAAAACTAACAAAAATAAATACCACTATAAATTTGATCATAGGTATATACCTAAATATAAACGAGAGCTACACGACATGTGTGTGTGTGCGTCTGCGTGTATGCAAACACGATAACTGGCGTACGTTTTGATCTAGAGAAAACAATTTTTCATTCTGTTCATTATAGCAAATTTGTAGCTTTCTCTAAACTTTTGGGTTAGTACCGGCAAGTAGCAGTTTATTTGCTATTTTTGATATCAGTTTATATGCTACATCCAGTTACTGAATGGCTACTTCAGGTTACTATCCTGCTGCTGTTATTTGAGTTCATAAAATAACATGTTAGCTTAGCTAAAAGACAAATATTATCTATGGGAAAGTGTTCATATATTTTTTAATTATAAGCCTTAAACTTATATAAATGCTTTTCTTATCTATGACTAAACGAGAGAGTCAACGAGAGGCTAGTACCGCATTTTCATTATAGTATGCTTTTTTAAAAAAACTACTTTAAAGAAAGTTTCAATATAATTTACACTCAATTAAAAATCTTTGGATTTTTCTTTTATTAATATTGTATTTTTAAACTTAACTACATCGTGCAGTGTAAATAGTCACAGCATAATTTTCCACGCGTTCGCTGTATTTGAAGTTGGTAACAATATTTAAATTCGGTTGCTAATAAACTGCTACTAACGTTTGTACTTTAATGGCATTACATTCTCCTGAAAAAAATTTGACAAAAATTATTTTAACATAAAAACTTTAAAAATGAACTCAGGGCTCAGTATAAAAAGAATCTAAATGAAAACAGCAGATAAACAACAAACATTAACAATATTAAAAAGGTAAACAAACAAAAGCCAGTTACAAAAAGAGGATAAACAAACAAAAAATGGTGGGAAATTTGAAGTACAAACACAGGTGTTTTTTAAAAATGTTAAATGTTAATTTTTAATTTTGGTCAATTAAAGTAAAAATATTTACAAAACGCAGTGTTTTAAAATTAGTGTATAATGTTATCTTTCTACTTTGAGCAATTTAATTCAGTAATAAAAAAAGTACGAAGGCTAGTCAATAATTAATAAGACTATTATTTTTATACTCAAATTCTGTTATCTTTAATCATTATGTGCATGGTCTTTTACGAAGTAACTACTATAGACCCAATACATTAGGTCGAGCGTTCTCAAAAAATGGACATTTACACGTGGGAAAGTTCGTTTTTTTAGAGTTATTCCAAAACCACTTTTATAGCTTTTCTACATACTTTATTGCTTTAAAAAAAGATGGCCTCTTAGTGGTTCCTTAAGATAAGAACACATCAAGAAATCGCACTGAATGAGATCAGGACTCTTTGGAAAGTATAGTATAAATTTCTATATTTTTATTCATCTAGTACAGATTGAGCAATATCGTAAATTTGCATTACCTTGCGTAACATTGCACAATGCAATAAGAACCCATTCTGCAGAAACTGACACTTCTTGGTTTGGTCATATCCAGATTGCCGATAATGCTACGATCCTGCGTAACCTTGCATAATGCAATAAGAACCCATTCTGCAGAAACTGCACTTCTTGGTTTGGTCATATTCAGATTGCCTATAATGCTATGATCCTGCTTAACCTTGCATAATGCAATAAGAACCCATTCTGCAGAAAGTGACACTTCTTGGTTTGATCATATTCAGATTGCCTATAATGCTATAATGCGTAATGCCTATAATGCCTATAATGCGTAAAATTGCATAATGCAATAAGAACCCATTCTGCAGAAACTGACACTTTTTGGTTCGGTCATATTCAGATTGCCTATAATGCTATGATCCTCCTTGATAATAGTCTTCGGTTTGTGAATAATTATCTCTGTGATAACCGTTGAAATCTTGTCAAAAGTGTCTGGTGCCAATTTTTGCAAACGAGCATAGAATTTAGTTACATTACGCTGCTCCAAGACGTATGAGCGCAGTTGGTAAGCACATGCGTTTAGTCATATGACTCTGGTAAATTAGCCCTCATGCACCATCTATCAAATTATTTTAATTAATACAGTCTACAACAGTTCTTTTAGTTCACAGAAATTGTTGTTGCTGCGAATGCTACTTGGACGAAATAATCACGGAAGCCAGAGGCCACACGAATTAAGGCGAAGGGGGTACGCCTTTCGTTTGACGAGCACCGCTAGGGTTAAAGAACGGCTTAGCTCAGATAAGTCCTCGTAATTTCGAAGCACTGACCAAGCAGAAGACTCCAAAAGTTTGGCCTGCCCCCCCCCCCAGTGATATCGTTTGAGAACTTGGACATTGTGACCCCGAATATATTTTACATTCCCTAATCACCATTAACGAACACGTCGAATTTTGGGCTGACTGGAGCCCCTAATAAACAACTTTCAAGTTGTTGCCTTTCTTGACTAAGCTATTGCTTCCCATACAAAGATTACAAAGATTTTTGTTGTGATAAGTGTTTCCTCTGTAATAAAATCAGTCTCATTACTTACTGAACTGCCTATTTATATATACAACTGTCAGTATATATCAGGTCTTTAGATTCATCGAATTGTTGTTCACTATAGGAAAATTGAAATACCCGTAGCATTTTTGTATACATTGGGATTTTCCGTTCTTCCCTGATTCGAATATAAAGCATAAATGTAATATTTTTATATATATTATTGGATAGTGAGCATTTTCGGGCTGCTTTCTTTGTAATAGATTTACATCGTACAAACACGAACTGTAAATTTTAATCGAAAGAAAAAAAATATATATATACGTATAAATTTCGATTAATTGAGCATTTTACAACATATCAAGAACTGTCTCCCACTCACAGTCAAAATGCCGCTTCTGAATTTTGCCTCCCCCCCTTTTACCAATGTTATAAGATCAATGAGCTTTAATAGATGGTTTTATTGCTATCCTATAACACCGTAATCAATAAATAATTTAAGTTTTTTTTATTATTTTTTCAATTTGTTAAAACGACCATATGATGTTGGTCCACAGGGGGTCGTTATACAGAGGTTCTACTGTATGTAATTTGAGGTAAGCAATGCAAAAAACAATATAAAAGGAAACTAATAATAAGGACTGAAATAGAACTTTGCACCTTATATGACGCTCTTTCTTCACCTCAACTTAAAACATAAGCTTACGAATTCTGTTTTAAAATATCAATTAGTCCCAAACCTCTTTCCTCGCGATTTTCATTAGCTTCATTTTCAAATTTTATTTATATTTAAGGAGGAAATAAGCTTTTCGGTTATTCCAAACTTTAAACATTTCATCGGGTATATCCTCCCTCTAATAACAAGCAGTATATAAAACCTTTTATTCGTAAAATCATCAAATAAAACAATGCAGACTGCAGAATTTGAGTTTGTGCGCTCGTTGAAGCATATTCTTTAAGTGACTCTGCCTTTAAACTGAAAAATTGTATAATGTCAAACAGAAATATCTAAGAAAGTTTGGTTATATATGTATAATAAGAAACACTCTTCTGAGAAAAAAAATATCTATAGCGTAACCCCTTATCGTGCACGCTCGAGTTAACTCGAGCGCGCTAAACTGGCCAAACTGTGCACACTCGAGACAATTCGAGGGGCGTCGTACTTTATGTTGCTATAATTTTTCACAATTGAATGCAATTGAGAATTGAAAATAACAATGTAAAAAAAAAATTCAAGTATAAAAAATATATAATTTTTTCTAAATTAAACGTTCTAAATTGTGTTTTTTACATTAAAAAATTGATTTTTTTGGCCGGCCTTTTTCAAAAAAACTGCATTATGGGGTTAATGAATTATACGTAGGTCACAATTATTTTTGGAATTATGCAGCAATTTATTGAAATTAGGCGGGTAATATGTGGTCAACTTGAATGACTATATACCGAAATATCTGGAAAATTTGGAAAATTAAAATTCTTATATACCTATCTCTACGAACACGCGTCAATTTGACGCATGAACGAATACGTATAGCAACACTCAGAAAGCAATGTACACTGCAAGTAAAAAACGAAAATATGAGATAATACTACAGTTCACAATAATATTACTAATTCAAAAATTTTCTTGTATTTTAGTTTTCAATACTCGAACCAAGCAACTAAAACCTTCAAAATCTCTTCGCACTCCGACTTCAATTGACATTCTGATTTTCTTTCTTTCTAGTGTTGCTTATTGCTTGTTTCATTTGAGATAACAATATCGGATTATGGATCGAAGTATTGTCTATAGATTCCTATTTATTATTGTTGTAATGCTTGCGGGAGTAGAACTAATTTATTAAATTTTGTTACGATCCCGTCAAATTGACGCATAGTAGTGTCTGGAGTGTCATCTACTTAGGACATCAATGTCGTACATGACGAAAGGGTCCTTTAAGCAAATACAAAGAGAGGAGTACATCTTTCTTGAAGTTGCCCCACAGTACAATAATTTTTAAATGGCCCACTTGCGCATGAGTTCTGTGGTCTAAAATTGGCGATCGCTCTAACGAAAAATAATACGCTTTGGGTCGTTGTAATGATTCAAAATTAACATTATTTCTGTGGTAAAATAATTCGGACTTTTAAGATGGTCGTTCTAACGAAGAGGTCATTGTATCGTGAGGTCGTTAAAAAGAGGTTCTACTTTATTATTTTCACACAGTACAAAGGGATGGTTTTGCATTTAAACCAGCGCTCTAACCTTTCTTCCTCCCAATGAATACACACTTTTTTCCACGTATTTTACATTTATAAGGTTCATAGGTAACATTTATAAACTAATTTAATTAAATACTAAGAAATTTATATTAGTGTCCTTTAAAGGGTTAAGGGCACAGTAAAAATTCAATACTCTTTTAATATTAAGACTCAACGTGAGGGTTTCCAGTAAGCATTTATCAATTATATTATACTCACCGTATTTATATTTTTTTACACATTAAAGATTCAGATTATATTTTTTGCAACTAAACCTGGTGGTATTTTACCAGTTTGTTATTCAGTCTATAAATGAGTTTATATCACATCAAATTTTTTTTAGATTTATTTTAAACATTAAGTATTAAAGGGTTTAAATCTGATGATTTAAACGATGATTCGCTGAAACGATGATTCGCTGCAATGCAGGCAAATATTATCTAGTGTTGCTTATTGCTTGTTTCATTTGAGATAACAATATCGGATAACGGATCGAAGTATTGTCGGTATATTCCTATTTATTATTGCTGTAATGTTTGCATGACTAGAACTAATTTACTAAAATTTTGTCTACATTACGATCCCGTCAAATTGACACATATCCATAGAGATAGTTGTACCGCATAGAAAATTTCAATATTTCAACACTTTTAAAGATAATAGACTCCAATATAAATTTACCTCGTTCAATGGATAAAAGTCAGTACAAGAAATAAAATAAAATTGCAAAAGGGTTTTGTAATTTTCCTTATAAAACTCGAAATGCTTCAAAATAACGCATCCCGTAAACCTCGTGTTATATCATTTTATTTAAACTTGTTGTAATGTTGTTGTTATTATTAGAAGTACCATCCAAATATTAGATAGAATATGGAATACTACATAAAAGTACTGGAAATGTTTGTTATGTCACATAATATTATGCCAAAACAATATATATGTTTTGGAACGGTACTTATTGCCATGGTATATAATTTTGCTATGGTATGTAATAATACTTTAAAACTAACTAGCAATGTTTTCTAATCCCTATGGTACATCAAAAAGCGGCAACAAATTATACAATATTTAAATTTACAATTTAGACACTCTATCTTTCTCAAATATATTTTTAATGCATACCTAGTTTAATTTCTAATAGTCTTTTAAATTAATACTTGATTACCCTTTACCGAAGCTTTAAAACATCATTAATCATTTAATATTTGAAAAACAGGTTTTTTTTAGGTAAATACTTTTATATTTGTAAAAATGTAAAAACATTTATATAAATGAAACACACTAACAAAAAAATGAATACGAAAAGCATTAACAGAGGACATTAGCCTGCGGGTGCAATTATAATGTGTTTATGCATTATACTAGAAAAAGCTATGACAGTTTTATATTCATAAAAACATTTTTTTTTATTTATGAACATTTTTTTAATTTTCTGACATTTTGTGTTACATGTACGAATCATCAATGTTAGTTTGCATGGATTTTAATACTTTTTTAAGTGCAAATGTCTTATTGTAATTTTAAATAAATCTAAGGTAACCATCTAAGACACTGAAACTTTACTTCTAAAATCTATCATTTATTGTACACTATAACCCATTTTCAAATAAAAACAGCTTTTTTTTATTTCTACACCTTTTTCAACTGTAAATGCAGTTTTGATGCTTTTCTCAAATATAAAGAGATGTTACTAAGGATTAGTGGATATTGTTTGTTCAAAATCTACCATTTGTTCATTTTCAAGTTAACTATATAGGAATTTTATTTTATTTCCTCATCTAGAAAGCTTTTACTGCTATTTCCGTTAGATTATTTTATTTATATTGAAATAGTTTGGAATAGAGTATATTTATTTTTTGCACTTCAGATATAGGAAAATGTTTTATGGTTTAGTTTGGAAAGCTACAGTCAGTTGTTTGAAAATAAACGGGCCTACAGTGTAACTATTTCTTAATTTAATTCTGTTAATTTCCCTAAAAATAGATTTTTTTCATTGCTGAAAATAAACCCTTTTATGCTGATCAAATGTATCCCACCTATGCGAAGAATGCTGGACTAATTTGAAGAATTCGTTAAGGTTTGGGGAAAAACTCATAAAAAGCAAAATAAGAATGATGTTTACGAAATTCAAAAACGGAGATTAGTACATACACAATAAAAAATAAACTGATTAGTTGTATTTCAATATATATTGAAATTCACATGAGTAACAAAAACATAAAACATTGGGAATAACAGAAAAATCAATTTTCGTTTGCAAATACTATTTGTATACTACTTAAAAAAATCATCGTTTGGTCACAGCTTTACATAGATCATATAGTTTAAAATATAAATATTGCGATTATGGTATCAAGTTCAAATTAATAATACACTTTGAAACAATACTTTGGTACTAGTGAAGAACCAGGTGTCCCTTCCCATGTTTGGCGATTATTAAATGGCGCCAACCGCACCAACCCTTTAGCGTGAAGTAACCCGAAGGCTGTGTGATAGATTTTCGATGGAAATAAAGTAGCTATACTTATAGTAAGCTAAGGAAAATGAAAAATATAATAATAGTGCAATTAATGCCAACAAAAGGGGGAAATTGAGAGTTAAGTTATATTTGAATTCTTATAAATATTGTTTATTCATATGTTGTTTGTGGATATTTAATGTAATTAAAGAAATTAATTTTGAAACATTAAAATACCTTTTTTTTATTTTGAGATTCGTAAAACAATTGCTGATTTTTAGAAACAAAGAAATTAAAAATTTCATTTTATATGATATAAAACCAATAATAAATGAATAATAAAAAAACTATCTCACAGATATAGCTCAAATTTTTAAAGAACATTAAAATATTAGTACTTTTTACATTTAAAGATTCATTTGGAATTTATAGTATGGAACCAAGCCCCCTTGACCCCCCCCCCGTAAATGTTGTAACAATTAATATATTAACTTTATTTTCAACTTCATAATATTTTGAATTGTATCAATAAGCAAAATAAACTAAAACACGTTAGCTATAGAAAAAAATATCTGAATTCCACCCCCGGTCATAAAAATAAAACACCAAACTATCCGATTCAAGCGAGAGAGTTATAGAAAGAACATAAAATATCACTTTAAAAGAAAATTTTAAAAAAATACATACCTTTTCATCATTATAAAATTATAATTTCCAGATAAATCAATTACTCAATAGATAAAATAAACTCAGATAAATAATTAAGTATAGTAGTTAAGTGCTTTTTACAATTTTAAATTTTTCATTTATAGTATTTAAATTTTATCAACCATTCATTCCCCCCAGAAATGTAGGTACAATTAATATAGTATAGTTTTAGACATCAATGGCTCAGACCGAAATTTCGATTTATGAAACATGAGAAAGCACTTTAAAAAATTTTAAGTACACAGTTAACTAACCGGAAACTCATTACAAAACAGTAATTCAGTTTTATATATAATTAATCCACTCGAATCATAAAAACAATTAAACATTATGAGTACTGGAGAATGGTACCGTAAACCAGCAAGAAACAATATCCTAACGGAAATGATAGAATACGAGTTTTACCGGTTTGAATTTTAGGTAAAAGCACCGCTGACCACCCAACCAATGAATTTAACACTAGATTGCCCAAGGCAGTCATTTTGACTGTTTTTTAATTTCAATTAGAAAAACAATTATGAAATATAATGACACAATTTCTTAGAATTTGGTGACTTTTTCTATAACATATAAATGGGTTTATGAATAATTGTAGTTACTTCCGACCTCCTTTATTATATAATATTAAAAATTAATTTTAAACAAATTTCTTTACATATTTGTTATTTTTTCACAATGCAGTCATTTTGACTGTTTTTGGACAATATAGGTATACAAGAAATCTCGGGCATTCTAGTGTTAATTTCACAATTTTATAACCCTATGAGAATTAGGCGTATTTCATGTGTTATTAAATGGTTGCATAAAGACAGCCTGATCTGGAAATAACAAAAATTAAAAAACGACACGGCGAAGAGAGGAGAAAATATTACGGGTTGCCATACTTGGCGCTTTATCGCCCATTTGGCAGGGGGCACCCACATGTTCAGTCAAGCCCAATGGGTATCAAATTTATTATTTTAAGATATATCAGATTAGTAGCTGCATAAAAGGAGTTGGTAAAAATACATAAAAAATGTTTGGTAATTGATTTTACTATCTTACATGAAAACAACTTTACACTGTGTTTTCACGATGAAAGCGGATAAACACTTTTAACCCTTTAACGGATAGTGGTTTCGTCGCAAAACCACCTATTAAACATCTTTTTTTTTAAACTTTTACTTTTTGGATTACTTTACTTTATCTTTTTATAATTATTTACGACTCCAGTCTCATACATCTGTGATATATGGAAGCCAATGATGTAGAATCAAGAGCTTTTGAAATTAAAAAAACCTTTTTGGAGACATGGGTGAGTTTTCGATTATATATATATATATATATATATATTATATATATATATATATATATATATATATATATATATATATATATATATATATATATATATATATATATATATATATATACATATATACATACATATACATATATATATACATACATATATATATATAACATATATATACATACATATATATATACATATATACACACATATATATATATATATATATATATATATATATATATATATATGTATATTATGTATATGTATATTTATATATACATATTATACATTTTATACATATTATATTTTCGATATTTTAAATATATAACAGATGATAGTTCTACGTTTAACTTATTTATTTCTTTTTCTATTAAAATATATGTATTTAAACTTTCTGTGCTTGAGAAGTCAGAATCAATTTATCTTACTTATGACCTCAAATAAAAGTATCTGTACAAACAACACTTTTAAGTTGTTAAGCTATTTATTTATTATACCAGTTTAAGGATTATCATTTATTGTTCTTCCAGTATAGTTAAACTTTTAAAGAGGCATAATGTTCAAGCTGTACAAGGGTAGAGGTTAATCAGTTAAACCACTTCTCAAACCCTAATTTGGTATCCTCTAAGACAAACCCTTCTAAGGAATGTAAAATATATATATATATATATATATATTACATATACAAGGCTTATAGATATCATTTATAAACAAATTACATTAAATTCCCATGAATTTATTTTCGTGACCTTTAAAGGGTTAAAATAATTAATTATGGATTATTTTACTACAAACTTTGTCATAAAAAAAGCTTGGTTATAAATCTCAAAAATATCATGAATTGATTTTTAATGTGTTCTAACAGATTTCCTGTAAAGGAAATATTTCATTAGCCCAGAAAGAAGCCACAAATCACACTGCACACATTAGAACTTTGTATACTTCCTTTTCTTTTAAAATTCCCCAAATAATTGCGGGATTATAATGAAACATGGCAGTAGAGATAAATTTACTTTCAACTATACAATATTTCTTGTCGTATGGCATGAGAGGCGACGACCGTACGAGGACAGAATTATCAAAAAAATATATGCAGACGAAGGATTTAAAGCTGACTGTGAAATGTTATTAAAATCGAACCCAGTTACCAATTTCGAACCTAGAGACTCCTTTACAGTAGTCCATTTGGACATCCACCTTCAAAACTATCTTATAAATAGACTATATGTTATATATTACATTACGGACAGCACCTACATCTTTTGAATTAATGGTTTTGTAGTAACTTTTACAAATCGTTTTATTCCCCCTCTTACATTTCCTTTTATTTTTAATAGACTATATTATAATAGATTTTTTGTGAACTTAAGTTTTAAAATAATAATGTTCTAGTTTAAATATTTTTCTGTAAAATATACAGATTTTTGTACTTTTTACTGTGTATTAATCTGAGAACACAAACTACTACAGTTTTCATAAGTATTGCAAGTTTTGGCCCAGGTACTTCAGTTTCTTAGAATATGATTAAAAAAATTAGGAATATTCTACAAAATAGGTAAACTTGTAAAACTGATATAGACAATACAGCATTCGCGAGGTGGTATTTGGAAATATTCACTAGGTCACATCTTAATTATTCTTTTTATTAATTTCATGAAATACTTAATCTATTTATAACAATGCGAAATCATTGGACTTCAAAATATTTCCAAAGCAAAGCTTACCTTATAAATACAGCACTCTGAAAAGACTATCTTAAATAAATACTCATTCATTATATAAAGAAATTACACAAAAGGTACGTGATTATCTTAGAGAAAATCTCTTCTTACGTTTCACATTTGGCTTACGTGCTTTAGTAATAAAGCCTCTTTCAATGTATTAGCAATTTCGGCAACCAAATCACCTGAGAGTATATGACAGCATGCTCATGTAAATCCTTTATTGCTTCAGATCAATGGCATCTTTCTTTTAAACAAATTTATTTGTAAAAATAATAAAGTGAAAAATGAATTTTTAAAATGATTTTAGAGATCCAGGCTTCTAAAATAATTTTTAGAAGCTCAAATACATATATACGTGCAAGGTTATCAGGAAATAAGTCCCCTAATTTAGAGGACTATGGAATACGTTTTATTGGTTCAAATACGATAAAATGTGATCTACAGATAATTCAAATGATATTTATTACATAAAAAAATTTAGTACAAAAATCAGCCCATAGGGGGCGATTGGCACATATAAGCCATTTAATGTGCTTTAGAAAGGCTAAATAATATTAAAAAGTAGCATCAAAATGGCTCAATATATCTCTCTTCATGTTCAACAATAAAGCGATGTCACGCAGCAGGGTACATCTCAACTTTTAACAATTCTGACTCTTGTTTAAAACGGAAGGGCAGCTTATTGTTTGCCTATTGGCTGTCGTAAACATGCAAATGAATGGGAAGGGCATTACAGTAGTTCGTGGCGTTGTTTGAAATTACTCTATATGCGGCAATCGCAGAACCATATTTCCCCAGCTGACCGGAATGAGTCTGCAAGAATATCAAGAACATGGCACCGAATGTTATCCTGTAGATCTGACACAAATTGATGTAAAATATATTCTTTATTCTGTAAAACACATTTTTAAAATATCTTAGAGTTTGAAATAAGTTAAAAACTCTTATGACATTTAATTTTTTTAAGTTAGACTTTATTATTCTCTAAAATCAAATATATTGCTCGTATAATTTTAATTCAGGTTTCCAGAATAAGAAAGATAATTAATTTCTAATTAGTATTAAAAAAGTACTTTATAAATTACTTGTTTTAAAAGACATTTTGCAGTTAAGTGGATTTCTATTTTTTCTCTTAGTACATATATTTTGATTTTAAAAAATGTATTGCTTCATATAACAAAATAATATAATTTTCCAAAGTGAGATCCTTATTAATGCTTAGGAAAAATCTTATTCTAAACAGGCCAAAACTTTTAATTTTATATCGATTTAAAATTGAGCTGTTTTAATGAAGACTTTTTAGCTCATAAGGTACTATATCCCCTTAAATTGCCCTTTTTAATTCTTCTTCTAAGTAGTAATTCCCAATTCACTGGCTTTAAGCTGTAGGTCCCGGTCTCATTAGCCCTCGTGTTGCAAAAAGTAGACCATAGCACTCCAAACCAAACCAAACCCAATTGAATGAGACAAAAGTACTGAATTTTCGGTTAAATTTAAAGACTGAAATTTCGCCTAATCTCTTAATAATTGACATATTTTATAGATGAATTTGCTTTTAGGTATTTTACTTTGAAATCTTTTAGAATCTGTCATTTATTGTTTCGTATTTTTTATCAAATACGGGGCACTTTGCTTTATTAAGACCATTTTACTGTACAATCCTCTGATTTTAAATTTCTTTTTATTAGGGGAGTACTATATTTGTTGTTGTATTATGCCACTTGGTCAAACCAAGCACGATTGAGCCGGAGGCTACTCGTATTAAGGCAAAGGGGTGAGCCTTTCGTTTTTAACGAGAATCTGAAAGGTGAAAGTACGGCTTGTGCTCAAATGGATCCTCGTAATTTTAAAGCAGGGACCAAGCAGAAGACCCATAGGCTTAGCCTGCCATCCACAGAGGTATTGATTTAGAACTTGGAGGACATTGCACCGAACATATTTTACGTGCTCAGTCACCTTTGACGGACACGGAGGATCTTAGGCGGCTCGAGCCCGGAACCTCCAGTTACGAGAGTGTTTCCTTTGCCGACTGAGCTATCGCGGCTCACTGAAGTACCATATAGATAAAGCAACATTCGTATGATGGGACAACACAAATACATCCAAGACTTACTCGTTAACCAAACTCAAGCCCATCGTTCGGAGCACAATACGCTAACCAATATACAATGTGGGCGACCATTGTATTGATAAGCTATGCATTCATGATTATTCGCCAATTTGATGGTATGTAGTTTATTAAATTTCGACTGCTAAAGCTCTGTTTTTACAAAGCCGCAATCGTATCGAAGTTGAATACATTTGTTATTAGTGTGGATATCAACTTCGGCAATTAAATTACGTTATATCTTATACAGTAGCTATATTAAACTTGATATCAGTAAATTCTAATAAAAGGCAACACTGTCTTCTAGAAAACCGAATAGAGGCCTTAATAACTCTAAAACCTAAGAAACAAATGTAGTTTCTTACAAAAATTATTTAATGTACAAAGTATTTACACGTGGATTAACAAATGCAGAATATCAATCAGCATATGTCCAGTCAACATACGAGAGCTGGGAAACTTGGTCCTAATGTTTCAACCCTCTGGAAAGAGTACCGTCGAGTAGCAACAAATAAAAAAATCACAAAGTCCGGAACAGCCGGCTGCTGACCAATTTTCACTTCGGTCAACCAAATGAACCTTTCATCTCCATCCTCTCTGAAAGAAACTCGCCTTCTCTCCTTTGTCTCCGTCCGTTTTTAAACTCGATTAGAGGGGAGGCTCTTAAAGCCCCCTCAAGAGTGAATTCACTGGAGCCTCTGGAAAGGTGGGTCCTGATTTGATATCGCTTTCAGAAAGTGGTTCATTAATGGTGCCGGAAGGTCTGGGTCCAACCTTGCGAATTTTTTCATGTCAGCAATATTAGAGGGGCTCAAAAACCTTTAAATCACTGCTCTATAGAAATTGATGTGACATCAAGTCTGGAAAATGTGCCATGTTTAATGGGCCTTTTCACTCTTCATTAGTAACTGTCACCGTACTGTTAGTTGAAAAGAGATAACCCTTTGCCACTCTATAGATCGATACACTGAGTGATATAATGCATTTGGCGTCGTTACAAAGGCCATAAATAACCCGTTCATAGGGTGTACTTATTTCTAGAAAATTACTCTTTTTAAATGCAAGTTGTAAATGTCTGAAATTTTCATTCATGACAGTTCAAGGCAAACCAGCTTCTGAAAGTTAGAGCCCTCTCTCTGGATGCACGCAATATTTCGAATGTGAAAACCGTGCATTTTGTTGTAGTGTTTACAAGTATGTATTTCAGTTCAGAATATAGACAGAAGAAAAAAAAGATTTTTACTGGTCAATATATGCAATAAATTTTAATATTATACATGTATTGACTAGTATATTGGTATTTATTAGCACTTTAGATATTGTATAATTGATATATAATGAAAAGTTAAAAATATTAACAATTAAATTTCTGAAAGAAATTGTATAGGGAATGTAAAATATTTTCTTGTTGCATGCAGGACTAACTCTAATTTTTATATTTATGTAAAAAAATTTAAAAAGTAAAAAAATATATCATGAAATTAGTTTTTCAAATAATGAATGTTATGCATTTTTAAGGAAACTAAATTAGATATCTTAATATGTACATAGATGGAGAAAATACTACTTCAAAAGGGTCTTAAACAAAAAAAATTGCCTGAAAAGCTGGTTTCAGTTTTTTGGCTTATGGCGTTGAGTCTCTTAATAAAATTTTCCATTTGGAAATTTTAGAATCTCATATGTATGGATTTGGCATTTTATAGCGTAGCCAAGCAATCCTGATTTTTCGCCAATAAAGATTTATATTTAATTTGATTTCGACTGTTAAAAGCCCTATGTTTAGAAACAGCAATCGCAGCGCCACGATTAAAATGGAATAATATTTGCTAATTGCATGTACTTTAAATGTTTAAATCAAGTTCTGCTATTTCTATTATTATGGCCATTCAGCGAGATATCAGTAAATTTTAATAAATGGGTTCATTGTTATCTGCAAAACAGAATAGAGAGCATGGCATAACCCATGCATCGGTCTGCTACACAATTCCAAGAAATTTCTCCCTCTAACTCGATTTAAATGCAAGCTGTAAGTGGCTAAAGTTTTCATTCAAACATGCGCACGTGACAATTAAAGGCAAACTAGCTTCTGAATAGTAGAGACATTTGCTATTAAGGATACACAGAATATCTCGTTTGCGAAAATGGTGCCCTTTTACTGAAATGTTTACGAATGTGTATTTCGTTTCAGAGTCAAGACGAAACTAAAACAATTATATGGTAGTCCATTCACGCATTATATTAAATGTAATACCAACATTAATTAGCATATATTTACTGACACCTTTGACATTATTTAAGATTTTAGTGAGTAAGGTCAAAATTATATAGGATTACACTTGTAATCTAATATTAAAAATTGTAATTGTAATTAAAGATTTGTTGGATGTTTTCTACATGACTTGTTATTTTGCACCGAAGTTTTACAAGGATTAATCCCATTTCTTTAACCTTTTGAGGCATGAAAGTTTAGAAAATAATAAAACCCATGTTGCTTAGAAATTTTATTTATTTATTTTGAGATTCTTCTTCTTTATAACCCATTCTGATGAGTTGAAACTTTCTAAAGCAAGAAAACTGATTTGCGTATAACATGTCCATGTTGGTATTATCAACTACTAAAAATAAACCTATATGTACATAGCAATTGTAAAATTTTAGATGCATAAGAACCCACTATACATATTTATGCTTCAAAATGGTGGACACTTTTAATACCACCAAATCTCAAAGGGTTAATGTAAACTCAGTTGCATCATTCGAAAAAATGCTAAATTGATCTATATCACCAAAATTGTTTACAGGTACAAATGTTCGAAAATAATAATAAAAAATGGCGTGCTCAAATAATTTATAACTGTATTTAATAATTTATAATTAGATTATACGTTGAAATTAATTCAAGAAATTCAATTTAATAGTAATAAATTTAATCGAATCCATCTGCTAATATGGATGTTCTTAGCCGTTTCTAATCGGCTTTAAACAGTAGATATCAACAATTATATATTTTTATATATTACAGGTCTACAATTATATATTTTTATATATTGCAGATATTATATTGATTAAATTATGTCATTTTCTTTCTTTTACAAATTAAATGTAATAAGATGCAATGAGGCATGGTCGCTAACCCCTTCCGGTATGATTTAATAATGAAAAACTGTGCATAAAATAACCATTTAATTTTTATTTAAAATACTTGTTTCATTTTACAATTCTGACATATTCTTAATTAAAATCCACTTTTTACATAGTGTTAAATAATATTAGAAACAGTAAAATTAAGAAATATCAAAGCAAAACATTAATAAGGTATACAGATAATAGTCTTCAAGCTAGTGGTACTTTTCAAAACAAAGTGCAAAGGAATTCTTAATTGTTTACACCGCCAAGTAGTCTCACTTTTAATTTGATTCTTGTAACACACACGGCATTTCTTAGTAGGTTTTCTTTTATTCTGACTCATTAATTTGGCAATGACTTGTACCAAGAAATTCTAAGTAAACAATATGCAATAGTGACTTGTGATTTTCACAAGTGATAAAAGTGTTGCCAAATTCAGTACACTAGAAATTTTAAACTAAATTAATTATCATATTTAACAGTAACTTTAATCGCATGACGAGTGTAGCTCGTCATTGTGCGGTATGCAATGAAAAACTAATGACGAGCTAGACTCGTCATTTTACCGGAAGGGGTTAATATTAGGATTTCATCTTTTAGAAAGTCACAGATATTTGTTAACGAGTTTACTGTAAAAGCACCATACAGTCAACTTTGCTCCGTGTGAATCGACAATACAAATACACTTTAATCCCCTTGCCGACTGGGTGACAAAAAACAAAGGTAGACAATGAAATTAAACTAACCTAGCAATAATAGCCAAATTGTTATATAACTGGTTAAAGTTCAGTTTTGCACTTCAAATGACGCACTTGAACCATTTCATCCTACTTAAATGAACTGTAAATGGATACACCGAGATTTAATATGCATAAAAACTAATGAAATTTTCGTTTAAAATATCACAAAATTCAAAACGTTGGATATGAAAACAGCTAAAACAAGTTTACCCTGAACTCATTTCAATAAATATACGATAAACAGAAAGTAATATTTGGGACAGAGAAAAGAAAAAAGACTTCTTTCAAATATTATCATTTTCTAACTTCCTTAGATATGTGATATTTAATGTCTTCTTAAGGAAAAATATTTACTTATTGCAATAACATTTAATTATGAAGTATTTTGACCTTTTCGTATAGGAAATGGATTTTAGAAATACAAGTGCTTTTACACGAAGTATCATTATATTACAAAACCAATAAATTGATACAGTATTTTTAGTTTGGTAGTTTAGTTTTTATCGCTTTCTCTCTTTTATTCCATTCTTTTGACAAATTTAATCTCTTAAAAGAAATTGAGATTGTAAGATTTCTTTATATAAAATTAAGTAAAAATAACTTAGTAAGATATGAAATATTATAAACCCCATCTTTTTGTTATTTTTGATAAGAAATATTTTCATGCTCTCTTTGATATCTTGAAATCAATCAATTACTGTCAAGATGTGTTTTAAAACTAGTTATCATTTTTAAAAAGTAGTTAAAATAAATAGTTATAGCTACTTTCATGTGTGGGATTACTTTCCTGTTTTAGTGCTGGATAAAAACTTCCTTATTGATAGTAATAGAGCATTTGATTACCAAAATAGATTTAATTAGATAGTTTAGAAGAAAATATTTAGTCTAAAATTAACTATAAGTAAAATATTTACATTCTAGTAAATATACACAGTATGTTATATATTTAAAACAATGTTCATGAATTAAGTCAATCTTTTCATTGACTTGATTAATGAATTTGACATTATTATTTATGCCTAAAATTTTGTTTAATTATTGATATTGATATGTCAAATAAATACACTTTCTTGAATTTTAATTTTTTATATTTGTTATGGTAGCAGAAAATGTTATTTGACAATAAGCATTTTTGTGCCTATGATAAGAATACGAATTAATACTAGAATTTAAATTAATACTAAGATTTTTAAATTCAAGACTTCCCAGTAATATTCCCATATCACACATATATCACATATATCACAGTAATTTTCCCGTACACTACACTGTCTACCAATAAGTATTTGAACACCTGTGATAGAAAAGAAAAACTAACTTTATTCAAAATCAATAGTTGGTAGAGCCTCCACGAGAGGCAATTACAGCGTGAACCACCCGGGGCATACTTTCCACAAGTCTTTGTATTACAGCTAGTGGTATTGTCTTCCACTCGGCTTGGAGTAGGCATACAAGTTCCTTCTGTGATTCTGGACGAGTAGTGCACCCCTTAATTCGGAGATCCAACTCGTCCCAGAGGTTCTCGATAGGGTTCAGGTCTGGGCTCTGGGCAAGTCAGTCCATTAGATGAACTCCATTGGCACCATACCAAGCCTTGATTAACCTCAAAACATGACAACTAGCATTGTCGTCCTGAAAGTAACAGTGGTTCAACCCGAAAAACTGCCACAACGTTGGAAGCACATTGTCATCCAAAATAGTGCATTAGGCATCGGCGTTGAGTTTACCATTAATGGGGACCAAGGGGCCCAGTCCATACCAGGAGAAACACACCCAGACCATAATTCCACCTCCGCCGAACTTGACTGTTGGCACAATGCATTCTGGCAGGACACGTTCTCGAGGCAGACGCCAAACCCAGATCCTGCCATCCGAACGGTCAAGGGCGAAACTTGATTCGTCGCTCCAATGAAACCGTTTCCACCAATATACGGTCCAATTTCGAAGTGCTTTGCACCAAATTAACCAAGCAGCGAGGTTGGGCTTTGTGATCAAAAGCTTATAGGCAGCAGCACGACCATGAAAACCAAGCAGATGTGCTTCCTTACGGATGGTATTCATTGAAACAATACTCCCGGATGCCTGTTGAAACTCCTCACGGATGAGGACCATCGGTTGGGTGCGGTTCTTCCGAATTACTGTAGGCAGCACTCGTCGTTCTCTATCTCCCAGTTTCGTTGGTCTGTCGACTCCGGGCACATTCCGACAATCACCGCTCACCTTTTACTTCTTAATCACATAGACCACTGTCGATTTGGGGTACTTCAGATCGCTAGATATATCCCTTAGGGATCGGCCACATTTGTAATACCTGATGATTATACCTTTCTCAAAATCAGAGAGCTCCGAACTAAGCGGCATCTTGCATGCGACTAATGCCGATGATTTTCCTACACGATGTATACCTAGGCCGTGACGTACCACAGATATCGTCATTTGAGTAGGTGTTCAAATACTTATTGGTAGACAGTATATTAGGGTATTGGAAAGGACGCTCCTCATTTCCCTGTACAAATCTTAGACATATAATTTATCTACACCCTTTCTAAGCAAACAAATCACGAAACCACATTTTTTAAAGAATTAGTACTGTTTTTTATAAAAGCATACAATGGTCATTTTATTAATTAGTTAAGACTTCCATGAAATCCTGCACACAAAATTTACTTTTCTTTCTAATTTCCACCTGGATTAAGGTACTTATATGTAAGCTGTTCAATAAGTAATAAGACTCATTACATTGTTAAGAAACCACCCATCACAATAATAATTTCTTTGGAATAAACGAAATGTTGGTATCATTATTAACTAAAAAGTTTGATAGAGGTTACATAAGGGTTAATCCCTTAATGCAGTTTTTTTTTTTTAAGGCCAGCCAAAAAAAATCAATTTTTTTAATGTAAAAAACACAATTTAGAAAGTTGTCTTGCTAAGAAAATTACAAAAATAATCAAAAATTTTAATGCAATTTTGGATTTTGATAACATTGCAGAAAATAGTCGAATATTGTAATATTACAAGCACATCGACTTTTTTATCTTTTCTTTCGAATTCCATTAAACATTGTTATCAATAAAAATACTTATTTATACTTTTAAAACAAAAATAATAACAATACTAGTATTAATCAAATTAATCAAAATTTTCTTTTATGTGATATATTTCGAAACAAGGTGCAGCACATAGCCCAACATTGCAACTATTACACATGTAACGACTCTCTTTTCTTTTCCTTTTTTCTTTGCTGTCTCTTTTAGCACTACACACAGCGCAATAACTAAACAAGTACAACGCCGCTCGAATTATCTCGAGTATGCACAGTTTAGCCAGTTTAGCTAGCTCGAGTTAACTCGAGCGTGCACGTTAAGTGGTTAATATGCCAGAGTGTCATCTTACTAAACCCATTCTTGTTAGAGTCGCCTACCAATCGAGTACAGACATCTTAGAGCAGAATTATACGAAAATAATTTTGGGCTAACATTAATCGGCACCAGACGCTTTTAACATATTATCAACGTTTATTGCAGAAACAATGATCAACAAACCAAGGACTATTATCGAGGAGGATCACAGAAATTCAGGCAAGCCGAAAAGAAGCGTCCATTGCTGCAAAATGGGTTCTTATTGCACCATTATAATGCAACGCTACTATAATGCTGGCTCTGCACTAGGTGAATAACAAGATAGAAATTTTATCACATCTTCAAAGAGTCCAGATCTCATTCTTGCTGTTTCCAAAGTTAAAGGAACCACTAAGAAACCACCATTTGTAAAGTAACATAGTATGTGTAAAAGCTTGAAAAGAGATTTTGGATCAGCTCTGAAAAATACAGACTTTTATGTGTGTTTAAAAATATAATAGAACATTAGTACAAATGCATTGCATCCCATGTATTTACTTTGAAAAGACCGTTTAAATAATGATGGTTAAAGGTAACCTCATTTTTGGATAAATATATTCTTATTACTTATTGAACAGCCCTAATATATCTAGACCTCATATGTGACTTCACATTTCATTCTCAATAATAGTTAGCAGCAAAAAATTAAAAGTTGATTCTCTGAATTGCCAAAGAAGTAAATACAAACCATTAATAATGATTATAATTAATAATGATTATAGGTAACCGGATTATTTTTATATAAATGTAGTCTGATAACGTATTGAACAACCCTCGTATGTACTTAGATTAGTACAAGAAATTTCATAAAACAATTAAGAGTGGTTTTTATACACATGAGCAAACATCATACATACAAAATACAAATAAGGAAATCTGAAAAACAGCATTTTAACCCCTTCATGCAGTTAAAAAAAAATACGGCCAAAAAAAAATCAATTTTTTAATGTAAAAAACACAATTTAGAACGTTGTCTTGCCAAGAAAACTACAAAAATACAAAAATAATCAAAATTTGAGTATAATGGATATTTATACAATGGGTATGATTTCTAATTTTTAGAATATTATTATTGTTATAGAAAAAGTATATTGGTCAATTGATTGGCAATCTACCAATTGACAGTATGATGTGACATCCCTTGATACGTAGGTATCAAATATGAAACCCTTATGTTTCATATCTCAAGAATAAAGTATATAAAATGACGCCTCGAGTCAAGGATGCCTTTACAGCCAGAGCTTAATAATAAAATAGCTAACAATTATATTATATTTGTATATTTTATATTATATAGTTAACAATTATATATTATACTTTAGTAAAATATATATTGAAAAATGAGCTAATCAGAATCTGAATCTGAATATGCTGTTGGAAAGCGGCTCACAAGGAAGAGATAAGACGTAAGTGATAAGTAGAAAAATATATATATATTTTATACTTGAATAAGTAAGTGTTATAGCTTACAAACCCATGCAAATGACAAATATCAATAAAACGATTTTTTTTCCCATTGTTATTTTCAATTCTCGATTGCATTCGAGTGTGAAAAATTATAGCAACATACAACGCCGCTCGTTTTATCTCGAGTGTGCACAGTTCGGCCAGTTTAGCGCGCTCGAGTTAACTCGAGCATGCACTTTAAGGGTTTAAAGCTTTAATTATGCGTGAACGTAATAACATGATGGAATAATTTAATTAGCTATAATTATTGTTCCTTTTAAGGTGCCGCAAAAGAAATATAACCAAAATGTGGTATAATGTTTGTAGTTGTTGATATAATATTTTTTTAAAAACGAAAACTTTGAAAATTTTATAGTTTTGAGACTCCTTAAAGACAGACCTTAGTATTCTGACACGAGTTAAAAATTCCGTACCTAAAATCGTTATACCTTTTATAATAGTTTACCTTTTTATAAAAATCGTATTATAAAAAGTTATACATACAAAAGAACAAAACTATTAATTCTATCTCAAAAGTGTTATACTCTAAGCTGAGTGTCACAGTCAAATATAGACGATAATAAATCCATTTATTTGACTTATTTATCACCATAATTACAAATATTATAATATTCACTGCATTCTAATCTCCAATTCCAACTATAACTACGAATATATTTGCTACTGTGGTTAGAATGTGCAAACATTAGGTAATCTAGATTCTTATTAGACAAAATTTTAATACCATAAAATTAATTTCGACTGAAAAGCTATGATTTACAGAAAGCGAGTATGATGTCATAAAACTATTTTCTCCTTTAATTTCGAAATTCTCTTCGATACAATTAATTTGAAACTGGCATATATTAAGCAGCATATATGGTATATAAATAGTAAGCTTAAGTATGATGTGGAAACATTCAAGTTATGTAACACAACGAAAGTGTTTTATAATATTAGTTCTTTAATAATATTGCAGCATATAATTATACATCTACTGGTTGTTATATCGGTGTAATATTTCATTTAGACATTACAGAAAAAAATCTGGGTTAACACAGAGAGAAACACATATATTTTGTGATGGATTATTTATTTCTGTTAAGGAGATGAAAGCCCTTACAAAGCGTTTATGAAATTATTAACTTACAACTGAATATATTTTGCACATATGTAAATTGAAAAACAGCTAAATCAATCACATAAAAAAATTATATACCACGTAATTTTTAATTGACTTAATTATAATTCATAATTATGTGCTACATATCATTAATTGATAATTTTGATAATTAATCATAAAAGTTATATGAATTAGTTTTTATAATCTCAAGTAATTGTTAAAGATTGAAAAGATTTAGTAAATTAGTTTAATTAAAATAAAAAAGATAAACACTTGTATATTATATACACATATAAATATCATATTTACAAAGACACAATGTGTGCTATAACCACAAAGACATTTTATATTTTTCTACCTTTTGGTGGATGTTCTCCATGGAAAATACAGTCAACCTCGTATTTCTCATGTTCTGTTGATATTGCTGTATATTGTAATAAACACCAACATCGGTCAATCTTCTCTCCTCTTCTGTTCTTTTAGGCCTCTAAATCTGCTTTTGTTTTGTCTCTGTGGCAGTTTAAAGAAAAGTTACATCTGTTTAAACATCAGTGACAGCTGTCAAAAAAAAACGGAAGTAGCGACTTCGGAACCGGAAGTTGTGAATTTTTTGAAAGCATTTTTTTTTTTTTGGACAAAACTTTTTAAATTTTTGTGAAGATTAGTTTAAACATTTTTCTAGTATTTTTAATAATTATCAACTTGGCAATTAGAAAGTTTTGAAGCAAGAAAGTGTGAGGGATTTTAAACATGTATTTTAATTTTTTAATAGTTAAAGTTAATTTCATAAACTTCCAATGTGTTTTTCTCAGAACAGTATTTTTAATAAAATGTAGAAACTTGAAATGTGATTTCTCAAAAAGTTCTTAAAATATTTTGTTGAAAATTATTATGAATGCTTTTGATAGTATTTACTAGTGAATGACCTAAAAGCTTTAAATTCGGATAATTATTAACGATGTAACACTCATAGTTGTGTATAAAGGTAATGAAAATTCGTTAAAAATTTAATGAGTATGATTTTGAAGGGCCAAAATTTTTTACCAAATATAAATTAAACAAAGATTTTAGATGATTCACTAGTCCAATATATAAGAAATGTGTTGCATCAAAAAATATTGAAATAATTTAATTTATTAAAAAATTAGACCTTTTAAAAAAAACACAATTTTTTCACTAAATTTTCTTCATTTATTAGAAATGTTATAAAAACTTCTCCAGGAATAAAATTTTTAAGTGCAATTCTCTATGATAATATAAAAAATATATGTTAAAATAAAAAAACATGAACTAGTTTCTACTTTTAAAGAAAAAAGTTCTCCGAACGTAGACAGATAGCTTCAAATAATTTAAAACTAATTATATTTTACTGTAGCTTATGTATTTTAATCTTTTAAATCTTTACGAAAACATATTTTTGAAATCGTACCAATTTATATTTAGTAATAATTTATTTGAGTTCGCGGATTTCTGGTTAGAAACCGATAATATCATTTTTTTTATTCTTATTTTAAGATACGAAAATATTTACATTTTATTATCATATATTTATATTATAAAAAATTATGAAATCTGTATTTCCTTAATTGTTTCTACTCCTTTAATAATTTGGTCATAATTCAAACTCAAAATTTGTTCAGCATCCTTAAAACTTGATTAAGTAAGAAATATGAACCATCACTAAGTTTCAAAAAAAAAAATTTTTTAACGGGACTTCTCTCAAAATAATCCCGAAGTCCTTGTTATAATAACACATAATCCATTCTACGTAGACAGGAACTTCTTTTCAAGTAATTACACACCTAATTAAGATGACATCTTAGCTGCTAAAACTACAGATCAAATTACGGTGATGCTTACACGTTAATAAATAGAAGCCAGTCATATAATTAATTAAATTGTTAACCCATAAGATATCTTATATATACTTTATATAGAAATATAAAAATTGGTTTCCCGCGTAGGATAAAGATGTCAAAAATTGTCAGTACTGAAACGTTATCATTATAAAAGGATGAGAGAATTTTTCTTCATATGCGTTTGAAGTAAAAATGGAAAAACAATTAAACAGCCTGCTTCTGTAAGATATGTTGCATATACGTCATACTGATAAATAAATATTTCGTTTTGCACACAAAATCAAGTTTCATAAGGGGAAAAAATGTAGTAAAAAAGTTATCATGTATTCCAAATATATGAATATACGTACAACACAGTAGAACTGTCTATAACGATACTGTAAGGACCTATGAAAAAGTATTGTAATACACAAGTTATCGTTATAGATAGCACGAGAATTTGCGCATCCAATGTTTATGTATGTAGTGTGCAAGTGATATGTTAGGTTGTAATAACACAATAATTAATAATCAATCATATGCAATTTAAACCTTTTAACCTTTTTGATAGCTTTTGACAAATTTATATATAGGATTATGGCATACATAGCGTCAACAGACATTGAATGAATGGTAGGACATCGATATTGTGTACATCGGAGACCGTGAGTTCGAATTTCATTGCTAGCATTAATGTTCGTAGCCGAATGAATTGGGATTTGAGCAGTAGATCCTGGTCTTATTATCCTTAGTGTAGCAAAACAAATCCTCCGAAGCTATTGATTATTTGTATGATATTTTCTTGGAACCTGGCAGTAACATTTGTCAGGATTTCCTAGGTTCTACTACTCGAGTAAACACTAATAATTTTGTAATCACTAATAATTTGGCATCATTAATGATTTGGAATTCTTCTAACACCTATAAACAATATATTGTAGAATATTTTTTATGCTTTTCAAATTATCCATCGATAGAAAGGTCAACCTCTCGGTGATTAAATTTCTCCTAACGAGTACCACAATAAATATGAAATTATTTACCACACTGTATAACACATCCGTCTATATTAAGTTCCTTCTGCAAATGAATTTTAAGAGAACATAGAGTAGCTGATGAATTTATTTATGAGGACACAATGTCAAAATGCACAAAACATACGTTTAAAAAGAAGAATGTCTAAGGTTTGGTTTGGTTTGGAGCACTATGGTCTACTTTTTTTCAACACGAGGGCTAGTAAGACAGGAACCTAGTACTTAAAGCCGACTGCAAACGACTACGAACACCCATGACACAGTAGGATTCGAAACCCCAAACTCCGGTACTAATGATTAGCGCCCAAACATACGGCCATAGTTCAACAAAGAATGTTTAAGCATTATGTTAAAGTACAGTTTGTTGGAATAGTCCTTAGAGAATTAAACTTGTAAACAATTGAGTTTTTATTAAATTGTATTATAATAAGAATGCTCTAAAGCCATGAACTAGATACTATTACTTTGAAAAATATTCTTCATTCGAAAATAAACGGGTTTATTTATAAAAAAGTGTTTTACTTTTTTATTCATAATTAAAAAAAATAATTAGCACTTTGTCCTCTTCGCTAACCAAATGAATAAAAAAAATTCTTTCTCAATAAATTTCATTTTATATTTTGGTAGACATGGGAAGGGAAAGTTTAAACTCAGCACTGGCTACCACAGACCTTGATTCACCACTGACCATGATTGTATGTATTTATCCAGTTTCCGTCCTATTTGTCCATCGGTATCAATAATTTTTTTTTTCTGTGCACCAAGCAATACAGACATATATATTAATGTCATATAGAGATAAAAAAAAACTCTAGTAATTGTAAAAGCACAGACTTTCTTGTGCGCTATGTTAGCGTGGGACCTGCCCGCCTACTGTACAGATATGTTCGTTCACTGTCGTTGGGATGCCTAACCCAAAATATGGCACAAAAGGCTTATAACGGACAAAACGCATTTATTTTACAACATTTAAGACACAATTAAAGTAAATCAAATATCATAGTTGTGAGTCTCAGATCCAGTCTTATCCAGATTTTGATTAACCGAGTGTAGTCCTTTCTCACATAGACAGAGAGATGTTTCCCGGTCGCCGGCTCTATCTCGACTCCCCGAGCTGAACTCCAACTTCCCTCTTTCAGATCTTCTCTCCCTTCCTCAGGGATGGGAGGTTGTCTGGAAACTTGAGCCCTTCCGAAAAGAGCACATCCTCCTTTTCTGTAGCCCTGCAAAAACAAAACAAGCGCCTCCGAAAAACCTTATCAGCCCCCCCCCCTTAGCAGGCTGGCTTATTTTTCCTAGGGAATGCCGGGTGGAAGGAGACAATGGGGCGATTTTGCCAATATCATCAAGGGCACACATGAGTCGTGGGTGCTAATTCCTTACAGTAATACAATAATGAAATAGAATACAACTATGATGAAATCACACAAGAAAAATGTAGATAAAATTTAGAACATTAAAAGGTAGAATGGGATCAAGTCTACAGACTGTTTAAAAGGTGTCTAGCTTCCCAGTATTGGGAAAACATCACCAAATAATTCTTCTCAGCTTATGAAGAAAATTTTAAAAATATGTGTTATCCGTTTTTTGAAACTGGGTTGTTTTAATTTTGAAATTCATAAAACTGCTGCTGTAATATGTTCTAAAAACTAATTTAAATTTTGAAATAAACACAACTTCTTATTTGGGAACCTTAAATATACAGACATAAGATTCAGAGCTAAACAACTAGTGTAAGTAGAGAATTTACCATTTAAATGCATCTTTTTTATTAATTTTTTTTAAAGTTACATACATCTACAGCCTTTCAACCGTTCAATCTTTCATATGAACCCCCGCCCTTGAATTTTACTTAAATGGATTATAGTGAGCGAAATAATTTTTTCTTACGTAATCTGGAAAACTGTTTTAATTCTACCAACTCACAAAATGATTTCTTTTCTTCCATTTTCATATAAGAGAGCGAATGGATTAAAAAAAAAAAATACACCCACGCACCAAGCAACTTCCCTTCTTTGACTTCACAATGTAAATCTCAAACATTATTTTTTCAGAGAACTTCCAACTCTTCAGTGACCAACAGCAGCAATCAATATATAAATGTTATGTAATTAAATATTTTTTCTTACAGAAAAACTCCTTAATACATAATAGTTTTATTTATCCGGACCACTTTCTAAATCCGTAATAAAAAAGGACTTTCGGGAGAAACACCTACGATATTCATTCTATAAATATTTAAATCTGTTTCAATAGATTATTTTTCTAACTTAGGTTGGCTAGAATATCAAAATCTGATCACTCTAAAACTACTTTCAGTATTAATCCCAAGTGATTTTCTTACTTCTCCAATAAAGAGAAGATATTTGAGGATTCGTATGATTATTTCACATACCAAAGACATGTTTTTATTTCATGATATTCAATTAACTGCGGATTTTCCTAGGTGTATTATTATCATTGATTTCTATATAACAACAATCAGAGTTAGTTGATTTATATCATCTTGTTATAAATACCCATAAAAAATCTTGATTTAAATAGCATTTTTTGTGGCAGAATTCTTGGGATGAAGGTTTGGTTTTGGTTTGGTTTGGTTTGGAGCGCTACGGTCTACTGTTTTGCACACGAGGGCTAATGAGACCGGGACCTACAGCTTAAAGCCGATTCCGAACGGCTACAAACATCCATGCCAGCAGTGGGATTCGAACCCACGAACTCCGGTTCCGAAGAGCAGCGCTCTACCATTCGGTCATCGTTCGGCCCTTGGGATGAAGAGACTGATAATAAATTGCGTACAATTAAACCAAACATTGAAAATTGGAGTACTTTGCCATCTAGAAGACATGATGTTATTCTTACTCGCCTCCGGGTTGGACACGTGTTTTACCCATCATCATCATCTTTTACTCAGAGAATCAGCTCCAGTTTGCGGTCACTGTAATGCAGTCATCTCCGTAAAGCATGTCCTTATCGATTGACTCCGTATTATAAAAAATCTTATTCATTATTTTAATTCATCATCTATTAATATGAAAGATATTTTAAATAATTCGCTCATCCTAAGCTCTTTCTGTTTTTAAAAGACATTGGTTTTTACCCTCACATCTGAATTTTATGCCTCATTGCTGTTTTCTTTACTTTTGGTTTTATGCTTCTTTTCTACACTGGTTTTGTATTTTTGACATGTTTGCTTTTATCTTCTGTTATCCTTTTATAGTTGTTTGGATCCGATCTTTGTCGCTTTAAGTTTTAACAATTTGTTTGGCACAATATGTCCCATGAGGACTCAGTGCCATAAAACTCCATTCAACCAACCAACCAACTAAATAGCATATTTCTTTAATCTTCGATTAAAATCAAGATTTTTTTTCAATATAACAACGTATTATACTTATTACTGCTCTCTCAGTCACTGTTTTAACCCCTTCCCGGTTTTCCCCGAGCTGAACTCGGGCAGGCGAAATGTATCATCCTGTCTCATCCCGAGTGTAGCTCGGACACTGTGAAATTTTACACTATACAATCAGTCTTTCCCAAATTATCTCACATGTGCTTTTTATGATTTCGAATGCTTTTCTTTACTTTTCTGGCTACTAGATTATTTGCTGCTCAAAGAGAGATATCAGAAGAAAGAAGGTAAGGAGAGAAACAAGGTTCTACTGTCCAGATTGCGATGTTGGACTCTGTGCAGTACCGTGTTTCTGATTGCATCATACACGATCAAATTTTGATTAACAATTTCATAAATATTTGTGTAAATGGAAAGGATATAAATAAAATTTAATTCAAGATAAAAGCTAGGTATTCTAAGCTTTATAGTTAGTGTGAATTGACTCCAAAGTCTAAAGATTTCTGACGCACAGAAAGCCAACTATACGGATAAATTACTCATTTATTTAAACTGATTTTCTTACATTAATATTTAGGAAATTTTGTATGCGAATGATGTTATTATGTTTAAAAAAGCTATGTATGTATGAAAATAAGCATAAAAAATGGACATTTTTTGGACCCATAATCCCGAAATAAAATGAACCTGGAAGGGGTTAAGAAATATGTTGGAACTTTAGGATATCAGCATATACCTAGTAAAGACTACTTAGTTACATACAATTCAATCCCATGAGTGTAGAAGTGAAAGTCAAACAAATCTGTTTTGTTACTTCTTTTTTTTTATTCGGTGTTTTATTTCCCATCCATTTCTGGGTAATTTCCCTCTTCTTCATAATATTCATTCTTCCTTATCTTTACGCGCTATCTTAACATTTTTTTTCCGATTCCATTATAAATTTTAATTACATTCGTAATTGAAATACAAGATTATTCTTAATGTCGTCTGACTTTTCACGGTATTGATTCTTGCGTTGAAAATGAGGAAAAATCTTAATAAATGACAAATTTCAGTTTCATTTATTACGCAAATGGTATACATTATAATTTGTATGTCTATATAAAGGAATCATGTATTTTTTACAGAATTTGGAGGAGTCAATTCACTTGCTTCCAGGCTTCATTTATTGATTTGTCTAAATGCAATTTTTTTATGATTATTTAATACATAAATACTTTTTAAACATAAAAGCATCATTCGCATACAAAATTTCATAAAAATTATGTATAAATATCAATTTAAATAATTAGTATTTTGCATGTTAGTTGGCTTTCTGTCGGCAGAAGCAAAAGACTGGTTGCACAGTGCAAAATTTCACAGTGCCCGAGCTGCACTCGGGATGAGCCGGGATGGTACATTTCGCATGCTCAGTTCAGCTCGGGAAAAACCTTGAAGGGGTTAATTTTGATATTTCTATTAAATTGAATGGTCCGCTGAACAGTCTATTTTTACCTTTCCGGTTATCCATTCACGGCATAGCTTAAAATAAAAGTTTAAAGAGTCCTAGAGCATTTTTCAGTAAATATTTTAATTTCAAAATTTTGTCTTAGAATACAAACGTCTGTTATTTTAGCAACTTTTAAATGAAAATTTTAGAGTTTGTGGATACCATATTTTTTTTTAATTAAAGATTTTTTATACATTTTTAAAAACGAATAAATTAACGACAATTCATGTTAATGGGAGCTATGTATATGCATTATATTATAACAATTTTCCTCGTTATAGAACATGTTGTTTCAGTAGATGAAGTAATTTGCTATGTAAATTGTATTGAAAAATAAAGACAAATTTAATTTTATGTTTTTATTAAATTATTATTTTAGAATTTTTAATACATTTATACTTTATTCGTTTAATTTTATAAGCTAAGCTGATGAAATATAATAATTATTGTCTGAATTATCATTTTTACAAATATATATTCTATCATACGTAAAATAATACTAGAATAAAGCACATTTGAAAAAGCCAAAATGGCATTGAAATTATGTTGGTGTTGGTTTGGATTTTAATCTTAATTTGGCTAAGTCTAGGCACTACACCGGACATGTATATTTATAACTACTCTATAACATAATTGTCAGTGTTCGCCACAGCGGGCATTAATTATCTCAAAAATGAAAAATGATATATTTTTTGTTTATTTTACAGAGATCCTAATGTCTATACAGACATGGGAAAATAACAGAAGTTTAAAAATATTTGAAAAAACATCTTGTCAAATTAAGGGTTAAGTAAGGTGTGCAGGATATTCTATGAAGAAGTCCTTGTCAGCTACGGGCTAAGAAACTTGTTTGGAAAGCGATTTCCTCGATTTGTGTCTCTTGGAGGTTTTTGCTTTTTGTACACAGTCATTTAATAAATTCTTACGTGATCTGTGATCATTCAAATGCCTAACTGCCTATATGAGCTTAAACCATCATGCACACTTTGCACATGCTCTTAGATTAATGTCCTGTTTGAAGTTCGTCTTTCCCACCCTCAGCAATGACTTTGAAGCACTGGTGCCGTCTCAAAACAATAGATTTTGATAGACATTAAATCCTAAACATTTGCTAGATCATGGACAACATCTCCAAAATCCGAATTTTCAAGTCCAAAACAGAACTTAGTGGCGTACAACAGTAATTTAGTCTGTTGCATTTTTAGTTTGTTGAATCTTCGGCCGAACCTATAGACGTGTCCACTAAAACTATAGTACCACTTTAGTAACACTATGTGTCCACTAAAACTATAGTACCTCTCGTTACCTTGTATGTAACTGATGACAGGAGTTCTTTAAATAAATTTTCTTTCTCTATATAACTCGTCTAGAACCATCTCGCTGCAACGTACAACCGTATCAGAAAAAAATAGGTCTAATTATTTTTACCCTGTAAGTCTCGAAAGATATTATATCCCCTTAAATTAGTAAAATAAAGTTAATGATGTAAATAAATCTTAAACTTTCGAAAATTAAAAGGATGTTTGTTTTTGTTATGTTCATAGTATATAATGATTCTTTCAAACTTTATTTCTCTATCTCTCCATATAAAATCTTTAAAAGGACTTTAATTAATGGAATGATTCCAGACATTCCTCCTTTGAGCAAGAGATATTAAGTAGTGGGGATAAAATATTTATTCTTCCACCTTAATTAGATCTTTACTGTTAAGGAAAGCATAACTATCGTCTTAGAGAAAGCCACTAGCCATGTATGTTATGAACTTTAATCATGCTATATCTCAGTTTACGAAATACATTTAATTGAGCTGACAACAAGATGCTTCAAATGAATCGAAATTTTTGAAAAATTACACCTAATTTAAAATTCGAAGCTTGCCTAATTTGAATTTCTCATTGCATTCAAATACAGTAAATATGAGGTATGATTTGAAAAGTTATAAATCTTGTTAGAACAGGTAATGATACAAATAATGAATAATCCTCCAGTACAAAATGTTAAATTCCACTTTCATTAAAATTAATAATTTTGTTACTGACTCGATATAGAATTTTATCACCTAGGTTAATGTATTCATCGGAATGAGATAAGAGAACATTTTGAGTCTAATTTCTTTTGGCAATTGTACTTTCTGCCTTGGTGAATTTTTGATGATATTACTGTTGCTAAAATGGAATCACTGCATAAATAAAAAATTAATATTTTATTAAAACTTTTTTATTGCAAGGAAATATAATTATTAAACTCGATTTTCCCTACTCACTAATTAAATTACATTATAAAATAAGTGTGATAGAAGAATCGGAACATTATGTCGGATTCTGTTGACTGTACGAAAGAAGTATGCCAGAAAAATCGGAACATTGTGTCTGATATTGTTGACTGCTGATTTGTTACTGATTAGATATATAATTTTATCATCTAGGTTAATGTATTCATCTGAATGAGGTAAGGGGACATTTTGAGTATAATTCATTATGGCGACTTTTGTTTTTGTATTTCTGCCGTGGAGAATTTTCGTTGTGGCTGTTGTTGTTAACATGAAATCACGGCATAAATGAAATATTAATATTTTATCAAAAATTTTGCTTTGCAAGGAAATATAATTACTAAACTTTATTTCCACCACTCACTAATTAAATTACTTTATGAAAGAAGTATACTAGAAGAATCGGAAATTTGTGTCTGATACTGTTAAATGTTCATATGTTACTGATTTGATATAGAATTTTATCGTCTAAGTCAGTGGTCGGCAAAGTGCTGCTCCAGAGCCGCATGTGGCTCTTTGGCTCCTTAAATGCGGCTCTGGCACAAATATCCACGGAAGGCGCAATAATATTTTCATTTTAGAAAAAACTTGGTAAGAAAAAAAATTACATCTTATTTTGATAAATTAAAATTTTTCTATGAATCGAGAACAGGTATAATTTTTTGTTAAAAGATAGATAAGTAATTAAAATGTTATATTATTGTAAAAATGCGCAACGAACATCGAGTTTAATTTTATTAGTTTTCGTAAACGTAAACACAAACCATGTACAAGCTACCGGCTGAAATTGTTCGTATGTTTTCGGCGTACTCCGGTGTGATACAAAGGTACCACAAGCATGCGCGCGCATACTTTTTCTAAAGTAGTGGGGGGTACAAATTGGCATCACAGACCAGCAGTTGCAGTGTGAACAGTTTTGTCTTATCTACCATTAATAAATATCATTAATAAATATTTATTAAGTATGAAATTTAGTTTTATTTAGTGTACTACTTATTTAGTGGAATAAAAGTTTACTAAACAGGCAGATTTGGCTCCCAATTTTTTTTAATTATTGTAATGTTCATATTTGGCTCTTTGGCTAATAAGTTTGCCCAAGACTGGTCTAAGTTAATGCATTCATCTAAATGAACTAATTGGACATTTTGAGTATAATTCATTTTGGCGACTTTTGCTATTGTACTTTCTGCCATGGCGAATTTTTGTTGTTGCTGTTGTTGCTAACATGGAATCTCTAAATCAATAAAAAATTAATTCATTAAAAAATTTTCATTGCAACATTATGTTTAAACATTGTGTTTGGACTCGAAGCATTTAGACCAGTGATGATTTGACGGCAGTTGATTGGACGAAGGCATTGTAATACGTGTGTTCCTCGTTGCAGTGTATCAATATGAACAAAGGTATATTAAGAAAACACAGTAAACAACGTTTTTAACATGTTGGTCGACTTTATTGAATCGACAAATATGTCGCACATGAAACAGAAATGGTGTTCCAGAAGTCTAGGGAATGACAACAAATACCACGGTAGAGTGTATACAGATAATAATTGTGATATTTAATAAGTAATAAATATAATTTAAATAAAAAAGTATAAATATTAATCAAATAATTGAATCGTGTTCAAACGACAACGGTTTAAATGTCAGGCATCTAAACAGCTGCAACCTAATCTCCTGTTCAAAGAATAATGGAGCAGTCAGTTGCAAAACAGCTTATAGAAAAAACATACATGTAAATAATAAAAGAAGTTTATATAGAACTTAAGTAAATCAACTCAGTATTTATATATTTTGCTACAAGACAAGGAAATAATCCGTATAGCTTATATAAAATTGTTGAGGAGATGGGATTTCCAAACTGTGAATGTATAAAACTATGTGATCTACACAACTATATGCAGAAGTTTTACAGCTTTTGTAAGGGTTAAACATAAAGGGAGTGAAACATTATATGATTATTTTAGATTGAGAAGAGTAAATATAATTTTCAATCAGGTGCATGACATATATAACTTGTTTAATGCTCATTATTCTTTCCTTTTCTCCAATTTTAAAAAGTAAAAATATAGTAATTAATTTATTTAACATTTATTTTGAATTGAGGATTTTTCTGTAATATTGTGGTTTAATTTATTTGTGTTTGATTATTTTCTTACTGCACTGTAAATCTATTTTCACCATTTGAACGTTAGTTTTTAATTATGCACGTAAAAATTGTAGTTAGTATTATAAAAATGTTAGATACAAAGTTTGCTATGAAAAATTTATGTTCTTTTCTTCAGTTTATGGGATCGTCTCCTAACTTTAGAATTAAATAAAGTCTCGTTATTGTTACTAAGAAGCCCGGCGGCGTTGGGGTAGCGCTTCACGTTCCCACAACACTGGTCCGAGGTTCGATCCCCGAACTGGGCAAGGTTGACTCAGTCTTTCATCCCTTCAGTGGGTAGACAAACTGAGGATCAAACATTCTTGAGAACTAAACACTGGGGGTTCCGCGTAAGGTCGACCACCTAACCGGAACATATACTTCGCACCCCAGAGCCCTTGGTCTCTGAAACGGAGATTGGCACCGTAGGCCCTGGTCCCCTAGGGGCTGTTGCGCCGAGGAGTTATTGCTACTGAACCTTGATTTCCTTGAAATAATCTGTTAACTGATCCTCTGAAGAAGGAGAAAAATCTATAAGTTTTCACACATTTTGAATTTAAATATATTAATCAATTTTTGTCACAGAGGTGGATTTTTTGTGTCGCGGTTCTTAGAACGAGTTTCAATTTGTACTAAACATAATTATAGAGAACGGGGAAACATATAAATATTTATATTTAGTATTTCTAGCAGAATTGAGTTTTTAAATGTGAAAATAACACAGAAAAAATGTTTATCTTAATTGAAACATATGTTTGTAATTTAAAATATATGTCTATAACTAACGGTTGAGGAGAAAAAGGTGGGTCAAGGACTTAACTTGTATGTTTACTATGGTAAACATACAAGTAAAGTTAATTATTGTCTAATTCAACATTATAAACTTCTTAGGGTATTAAACCTTCATACAATGTCTAAGTGAATATATAAACTTTGAGCTTAAAATATTCTCCTATCGAGCTAAAACCGCTTTATCAAAACAAGAAAATATAATACCGAAAGTAAATATGGTTCAAGAGCTTTATTGTCTTCTACAAGAGAGTAAAACATTTCCTTTTAAAAGCGTCTTTTGTAAGATCTTACTTTTCAAAGCTCAATAATCAAATCTTCGTCCGTAAATTCATTTTTGAAGGATCCCAGAGAAAAGCTGTTTATTGGCAGTAATTTTCCCCAGGATCAGTTTAACAATAATTTTTGAATTCTATTTGCTCTAGAAGGATTAGATGCAAAACAATAGAATCTACTCGAAAGAAATGAAAAATAAACCTTCCCTAAGGGAAAATATCTTGCGAAATCAAATGGGAAAGAAACATGGGAAGAAGTGCTGGTAAATTTTCAAAGGTGGTTTATTATTTGTTTAGAAATTTGAAGTATGGAAAAAAGAACTAAAAGTAAAGTCGGAAATTATTTTGATGCAAGTGAAACATTTATATTATTGATGTAACAAATATCCTTTCTGCAGGTCTCCTATAAAATAAAGTTAACCTATTGATTGCTTAATGTCCCCTTTTTGGGACAGGTAAAAATAATTTGTAGAATATTTAATATATTCTTGGAACGACTTTTTTCTCTTCAGTGAAGATGAATGGCAATTCTACAAATAATTCTTTTAATTCTCAAGTGTTGGCTTTTTTTATAATTTTGTAATTTGGATCGACATTTTAGAATTTTTCAAGCCACACAGGGATTTAATTTTACGACAGTTAATTCAACTGAAACCAGGAATTATAGCTACATTTGGTAAAAAACTCCATCATAATGTAATTTTTAACATATAGACCACTATAAAATAATAGCCTAAGTTATCTGCCCGTCTGTATGAAGCAGTATGACTTCTGAAGCAGTGTTATTTCCGCACCACTATCAACGACACCCTCAAACTTTTGGTCTCTTAATCCTAAATTAATCCTTAGGAGTTTACCCTCAGTTTCGCTTACTGGAATTTCTCAATCGAAATAGCCATTATTCATTTTGATCTCCACTTTTAGTCCCCTTTCCTCTAATTCTTCTTCCGTGATCTGTTGGGATACCTGAAAGGCAGACTTCTTCCATTGACATGATTTTTTAAAATATCCTTCTTTTCCACATTTGAAGCATTTCAAAAGCTTTTTGTTAATCACTGGAGTCACCTGTTGAGATATTTTTTCGGTACTCGAAGGAATCTTTATTTCTTCTGGTTTTCTAGCATTGTTTTTCCTCTCTGAGTTTTTACAGTAAGGGAGTTTTTCTTCAGATGGCCCACTATGCAAACTTTCACAGCTTGGTAGATGTTCATGTTTCTTAGCCGTGGAAATCATGAAATTGTCGATCTCCTGCACTAGTTCAGATACAGGAAGCCATCTTTCCGTTTAAGCGAATGTGAGATTTTACTTGAACTGTCAAAGTTTCTTTAATCTTGTCTGTAAATATTTATTCCTTGAGGTTATTGAAATCCTTAACTTCCCTAGATTTATTGTATAATTCCAATGCACCTTCTACCGAAGATGCATACTGTGCATATATCTCTATATGACTTCAGGCATGTGTCAAAATTTTTCTTATGCTGCAATGGGGTGATTCTATATTGTTTTAGGATACAGGCTTTAATTTTTATGTAATTATCTCAATCTTCGTGACACAATATTGCATCTAGCCCCTTGGAAAAACCTTTAATATACATGTAATATATCAAAATTAATTAACTTTAATATTTCCTTAAAAACCTCCTTTCTCCCATTCTAATTCCTTAAAATCTTTTTCCCATCCTCTAAATGTCTTAATCAAATGAGTGTCTTCGACTTAAAATTCTTCCCAGAGCTTTCTATCCTAAATATGTAAATTTTCTATCTATTTAACACGTTTACCAGCTGTCGCCGGCAAATAGCTCCCCGTTTTTCCTGATATTACACTTAATTCTCTAAGTAAGTTTCTTGTGCCATAGGAAAATTCTGTCTTCGTTCTTGGGTGCACCTCTGATCGAACAGAATGGTTTTTGTGTTTTTCTCTTGTCTGTCGTTGACTCGTAAAGATGTCCGTTTTAGCAACTCTGGAATAAAGTTTTAATTCGACTTGTTTCGTTCTCTTCAATGTCGGCAGACTGCATTTTTATTACTGCTAGGAAGTAATTTTGGCCGCCTGTATGGTACTCCCTAACAAAATGGCCAACAAATTCCACGGCATTATTTGGACAAATAAGTACCACCACGTTAAAAAATAAATAAAAATTAAATAATAAAAATAAAAAGTTTGAACTCACGTCCTTTGGTACCGCCCTTTTGTACTTTAAAGGCAGAGCCCGACTTTTTTGGTTATCTCACCAATTCAGTTTTTTTAAATAAAAAATACGTAATGAAGTGATTACAGTACCACTCTATTAAAAGTACATACATTTCTCGACTACAACCATTTGGGGTTCAATGTTTGAAATTCAATGATTTCGATACCGAGCACTTTGGTACCGAAATGCAGCCCCTTACCTTTCAGTTTATCCAACCAATTTAGACTTTTATAAAAAAAAAAATACGTAATGAAGTGAGTGCGGTATCACTCTATTAAAGGTACATTAATTTCTGATCCTCGACTCTACCCATTTGGAGACGACATTAGATGATTTCGGTACCAAGCAATTTGGTACGAAAATGTAGCGCCATTTCTTTGTGATTATCCCACCAATTTAGATTTTTATAAATAAAAAGTACGTAATGAAGTGAGTACAGTACCACTCTAATAAAAGTACATAAATTTCTCGACTACACCCATTTGGGGATGACGTTGAGTGATTTCGGTACCAAGCAATTTGGTACTGAAATGTAGCACCCTACCTTTGTGGTTATCCCACCAATTTAGATTTTTATAAATAAAAAACGCTCAATGAAGTGAGTACAGTGCCACTCTATTAAAAGTACATAAATTTCTGATCCTCAACTATACGCGCGTTTGGGGATGACGTTGAAAAGTTAGCACTTACATTTACATTTATTTCAATAACACGCATTTATCCTAGTTAGAGGAGAGGAGAAATTCCTGAGAATAAGTCAGTTTTAACAAAGATAAATAGCAAGGCATTTATGGCAGATAAGTCATGTTTACGATGAAATATAATGACAGTACATTTCAAAAATACACATAATGGTAAATGAATCTTCCAAAATCACCAATTATAATTGACAAAGATGGAAAATATAGCCATGGGGAAACTAAAAATAGAATCCACTTTCCAGAAACATTATTTTAGATAATAACATGTAATTGGGAGAATAGATCATACTTCATAAAATAAGTAAAGATAACGTTAGTAATGAACAAATATATATTAATGCATTTCCAGTGTTGGCTTTCGCTGCTTATTTTATTTGTGCTTCACACAAAGGTCTCTTGTGTATTTTATATCGCGTTTATCTGATCATCATTTTAAGGAGAATATAAAAGTGTCTTTCAATAAATAGTTCGAAGTAGTTTTTTCCAGCTAATTTTGAATCTCGATACATCACACTTTTACCTTACAAAAGAGTAACTGTGGGAAATGCATATCGTTTATTCAGCATATTAAATTACGTTTCTTAATACACCTCATATGAATAATTCTTTCTTTCCTTTAACTTAACCTTTTATAATACAAACGCTCTATGATTCTCAGTCTAAATTTTCGTATTACAAGGCAAATAATCACCCATTTTTGATATAGTTATAAATACTTGTAATAAAGCTCAATTTAATATTATAAAGCTTTTATAGTTGCTTCAATCTTCTCCCTAGAATGTATATTCATTTTTTTCCAAAAGTTGCTTTAACAAATCTTGGAATAAATTCAATAATTCGATTTTGTAAACATGTTTTCGATTTAAGATATTTTTAAGTTTCTACTGCCCATTTTATTTTCTTAACAGAAAATAAATTTGTAGTAAGTATAATATTACTTTCTTGTGAACAAATTAGGAAAGATTGGAGCTTCATGGCAAGCTTTTTTTTATTTTTTTATTTAGCCTTCAACATTTAAACCTTAGAACTCTATTCTGTTTTGTTGAACTTTGTTACTATTATTACGTCTGCAAGTAAACCTTTTAAAAAAGTTATTTTAAATTTAATTAAGGTATCCGTCTACGTTGAAAACGTCTTTTTTTGTCAAAAATCATAATTTTTTTTAAATTTCTCTATTGTAAAATTTCACCTTTTAGGCTTCTAAATCTGTTTTTGTTTTGACTCTACGGCATTTTAAAGAAAATTTACAGCTCTTTAAACATTAGTGACAGCTGTCAAAACAAAACAGAAGTAGCTACTTCGGAACCAGAAGTTGTGAATTTTTTGGAAGCCTTTTTTTTTTTTTGACAAAACTTTTAAATTTTTGTGAAGATTAGTTTAAAAATTTTTCTAGTAATTTTAATAATTATCAACTTGGCAATTAGAAAGTTTTGAAGCAAGAAAGTGTGAGGGATATTAAACATGTATTTTAATTTTTTAATAATTAAAGTTAATTTCATAAACTTCCAATGCGTTTTACTCAGAACAGTATTTTTAATAAAATGTTGAAACTTGAAATGTGATTTCTCAAAAAGTTCTTAAAATATTTTGTTGAAAATTATTATGAATGCTTTTCTCATAGCATTTACTATTGAATAACCTAAAAGCTTTAAATTTGGATAATTTTTAAAGATGTTACACTCATAGTTATATATAAAGGTAATGAAAATTCGTTAAAAATTCAATGTGTATGATTTTGAAGGACCAAAATTTTTCACCAAATGTAAATTAAGCAAAGATTTTAGGTGATTCACTAGTCCAGTGTATAAGAAATGTGTTGCATCAAAAAATATTGAAATAATTTATTAAAAAATTAGACCTTTTGAAAAAACCCGATTTTTTTTACTAAATTTTCTTCGTTTATTAGAAATTTTATAAAAACTTCTCCAGGAATAAATTTTTTAAGTGCAATTCTCTATGATAATATAAAAAATAAATGTAAAAATGTAAAAACATGAACTAGTTTCTACGTTTAAAGAAAAAAGTTCTCCGAACGTAGACGGATGCCTTAACTAGATTCTTTGATATTATTTTCAGTATTACAAAAAATATAAACATAAAATATCATTTCCATAATAACTTATGATTCATGTGCACTTATAATATTTTCCTAAAGCCCAAAAGAATTACTGTGAAATTTTTGGATATCATAAGTAATGTTTTATAAATAAAATGAATTAGCTAATTAAAGGTTTGTTAAAAATTACAGAAATAATTATTACTCTAATTAACAATTTAATAATTTTACTTTTAAATTTCAAATTATTTTAAAAAAATTTCTTCATACTTTTAATTAAGGTATTAAGAAGTAATTTTCTATAAAGAAAAAAAATAAGAAGTTATCCTTCAGCTCATTGAAAACACACTGAATAATCAAGCTATATTTTTATGTACTTTTATTAGCTATAATTAGTTGTAAGCTAATTAACAATTTAATAAATTTTACTTTTAAATTTCAAATTATTTAAAAAAATTTTCTTCATACTATTAATTAAGGTATTAAGAAGCAATTTTCCATAAAGAAACAAAAAATAAGAAGTTATCCATTGAATAAGCAAACTATATTTTTATGTACTTTTACTAGCTATAATTACCCGTTGTTGATAGGCAAACTATACAACATAAACTTATGCATTTATTAAACGTAGATAATCCATTTACATAAATTGAAAACAGCAAAAAAGTTCAGAAACTTATTTGATATAAATTAGTGTTTCTTTCTCTGAACACAACCTATAAATCTAAGACGGCATCACTCGTTGTAGGCTATCAAAATTTAAACATTTATCGTACTGATATTGTCAAGAAGATTCGAATGAACACACCGTTTAGCCCAATGGTGGCCAAAATGAAATTTACAAAATGTCTCCCTGGCCGGAGGATTATACTATACAGCGTATGCCGTGCACACGCAAATGTTTTGGGTGGAGTTTTTTCCCTGCCCAAAAAATTTTTTCGACAAAAACACTATAAGTATCATTTCAAAGCATTTGGACAGAGAAATTTGACAGTTAATAAAAGATAATAGTAATAATAAATTGTCTTACTTAGGTGTATATGCAAACAATTCGTGCCCAGTAAAAAATATGTCACGTAATTTTTATAGAAATATGATCCATTATATTAAATTAATGGTCATTAAATAACTCAGTTAACACTAGATTGCCCAAGGCAGTCATTTTGACTGTTTTTTAATTTCAATTAGAAAAACAATTATGAAATATAATGACACAATTTCTTAGAATTTGGTGACTTTTTCTATAACATATGAATCTGTTTATGAATAATTGTAGTTACTTCCGCCCTCCTTTATTTCCGTATATATATATATATATATATATATATATATATATATATATATATATATATATATATATAATATATATATATATATATATATATATATATATATATATGTGTGTGTGTGTTATACCTATATTGCCCAGAAGCAGTCATTTTGACTGCTTGGGAAGTTTTAAATAATCAAAAGATTTTTATTTATTAAGTAAATTTCTTATATGACCTGTCCGGCTTTGTATTGAAATAACATTTTTTTTTTTCTATTACGATTTTTTTTCGGTAGTACTAGTTATTCGAATCTTTATAAAGTGTTGTTCTAACAAGTTGTTTATTTTATTTCTTTTGCACCCTAACTTTATGAAAAAAATGTCGAACAGAAATGAGTTATTGGAAAAGCTAACGAACATAAGTGAAGAGTGCTCCGATATAGAATCAAATGCAACACATTCTGAAATTTCTTTCCAACGAATATAGAGTTGCAAGACAGAAAAATTTATCAGAATATGAAGGCCCACAAAGATCAACTGCAACATCATCAAATGCAATCCATTCTCACAAACGCAAATTTTGTCAAGTACGACTTTGCCACAACAACAAAACAAATAATATATGTGAAAAATGTCAAAACTATGTTTGAGGAAGATGTACACATAAAAAGATTTCCACTTTCATTTGCATAAAATGTACAAATAATAATGCATAAATTATTTTTTTTAATTAAAGTAATTTTTTTTATTGTTAATATTTACTAATAACTTGTTGTTTAATTGTAAATAATATAAGAAATATTAAAAATTAATTTTAAACAAATATTAATTTACAAATAACAAAATTACATATTTGTTATTTTTTCACAATGCAGTCATTTTGACTGCTTTTGGGCAATATAGGTATACAAGAAATCTCGGGCATTCTAGTGTTAATGAAATATTTTATTTTGATGTTTATTTATATCTTAACTATACAAATTATTTTATTTTGATCATTGTTATCAAATTTTTATATTTATATTACATTTTGTAAATATAATAGTAAATAGAATTATAAAAAGAAAAGACAAACAGAGGAGTGCACGTTCAATTCTATGTAATAAGCCCACCACACGCCTTATGAGATTATGTATATTGCATACATTAAAGCATGAATATGGTTACAGCTGTTCAAATTATAATACTGTCTATTATTTATATATTTTCCATTATTTATATGTACACTACTCATACAAATACTGTTGATTTCAACAAAACAGCATATAAGAGATTAAAAAAATTGCATGATTGCAAGATTTTTCAACGGGCCGGATCCGACCCGCGGGCCAGCTTTTGCCCAACCCTGGTTTAGCCTAACAGACGAATTTATTGAAGCAAAGTAGCAACTCGCAACTTTACAAGATCGAGAAGTTGCCTACAACTAGTGGGTATCAGCTTTTATACCCGAACAGAATATTCGAGAAATAACTAATTTATATAATAAAGAAAGATCTAGAATGTTCGAGAACATAAGGCAACAATAAGTAACATTTTTAAATTAAAAATCCATGCTTGGGATCAACCGCCACGGCGAGCATCGAACCCACAAACTTCGGGTCTGGATCTCGTGCTTTGACCATTCGGCCACTGAGCTCATTGACACAGTTTCTTTATGCGCCAATATTTATAATTAATAATAAATAAAATCGTAAATATAAAGACTTCATGTGCAATTAGATCTTGTAAAGATCTATCATTGTGTAAAATTTGATGACTTTGGGCCGCTTTTTATCTATGCGAAATTTGAAATTTGACATATATACACGACCTCTTTTATTTATTAGTATAAATAAGTAGGGTTATATTCTCTACCTCATTTGAATTTGAAGACTGCTATTTAAAACAAATTTTCACTGATTAAAAGTAGTCTTTAAATTTTAGAGTGGATACCATTATTTGTTAGAAAGTAAAATTAAAAATTGCCAAATTTTTAAAACTTTCCATTGAAACATGTTGCTCTATTAGCTTACTGTATTATCACACAAAAATGGCGATTTAATTCAAGAAACTGCGAAGTTATTAGAAACCTTTCATAGTCCTCCAAACAAAAATAACTGTGTGTTAGATTCTAAATCTTTTACTTTTAATGGAATACTACGGAAAAAATACTGATGATTCCAGAAAAACTGCAAAATTACCCAAGTCCTTTCAACAACAAACTGTTCGTCGGCACGAAATTGTTTTTAATATCTTACGACGCGAGTTTCATTCCTTTTTATTCTTCTAAGAATAAAGAGCATCATCCGAAATAATCAGCTGAACTAAATAGCTAAAAAGAAATGGTGATATTAGCTTCCGTTGTATTAAAAACATAAAAATGCCAAAATGCCCGTCTTTCTAATCCTGGGGTAAGTGCTTTCTTAATAAAGGATTGTGAATGGCATAATAACTGACTTATTTTTGGCAACAAGAAATTTCCCTCACCTATTTCAAAGTCGTTAATACAAATACGGATATATATTTGAAGGGGATTTTCATTTCATTTTATCAAACAGCTCTTAAAAGGATAGTAAATTGTAACTTTAAAAATAAGAATTACAACATATCATTTGTGAGCTTATAGTTGGAAAGTGGAAGTGTTCTTTTCTTGTTACTACCTCTGTAAATATGTACATACGAGATGTATAAATATATAAACATGTTTTCACGTGTGTACATGTAGAATAAATAATTGTTGTAGAATTATGGTTGTAGAATTATGACATTGCTTCTTTCAGCCGCAATAACCTTTCACCGGTTCTTTGGTGGAACTATATGGCGGCAGACGCAATTCACTGTCTTCATATGGAATGCTCCAGAACTTTATAACAGAGGAAAATGCAAATTGACAAAAATAAAAGAGTCCTATTAATTGAATAGCTGAAGGAATTTTATTTATTTTCTATTACTTGCTGACTTTGTCAGAAAAATACCCGTTTTCGACATGACACAAAGATAGGGAAAAAGCAAAATGGCTAAAAAAAATATTCGTTTTTTTTTTTTTAATGATGCGGGTGATCTCTCCCCCAATTTCGGCCACAATGATACCCCCCTCATCACTGCGCATGGCGAGGTCAGTGGAAAAATCCCTCCAGCGGGAACCCGAGACGATCGCCAAAACGTAGCGTGAGTAGGAAGAACAGCTTAGGAATCTTAGGGCGCCAAGCAACACTCAAGCTGGACAAAAGGTGAAAGATGGGTAGAGCACAACGGCAACCTACGGATGGTCAGCGAGGGAAGATTCAAGCTGACTTGGACATGGACAAACCCCATTCCATAAAATAAGGGGTCAGGAAGCCGGCAATTCCTGGCATTCCCTTTTACATAGAATGTGGCTATACCACAGTACATAAATATATAAAGCTACAAATATGCATGCAACTAGCAAAATTATCTTTCATCGATTACATGGGAAATTAACCTCTATTATTTGAATTACCAGCGCTTACTGGCAATGAGAATACCTAAGAAATTTACTGTTGTTCAGCCATTAAGGGAAGCGAAGTCCAACACTGGGTGAACTTTAAATTTATTAAAGATAAAGATGAACGGGCCATTTGTAAGCCGCCTTTATAAGGCAAGAGCTTTGCATCGAATGCCTAAAAATTTACACTTTGTCCACAACGTCAGCTCCAAATTAAACGAATGACATGATGTCAGTCCCATGAGACTTTGTTCAATCAGCATTTGTTGGGAGTCAAGAGTGAACCTTGATCATTTAAGTTAGCTCAAAAATCACGCAGGCAGCAATTTAGTTATTGGAGAGAAATGAAACTATTTTTCTGCGACAACTTAAAAATGCAGCCAGTGGACTAAAAATTAGCATTTATTTTAGCGTCAGTTTTGATAGTCGGCCAACACCTCTTTAAATATGGCATTTTAGGCCTGGGAAATTAGGTATTAAAGAATGAGAAAGGGAAAAAGAATTTTAGATAGGTATTTTAGGTACAATGATTTGGTATATCAGTGCATAGGTACGAACACACATATATATAAGCACAATGTGTACAAATAAGTACTATTTACCAATTTTATGCACTTGTACAAACATATTTGTGGGTGTATACGCATATCCATAAGCATTAATATAATATATACATCTATATATAGGTAAATAAATGCACTCATAATGCATCTACATATATGCACGCATGATGTACTCGACGTATTTACATCATAAATGCATCTCAGGGATTCACAACCAGAGGAAACTAAGTTTATTTTTTCTTTTGCAAAACAGAATCGTCTACCAGGGTACGTAACTTTTTTTTTGTCATTTCATATATATATATATATATATATATATATATATATATATATATATATATGTGTGTGTGTGTGTGTGTGTATGTGTGTGTATGTGTGTGTATGTTCATGGTAGAAAATACCCTATTTACTAATCTTTTTCTAAAATTAATTTAAATTTCATTAAATCAATTCCAGATTTTCAATTCAGAAACTTTAGGAATCAATTTATGCACACTTTTCCAAATTGACTTATTCCACTTTGGTCGTGAATCCCTCATATGTGTCTGCGTGTATTTAATTCGAAAAAACTTCAAAATTACAGA
>CM063503.1:95306141-95481141 GCA_032207245.1 Pardosa pseudoannulata | reverse complement strand
TAAATTTAGTTTTTCATTTAAATTTCAATAGATCGAAAATTATTTAATTTTTAACCAAATTTTCGTAATTTATATTGAAATATATAGACAACTATATAAATAGAGAAATAAACATACATATATATATATATATATATATATATATATATATATATATATACAGTAGAACCTCGATTATCCTAGCTAATTGGGACCGCTAGTACCTCGGATATTGGAAATCTCGGTTAATAGAAACCATGTATAAAAACCTTCCGTGCTTGCGAATTTAACTAACTTTTAAAGTAAAAAACAATATAACGTTCTTTAAATGATAGAAATAAACGTATATGAACTTATGTTTCACAGCTAAGAAGATTTGAAAAGGGCGTAATATTTCTTGGGAGTTGAGTGCTTTTGTGGGGAAGAATTGCCTGTACCACGGACAACGAACTACATGTGTATCATTTTTTCCAAGCTCATTTTGGAAAGAAGAAAGAAAAATTTGACTTCCTTATTGACTCGGTTAACAGAAACCTCGGTTAATCGAGGTTCTACTGTACATATATATATATATATATATATATATATATATATATATATATATATATATATATATATATATATATATATATATATATATATAACATCATTTTCGCAAGGATAACGGGAAGGTTGATTTTTTTAATCAACCTTCCCGTTCTGTGGTTCCGACTGATGTAAAAACTAGTTTCTATTTGTCTAAATTTTTCCAGAATCTATGTAGTAGACAAGAACATTCGGCTTCGTTTTCCTGTATATACCGTTATTTTTGTGCCCACAAAGAAACCATGTTGTTACACTAACCCGTACTACTACGTGACCCGCGCTCAAGTATCAATCGTCAGAAAACGTACTAGTACGTGTCCCGCATACAATGTGTTAATGGAATATTGTAACATATTCATATACGCATTGAACTTTTTTTATACCTCAAGGATGTTTTTCTTACGAGTTTCAACGAGTTTGAATTTATCCAAGATCTATAATCACCTTAAAGAGAAACCAAATCAATATTTTTCCTCTCCATTTCTCAAATTTGGACGAGAATAGGGTAAAAAAAGAATGTGATTAATGGCTCTTTTTATTCTGAATCCTCGGACAGCGGGTTCGAGTTATAAAATATAAATTGACAGTTTTATGAATAGAAGTGGTTCTTCCAGAATTTGCGAGATTTTCATCTTCAGTATATTTATTTTACCTTTAAACTTTAAAACAGGCAAGTAGTTTTGTCGAAATTACTTTAGTTTTACAAACGCAAGGAAATGAAATGGGAGAAAAAAATTTGAAGAAAAAGAACTTTATCTAATAATAAAAATACATTTAAAATTGGTATCCAGCAAAGCACGGTGGGTGTAAAAAAATTATGTTCAGCATTTTATATTAATTTAAATAGCTTTAAGAAACGTAGGGAATACAGTGCCTATAAAAGCTACATTTCAATATGCAAGGCACAATGTATTTGCAAAACCTCTTTTTCTAATTTTTCATGGAATATTTTAAAATATTGTTACGATACTTATTGTAAATTTAATTCAAGCTACGATCAATATTGAGAATTAACATCGTCACTTCTAAACGAGCTATTTATTATTAGTAATGGCATGTTAAACTCTTCTTTATTCTAATTTAAAGCCTCGTTTAATGGTTTATTTTTATTGTTATCGTTATTACTGATTTTCTGGTATTGTTAATAGAATTCAAAACATGTAAAAAATGCTAAAATAGCTAATCATGAACATGTAATTAATTTATTAAATTGGTAAGTATACATCCCACAGTCTTAGATATGGTTAGAACAGTTTTTAACTATTTATAAATATTATAACCGTATATTAAAATACTCCTACAATTTATTCTCCGTGTTAGAAAGAAATTTTAATTATAAGTTATTTTAAATAGTTTGCTTAAATAAATGGGGGGGGGGACTCAAATCGCATAAAACATTTTTTTCTGCTTTTCAAATACCATGTTTATGCCATTTAAAAGAGAAATATTTCATAAATTACACTTCTAGAGTATTATCTTTCCTAAGATTTAATTAATATTGTATTCGGATTGCATGTTATCTATTTCAAAAAATCTATAACAAACAGAAATGTGCGTAAGACATTTGAGACATGAAATACATGAAAATACTAAATTAAGGAATTTCAAATTAAACTCTGGAATGTATATATGTGTGTGTCTGGACATTTGTAAAAATGCAGAAAATCCCATAGACAAAGAAAACTACCAGAAAATAGATTTTCAATATTTATCCACTATGTTGATCTAATAAAACATTCAAAAATCCACAAGTCACAGTAGTAATTAAATTTGGATAGTAGTAGTAAAAAAATTTTAATTTCACGAAACAAAAAATTATCCATTTCCTTTTCAAAACCCCGATCACTAAACCCCGATCATGTACAAGGAAAAGGGGTGTTTTGTCACGGCCTCAAGGTTTAATATAAACTTCGAAAAAGTGATAATCATGCATTATACTTCTGCCATATCATTTTTAGACTCCCCCAAATAGAAAAATGGATTACGGAATCGTGTAACAAAATTTTTATCATTATAGCTGTACTGTACATACACTTTGTTGAAAGTGACATATATGAATTAACACCTTTTATTGTATACATAGTATGAAAAACAAACAGACCAGAGAAATGTAGTTGACTTGTTTTCTTCCGCCAAATCATGCAGCATCCTGTACATAAATATATATTGATAAATGTCTTTTTTAATGAAATATAAGAAACAGGAATGTGTGTAGGGCCATTTCAAACACGAAATGCTTTGAAGTTCCAAATGGAGAAATTCAAATTAAACAATTAATCCTCGAAAATTTTTTCTGGTTGATACATGCATACATAAATTATTTTCCACTGTTTTAGTTCCAAGTCGGTATTAAAAAAAAAAACATAAATACAACATCGAAATTTTTCCCGTCTTGCCCCTGAATAAAAATGTTTCTTTTTTACTCCTTTGCCCAGGTAACATTTTATAGGATTCCAATAACTCATTCAGCTCTGACTTTGCAATTTTGGGTAACCATTAACAGATCGCGAGAAAGTCTATTTTGCCTGGGAAAGTGCGTCTGTCTCGTTCTCGGGTTTTTGATTTTATATCAGTGCTCTAGCATCTCTCTTTATAGGTGGACGTGCGCTGAACACACTCCGAGTTTTGAAGTTTTAGAGCGACAAAATGAAATATTAAAAGAACTGGGTTGTCGACTAACCCCTTTCGAACGTTGAAGTTCACGAAGCTAACTTATTTTTAATCAACAGTTAAGTTTTGCCTAGGAACCCATAGCAACCACGATATTCAAACCCACAAACTCCAATACCGAAAAGTAAGTCCTTACACATTTAGCCATCTCTCAGAAAGCGCTTTTCAGAAATTACTGGAAAGTATTGACTTCTGCAATGCAAACTTTGAATAAAGCGTTACTGTTTCTAAAAAGTTAAAATAGATGCATCATTTAATAAAAAAAGATAAAAAAATAACATTTTTAACAATGAAATTGTTTAACTTATTTTTAATCAACAGCTGTTTTGTCTGGGAACCCATAGCAACAGCGATATTCAAGACCACAAAATCCGATACCGAAAAGTAGGTCCCTACACATGTAGCCATCTCTCACAGAAAACGCTTTTCAGGAATTACTGGGATGTATCGACTTCTGCAATGCAAACTTTCAATAAAGCGTTGATGTTTCTAAAATGTTAAAATAGTTGTGTCATTTAATGAAAAAGAAAACAATTACTTTTTTTTAGAACGAAAGACTTATTACTTATTTTTTGTCAACAGCTAAGTTTTGTTTGGGAACCCATAGCAACAGCGATATTCAAACCCACAAAGTCCAATACTGAAAAATAGGTCCTTACACATCCAGCCATCTCTCAGAAAGCGCTCTTCAGGAATTACTGGGATGCATTGACATCTGCAATGCAAACTTTGAATAAAGCATTGCTGTTTAGAAAAAGTTAAAATAAATGTTTCATTTAATGAAAAAGGAAAAAAAATGCTTTTTTTTTTACAAAGAAAGGGTTAAACTTATTTTTAGTTAACAGCTAAGTTTTGTCTGGGAACACATAGAAACAGCGATATTCAAACCCACAAACTCCAATACCGCAAAGTAGGTCCCTATATACTTAGCAATGTCTCACTTTTCAGGAATTACTGGGATGTATTGACTTCTGCAATGCAAACTTTGAATAAAGCATTGCTGTTTTTAAAAAGTTAAAATAGATGTTTCATTTAATAAAAAAGATAAGAAATAACATTTTTTTAACAATGAAAGGGTTTAACTTATTTTTAATCAACAGCTAAGTTTTGTCTGAGAGCCCATAGTAACAGCAATATTCAAACCCATAAACTTTAATACCGAAAAGTAGGTCCCTACACATGTAGCCATCTCTAACAGAAAACGCTTTTCAGGAATTACTGGGATGTATTGACTTCTGCAATGCAAACTTTGAATAAAGCGTTGCTGTTTTCAAAAAGTTAAAATAGATGTGTCATTTAATGAAAAAAGAAAAAAATTACTTTTTTTTTTTTACAACTAAAGACTAACTTATTTTTAGTCAACGCCTAAGTTTTGTCTGGGAAAGAAACTTCAGTAATACAATGTGCTAGACAACGAAGCAAAAAAAAAAAAAAATAGATAAACTTGTTCAAGTCAAATTACTTAAAGCATTTTATTTCTTTTTGTTTCAACTACAACTAATTAAGCTCTTTTCGGATTTTAAAATGGTTCTGGGGACGTTACTTTTTAACCGAATTGTATCACAACTGAAAAATAGCGATTTAGAGAGAAAAAAAAGTAACTCTTAATGAAAAGCTTTTTTCCAATAAACGTATTTAAAATGAGCAATCTGATTTCTTATTAAGACAAGATACTTTTGCAAAGGTTATTGATTTTTCATTAATTAAAGTGTAACGTGTACTTTATATTTTCTCCTTAAAAATGATTAGTAATTAAGGTGATTTGTGGACTTGTATTCAACAGAATATTATGTTTAGTTTTTTAAAGATACTTAGATTGTTTTGCAATTAATTGTGGAATAACTTATTAAAGCAGTTTTCATGAATGAATCAATTAGCGGTAAAACTATTTAAAAAATTCACTTTTTAGAACTAGCACTGAGTGAATTTATACTTATTAATAAATTTATTCATTTTATCTTTTTGTCTCTTAGAATTTCTGGTTAAATTTTGAAGTAGGAATACTTACTATATGTGAGATGTTAAGAATTAGTGGAATGTATAATTAAATATATAAACTAAAATAAAGACTTTGTGATTGAAAAATGATCAAAGGGAAGGGATTTGCTAACAGTTTATTGTAGATTAGAATTTGACATTTCAAAGCAAATATATTACTAACAATAGAGAATTAATGACTACTAACATTTAAGATTTTAACACAGTAGAATAGATAAGAATAATATGAACGAGGTGGATACATAATACATCACCACAATCAAATAGAATTAAATGTATATAGATTGGATCAGCGTTGGGAAAATGAAAACCCAATAAGATTTATCATTAAAGGAATTAAGAATTTACTTACCACAATGACTTTGAATATTTTCACTCCAAACGTGTCCAAACCATCCACTTTAAAGAAACATCAAGAAAAACACATAGTATATTGGTTCGTAGCCGATTTAATCCCCCCGCTCCGCACTCTCAGCGAACATTATTATATTTTTTTTTCAGATGGCGCTATGCTCTACGGTAACAATATAAACACACTTTACAAAACTATTAAGCAATTCCTGCCGCTGATCCAGCATCATGGTTGCTGGACGGTACACTGTACAAATTGATAATTCAAAGGCAGTTACGCCGAACGATGAGCGAGTAGGTATAGTGCTGCTCTTCGGTGCCGGAGTTCGTGGGTTCGATGATCACTACTGGCACGGGTGTTCTTAGCCCTTCGGAATCAATTTTAAGCAGGAGAGGCATTAGTTCTAGTGCTGCAAATAATCGGTTACTGGTCGCTGCTATTATGGATCTCCATAGCCGTTGGGAATCAGTTTTAAGCAGTAGCTTTAAGAAATCTCACTACTCTCGTGTAGCAAAACAGTAGACCATATATCTCCAAGCCAAACCAAACCAAATTAGTTGGACACTGCCAGTGACTTACCCAAAATTAATTTTGGGGGATGCATATTGTCATTATCAACAAGGGCACCCATATGGAAAGTGCAGAAGAGACTTGAACTCCCCCCCCCCCATTTTGTAATGCCAGTTCTTTACACTAAATTTAACACTTAACCCCTTCCGATACGATTTAATAATGAAAAACTGTGCATGAAGTAACCATTTATTTTTTATTTAAAAAACTTGTTTTATTTTACAATTCTTACATATTCTTAATTCAAATCCACTTTTTACATAGTGTTAAGTATCAGAAACGGTAAAATTAATATAATAGTATTCAAGCTAGTGGTACTTTTCAAAACAAAGTGCAAAGGAATTCTGAATTGTTTACATCGCCAGGGAGTCTCACTTCTAATTTGATTGTAACACACACGGCATTTCTTAGTAGGTTTTCTTTTATTCTGACTCATCAATATGGCAGTGACTTGTACCAAGAAACTTTAAATAAACAATATGTAATAGTGATCTGGGATTTCCACAAGTAACAAAAGTGTTGCTAAATTCAGTACACTAGAAATTTTAAGCTAAATTAATTATCATATTTACCAGCATGACGAATGTAACTCGTCATTGTGCGGTATGGAATGAAAAACCAATAACGAGCTAGACTCGTCATTTTACCGGAAGGGGTTAAATATGCAAATACAACACATGCATAAACACATTTTTCTCTCAGACCCCCCCCACTCCTAAATTCTCTCATATAGGTGCCTATAAGTGCCACGGAAAAATAGACTTCTTCAATTTAGTATTATCATTATGTAAAAACTAAAGACTACATTATATCAATATAATTTCTCCGTTGTAAAACTATTCATGAACTGATAAAATTTTTACCAAGTTATGAAAATTAGAAAAACATGGCCATTTAAGAAAAAATAATAGATATATTATGAAAACAAATTTTTTTACTTACCAGAATTTAGAATCCTGTATCATTGAAAATTGATAAAATACCATTTAATGATTGAAAAAAGCAGTTGCAATTTTTTTAAAAAAAGGTTAAAAATATTCGATTACATTCCAATGAAAAAATGTATTCATGTTAGTTTTTACAAATTTATATTTATTCTCCGTTTTTGATTTTGTAAAATATTTAAAACTTCATCTTCAGTTACAGGAATATTTTTATAGATATGCAACAAGCAGAGTTCATTTAAACACATTTCTGATGTACTGATTCGCAAATAATTTTTTACATATTTCATAGTTGAAAATGATCTTTCAGCTGTGCATGCTGTAGCTGGCAAAGTGACTAAAATTTTTAAAAACTTATGGATTTTCTGGAAAATTTTTACATTGCACTCTTGTAAAGCTTCTATGGCAATAATCCCCCCCCCCAGATCTTTTTAATAAAACTGAAATATTTCAAGATACTATTCTTATTGTAGTATTATGGTATTCCTAAACTTGAAAAAAAAGGAAGACAAAGTTTAAAATTTCTTCCCTCCCCCTTCTTTTTTCAGTTTCGAGAACAAATCTTGGAGTGGGGGTGCATATGTACTTTTGCATCCCCCTGGTTACGCCTCTGGACACTGCAAATGTTCTTGATTAAGATCCATGGTAACTCCGTCGGCAAAGGCATCGACCTCATAACCGGAGAGTTGTGGGATCGAAATTCGAGCCGGCCAAAGATCCACAGTGTTCATTAATGTCGGATGGGATACGTAGAATAAGTTCTAAGTTTCAATGTCCTCCAAGTTCCTAAACGATACCTCTGGAGGTGGCAGGGCAAACCTCGAGGTTTTTCTGCTCGGTCCCTGCTTGTAAATTACGAGGACCCACTTTGTGCTGTCCTAGGGAATCGTGTTGACCACCTATACGGTGCTCCCATAATAAAATGGTCCACAAATTGTATGGGCGGTTTTCTATGGGCGAATGCTTAACCCCTTCCGGTAAAATGACGAGTCTATCTCGTCATTAGTTTTTCATTCCATACCGCACAATGACGAGCTACACTCGTCATGCGATTAAAGTTACTGTTAAATATGATAATTAATTTAGTTTAAAATTTCTAGTGTACAGAATTTGGCAACACTTTTATCACTTGTGAAAATCACAAGTCACTATTGCATATTGTTTACTTAGAATTTCTTGGTACAAGTCATTGCCAAATTAATGAGTCAGAATAAAAGAAAACCTACTAAGAAATGCCGTGTGTGTTACAAGAATCAATTAAAAGAGAGACTACTTGGCGGTGTAAACAATTAAGAATTCCTTTGCACTTTGTTTTGAAAAGTACCACTAGCTTGAAGACTATTATCTGTATACCTTATTAATGTTTTGCTTTGATATTTTCTTAATTTTACTGATTCTGATATTATTTAACACTATGTAAAAAGTGGATTTTAATTAAGAATATGTAAGAATTGTAAAATGAAACAAGTTTTTTAAATAAAAATTAAATGGTTATTTCATGCACAGTTTTTCATTATTAAATCATACCGGAAGGGGTTAACAGGCAAGACTACCGTATTTATTTTAATGTTTTTGATTAATATCTATAAATATTCAGGTAACAGCAACAAATCAAATTTGTATGCCTTTTAAAATCATTTGTCAATTCCAATATCTTCACTTTTTGAAGAAAATGTTAACATAAAATATCGAAACATATTTCAGTGTAAGTAATACAAAAGCAAAATTATACCGCAATATTTGGTTTTGGAGCGCTACGGTCTACTTTTTGCAACACGAGGGCTAATGAGACCGGGACCTACTACTTAAAGCCGATTCCGAACGGCTGCGAATATCCATGCCATAGTGGGATTCGAACCCAAGAACTCCGGTTCCGAAGGCCAGCACTCTAACCATTCGGCCATCGTTTGGCATACCGCAATTTATATGTCTTACTAAATGTTTCAAGCTCGGTATATTGTTTATTAATATGTCTATTTTTACCATTAGGAAAACATTAGGTATTTTCAGCCCAGGATTTGGCAATAATGTTAATAGTAACTTGAGCAAACTACACCAATGTATTAAGGTTACCGAATGGGTAGGGCGATGAGTTTGGATCCCACTACTGCCATAGAAGTTTGTTGCCGGTTTTCTCGGTAGCTCCCAGTACCCTTAGCTCTCGTGGTGCAAAATTGAAATTTAAATATTTTTCTCCCACAATTTAAAACATTGAACGTTTTTTACTGAAGAGCAACACACGTTGTAAGAGTGAAAATCTCTCTTATTATTAAATTCATTAAAATATGTTACGTGACTTAATATATTACGTGATACTTACATTACGTGACTTAAAATGTGTTCAATTTATTCATCCTTAACCTATGCAAAAATTACTAACGTTAGTTACATATAATAAAATAAATACTTTGTACTGAAATCACAAAATGTGCTGTTTTACAAAAATCACTTACTATTAGAGTGTTAAATAGGAAAAATGTGAACTTAACAAACCGTAAACTGGAATAGTTTCAAAACCACAATAGTAGGCATTATTACAAAAGAACATTATTTTTACAGTTATGAAATTTCTGGATAGTCTTATGTTTTTAACAGGTCTTCGAACCGGAACTGAACCGAAAACCGGAAAAAACCGTTATTTTGGTCGGAACGAAAACCGGAACTGAACCGAAAAAAATATCGGTTTATTTCGGTTCGATATATCTTTCAGTCATTTTGTTACTGTTACCAACTTATCAATATTTTCTAATTTAACGTCAACTTTATAATTACATATCCGCACTTGTATAAGATTGCAATGGTGGTTTTGGCAGCTCCAGCTACACAAGTCAGTGTTGAAATTCATTCTCCGAGACAACAGAAGCAATCTCAGTGAAACCACGTTAGAAGATATATTAATAATTAGAGGCAATTTTCATATGTTAAATAAATAATATATTTTTTACATAATTATTGCAAGGCCAAGTGCACGATGTGAGAGTCAAACGACGAATGTGGGTAATCATGAACCTAGTTGTCAAATGCGATTTTGATAATGGATAACAATGCCAATGCTCGCCGCTCTTATCGTACCTGCTGTTTGTACCAATTAAAAAAAGAATAAAATCTTCTAAATTTTGATAGAATTACATTTTTTGTTTATGATAGAATTATATTTTTAGTACAAATAAGAATATATATAAAATGAAATTATTCATTTGGAACTGAAACGAAAACAGTTATTTTTGGCGGAGCGAAAACCGGAACTGAACCGATATTAATTTTTTAGTTGAACCGGAACAAAAAAAATTACGGTTCGAAGCCCTGGTTTTTAAAGACATACCAAAAGATATAAAGTATTTATTTTGAGAAATAAATAAAGTACATATTATAGCCATTTAGTATATATGTACTTACAACCTTTATAAAAAAGTATTTTTCGGGCTCCCCTTTCTTCATTTCATACTTTGGTCTTAATTCAAGTACTAAATTTTAAGTCAATTATTGTCATGCTTGCCCTTATAAACGTGTAACATATGTTATTTATTGTATTTTAGTATTTTATCAAGGTGATTCACTGTTTTTCCTTTATTCTTACAGATTTTGCAGAGAAATTCTTACAGAGAAATGTCTTCGACTTGGTTTCCGAGAGAGCTTCTATTAGCCGGGCAGAATTTTTCGTTCTTATTAAATTTCAGCCTCGATGACGCCGCAAAAGAATTACAAATGCACATCTCAAATGACAAAGTATTCGACAAGAAGACAGAAATCATTATCGTATGTTTATATTCCACTCTCATTATTAGCGGCGTAGTGAGCAACATTTTAATATCTGGAATCATAATTAAAAGTACTCGCATCTGCAGCCCAAGATATCCCTACGTAATCAATTTAAATGTAGCTGATTTAATACTGTGCTTGTTTTGCATTCCCTTTACGGTCATCGCGCTGATTCGCCGCAGGTGGATATTGGGTGCCATATTGTGTAAACTCGTGCCCTTTGTGCAGGGATCTACAGTGTTCCTTTCCTCTGCAACTGTGAGTGTTATCGCAATTGACAGACACAAGAATGTGATAAATGCTTTCCCCGCTGGAAGAAAAAGAAACAACAAAGGTGTAATCTTTACAGTGGCATCCGTGTGGGTGATATCTTTTATGTTATCAAGTCCAGTACCTTATACCCAGACCTTAATGGATGTTGGCATACCTGGAATTTATACTTACGAAAAGTGTATCGAAAGTTGGCCTTGGCCTAATGCTAAAGGTATTTACACGGTTATTATAGTTCTGGTTCAGTTTTTGATTCCTGCCATAGTGTTACTTGTAACGCATGTAAAAATTGAATCCCATCTAAATTACGCCATCAGCAGGTATAACAAAACTAAGACGCGTCCCAGTGAATATAGAGTCCAGAAAGAACTACGTCGCAATAGAAGAGCTACAATTGTATTACTGACTATTACTGTGATCTTCAGTTTGACGTGGCTGCCGTGGAATGTTCTGAATTTAATAGCCGATTTTCATCCAACATGTATGTCAGCAAAAAATCTTTATTTGTCCTACGTGGTGTGCCACATTATTGCTATGACATCAGCTACAACGAATCCAGTTCTGTATGGATGGCTGAATTCGAATATCAGGAGAGAAATAGCGCTGGTCAAACAAAAATTCAGCAAGGCCATTACTGTCCCCAAACGTCCAACTAGTACTCAAAATGAAACTTTTGATAAAAGAGGAGATACAAGAATATAATTCTACGAGATTTCGGGCTAAACCTGAAATTTCTAAGCATCAACCTAAAGTGAGATAAACATGTATAAAATGTATATATTGAATCGAAAAGAAAAAGGATAAAAGGCCCAATTTTTGTCAAAGTCTTTTGTTTCAAGTACTGTAAATATTTAAATGTTAATATATTTGACTAAAAATGAATTGGGTATTTTTCATATTTTTAAATAAATATTTTCTTGCCAAAATTCTAAGTGATATATTACAAAATACACTCGCATATTTCGATATATAGGGTTCAGAAACAAATATTTTTGTTACAAACATTTTTAACAATTTTGAATGATGACACTCAGTTAACCAGTGTTTCAGCCTTCTTCAACTTCTCTTCCTGAGGAAAACAAATAAATAAAAATATTCTTCGGTTTGCCGCTTTACAATCATTTATTCTGAACTATTCTATGTACTAAAATTTAATTGTATATTAAATCATGTTTTCCAAATGCTTTTACTCCTTTGGTTAATAACAGAGTTGCTTAGTTACGAACATTAAGGACCTTTTTCTGCTACAAGAGGGTTCATTAAACCTAGGCCTACTGAAGCGGTGGACAACTTATGATCCACTCGAAGGGAAGGGGGGGGGGGCTCCCTACAAAAATGTGAATATTTCGTACTTTAGCTATCTTCCTATATAAGCGAAACTTTGTTATTGTGATTTATTCCTCTTGGTTTGGCGGAGAGTCATGAATATTCAAAAAGTGGTAAATGAAAGGAGGTAAATTAAATAAATATTCACGCAGAATCTCCACACAACTCAAAAAGTGGGCAGGAGAGGATTGGCCAGAAGTACATTTGGAACATAAACAAAACTTCCTCTGTCCATTGACACACATAAGGCTCCCAAAGTCAAGAATAGGAGATAGTTTTGTCTCAAAAAATACGTCCACAGTAGTTAAAGGTTAATTATAATGCTTCACGCGATTAGATTTTTAGAAGGAATGGTTTGGTTTTGGTTTTTGAAGCGCTACGGTCTACTTTTTGCTACACGAGGGCTAATAGAAGGAATGGAGGCAATCGATCACGAAATATATCAAATTACTTCTCATTTATTTGGTAAAAGACGTTAAATCACAAAAAATTAATGTATATATTGTTTCAGCTATTTCTATTCATGAACTGTTAACACATTGTATGCGGGACACGTATTAGTACGCTTTCTGACGATTGATACTTGAGCGCGGGTCACGTACTAGTACGGATTAGTGTAACAACATGGTTTGTTTGTGGGTACAAAAATAACGGTATATACAGGAAAACGAAGCCGAATGTTCTTATCTACTACATAGATTCTGGAAAAATTTAGACAAATAAAAACTAGTTTTTACATTATTAGTTTTATGATTGCTCTTTTCATTTTTTTATAATGTAAAAATGTTTATATATAACATGATTCGAAAAAATTAAAACTATATACTACTATTTCTATTTGATTTTTCATATTTACGATACTATTATAAATTTATCCACTAAAAATATATTTTTTGTTTACAAAAATCTTATGGTTGTTATTTATATATTTCTATTTATATATTTGTTTATATATTTCAATATAAAATACGAAAAGTTGGTTAAAAAATTAAATAATTTTCGATCTATTGAAATTTAACTGAATAACTAAATTTACGCTCAAAACGCCCGCTCCCGGTACAATTCCGCTGCGAAATGTACCCGCACACAATGTGTTAAAATAAATTTCTAATTTTAAATATGCTTTCTTCAGTCTTTACATGCTGTAAATATAATTTAAGATGAAAGCATAAATATAATTTTCACCCCTTACCTTTGAAAATATCCGTGTGAAATGAGTATGGCCTGAGGCTTGAGTACCGTCACATGAAGTGACACTCCATGGTTAAAAATATGGTTGCATTTCCTAGCTTAAAGTCCATTAATAACGACTGACAAATACCAGCAGTGAATTTAACCAGTAAAACGAGTCATAAACTAATCCATACATGTTGACGTGTGATAAGGCTTTTAGCATTAGAAAGCGTAAAAAGTTGTTTACGAAACTCAGAGTCAATCAAAATTATTCTTTAGCTGATTTTATACATCGAACAAAATGCTTTGGATAATATTAATTATGATGAAATAATGGATAATTTTATTGTATTAAAGGCTAGAAAACAGAATTTTTATATGAAGTGAATTCTTATTGAAATACTTGCTTTTGTTAGACATTTAATAAAATGAATTTCAATAATTTGTTTTAAAGTTTTTAAACAAAGTGTTCAAATTTTTCTAGAAAAACTCAAATTTATTTTTGTATATTATATATTTTTTGTTAGTAAAATTTTAAGATCGGTTTCAGTTTAGCTCATATTCACATTATATATTTTTCATTATTCATTCCACATTATATATTTTTTGTTAGTAAAATTTTAAGATCGGTTTCAGTTTAGCTCATATTCACATTATATATTTTTCATTATTCATTCCACATTATATATTTTTTGTTAGTAAAATTTTAAGATCGGTTTCAGTTTAGCTCATATTCACATTATATATTTTTCATTATTCATTCCACATTATATATTTTTTGTTAGTAAAATTTTAAGATCGGTTTCAGTTTAGCTCATATTCACATTATATATTTTTCATTATTCATTCCACATTATATATTTTTTGTTAGTAAAATTTTAAGATCGGTTTCAGTTTAGCTCATATTCACATTATATATTTTTCATTATTCATTCCACATTATATATTTTTTGTTAGTAAAATTTTAAGATCGGTTTCAGTTTAGCTCATATTCACATTATATATTTTTCATTATTCATTCCACATTATATATTTTTTGTTAGTAAAATTTTAAGATCGGTTTCAGTTTAGCTCATATTCACATTAATTAGTTTTAATTAATTTGTTTCATATTTCCTGTGTGCTATATTATTTTTGGGAGAGAGTTTAGAGAGAATATGGGTTTAGAATTCCGAGGAGATTTAATTTGACCCTTCTTTCCAGTGTTAAAAAGATGACCAACCCTTGGCTTAAAATCGATTAATAATGGCTAACAAATGCTAGCAATGTGTTTTAAACTGTTGACTCCTGTACCAAAAGGCAACAATATACTTGCAGCTGGTCGAAATCGTATTTAAGAAGTAGATACAAGTCTATCGAGCCCTTGTGAACAAAACTTTGATCTTAGTGTTGAAAATCAAACCTGGTTTCTGTGTGTTATATAATGTTTCATCCCCATGACTTTCATAATTATGTTCCAGGCACTATTTTTAGTTTTAAAAATAACTTTTATTTGCATTTTTAATACTACAAACTCTATACACAAAGATACAAAGTTGGATGCATATGAATCAAGCAGATAAAATATTTGTTGCAATTTATTATATTTCTTTTTCGCACCTTCAACGATCAAAATACCTTAGTTTGTGTGTTATTTCTTTCGTATAGAACACATGAAGGACACCACAACATTTAGAAAAAGAAAATGGAAATATTTTACTACAGAACCACTGACTTTGATCTCTCTAGTTCTTCCACACATTAGATAATCGATTTAAAAAACAAATAATAATAATTCTTTTAATCAGGATTTTTTATAACAATGTTTAACGATATCAAAGTGTGTGAAATGAACTCGAAAAGTGTTATTACTTATTCAACTGGAATATTATTACATATATTTCTTCTACATTTATATATTAAAGGCACACACAAAATCCTTGCTACGAAAATGAGGTGATTTTACTTCAGGACAGCTGAGTTTTCTTTTGCTATTTCTTCCGAGATTTTAGATCGTCGATTTTTAAAAATTCCTCATTTTTTAATTAGAACTTTCTTAATAGTAGTGTTCCGCAATATTAAACAATGTAAAAAAAAGCTGAAATGCATAATTATCTGACCAAAAAGGAATATTAGTACTAGCATTTTGAATTTTTTATCAAGCTACTTTTTTAATGTTTTAATATTTCGTTGTTTCTTTCAATCGTGTATATGAGTTTCCTAGGCCGAAATAGTTTATAATATGATTTTCAGTCATATTTAATATAATCTGAACAGGACATTATTTTGGATTATTTTGGCAAACATTTTAAAACTTCGTGGAAAATTGCCAACTTCCCACTCAACAGGCTCCAACACCACCTATGTTTCACATAGCAAAATAGTCTACCGGACGCCTTCTGATTGACTTATCAGCTCTTTTGGTGCCCTATTCATAAAATTAACTTCATCTGGCTCATTCTATGTTTGAGTGGTCGTATTCTCGCATAAAAATATAGAGACATACATACATAATTCTAAAATGGTTTCTTCGAATTTCCAAACTGTTCTTATTCGCTAAAATATCTAGATCGAATTTTTTTTACGATAACAGTACTTTCTATACATAAACTTCACATTCCAGATTGTAAAAACTGATTAACAGTAAAGTACTCCAAAACAGACTAGAAAAAACAAATACTATATAAGCATTCACTTCACTTAGGTCTGACCCATTACAAAAAGATTTCAAGTAATTAAATAAATTATTTGTTCAGAGTGAATCATTTAAACGTATGGCACTTACGAATTACGCCTTATATTCTAACTACCTGCTGTGTTGACGGTATTTGAAGAAATAGAATCATTTCTTCTAGTGATACCAGAATATGCTGATATACGAGGATGGATCGAATAGAAAGGTTACAGGGAAAATAAAAAATAATCTATTAACAGCGTAGAGAAAATATAAAAGGGAATTAAGAAGTATCTTACCTATACATAATCACCATGTCTATTTATTCATTTATCTGAAAGCAGGTCTAACTTGGTTGATGTGGAGAGCTATGGTCTAGTGCTTTGCTACACAAGGACTGATAAGTTTTAACTTGAGTAACCTGGTTTGACAGCAATCTCGTCCCTGCCACTGAGCCAGTTCTCAGTAGTTGTTTTAACGTCACTGCCTCAAGAGAACTTTGTTTCAAATAAGTTTTACTTGAATATCGAGAAATATTCAATTATTTTTATCATTGAATCCAACTCTTCAGTGCACTCTTGCAAAGATTCCCCGACTCGGACTGTTAACGTCTCAATATGCTTCCTCAAGCTTCAGGAAAAGCCTTGAAAATGGCAGGTAATGCCCAAAACTCCACAACAGCTGGTGACAAGAAAAGAAAATGAAGAAGCGATGGAAGGAATCTATATCTACATCTACATACTCTCTATATCTACAAGGTATTGAAGCAAGTCCACCCTGACTCCGATATCATTAACAAAGCCATATCTACCATGAACTCCTTCGTGAACGACATTTTCTAGTTTATCGTTGCCGAATCCTCTGGCCTTGCTCACTAAAGAAGAGATCGACCATCATTAGCAGGGAAATTCAAACTGCAGTGCGTTTGTTGTTGCCCGGTGTATTTGCAAAGTACGCCGTGTCAGGAGGAACCAAGGCTGTCACCAAATACACCAGTTCTAAGTAAATACGGACTTTCAAGACCTCAAAAAGAAAAACAAAATCCCCAGAGGTTCGAAAATTGGTCCTCAGCTTCCCCTAAATTTACCTTTCTGGTCCAAAGCAAATGTAGGGAACGTTGAACAGCAACCACCACCCCAAGTATGATTTGCAAATATTGCTCAGAGGAGCTCGAAAGAATGCACTGAAGAGTCTGATTTAATGTTAAAAATATTCAAACGTATTTTTTAACAAATAGTTTTGGATGTTTTTACCATCAATGGATCGTGACGATTTAAGATTGCTGATGAGCAATATGGTAGCAAATATCAAAAAATTTCTATCATCCCAGACCATCTCACTAGTAATGTATGTTATTTTTAAATGATATATATCTGGTGATTAAATTTGCAAATACATCAATACTATTCATAACTTTTAATAAATTTTAAAAATTTGTACTTGTGTGTCAATTTATAATATAGTAAAAGTTGAAAATGTTAGATAATTACATCAACTGATTTCAAGAAAGGTAGTAAGTGTATTTTTCTTTCTGAAAAGAGGACGGTGGACCAATGAAGTTTGGGAACATCTAGTCTGAGTCAAATCTTCCTCGGAGCTCACTTTAGGAGTTGTACTTTATTGTCCATTTATTGGAAAGCTTAAATATTGTAGTTTCTCTCTTTGCAAAGACACATATTACAAGCTTGCGAGTGATTCCCGATTCGGGAAGATTAATAAAAACAGTTCGTAAAAGAATTGTCAAAGGAACTTTCAGCTTCAATGAACATATCATCTATAAAACAATGTATTCCTCAATAGATCAGCTAGTTGTATTATCATAACTCTGTATCACAATCATCAAAACAAAATATTCGCTGGCTCGTTGTAATTGAGATTACGAATATCGGCTTTGTGTAATGAGTCTGATTGTAACACAATCTCAACCCCTATTCCAATCATCGAGAATAAAAAAGCGTCGACTAAAGTAATCTATGGAGCAGGTTATTATATAAAGAAAAAAAGAAATACACTGATTGAGCATATATATGATAATCGATTATCGTGCAATAATCACACATTTGCTTTTTTTTATTTACCGACTATTTCCTTAGCCGGTAATTCAGTAAATAAAAATGTATAGTGTTTCTCAACCTTTTTTGTTAACGACACGCTAAAAATATCTGAAATTATTTGCTGTACACCTAAAAAAGTATCACAGAAGTAGGAAAAGTAACATACAAGGCGATGAAGTGGTATCCACATGTAATTTTATTATTCTTATTATTGACGTAAACTAATGAGCTGCTTTAGTATTGGAATACGAATGTAAAATCCCGTTTTGAACAAGACTCAGACAGAACAGTTTCAGTTGAGATCTTAATTCCAATTTCTGTACCTACAACTAATGAAAGGCGTACAAGTTAAGTAGTGCCCTCATTAGATTTTATTTTTCAATTAGCGTAAACTAATGAGTGGCTTTTGTATTGGAGTGCGACCGTAAAATCATGTTTAGAACAAGTTAAACAGTTTCAACTAAAGTCATAATTCAAATTTCTGTAGACACAACAATTGCAAGGTTAGAGGCACTTAACTTTTTTCTTTACCGAATCCTAGAATAATTCTGCCAAACAATAGCAGAATGGTAGAGCGCTGCTCTACAGTACCCGAGTTCGCGAGATTGAATCCCGCTGATGGCATGAATGTTGGTAGACGTTCGGAATCACCTTTAAACAGTAGGTCCCAGGCTCATTAACCCTCTTGTAGCAAAAAAAAAAAGTGGATCGTAGCTCTCCAAACCAAACCAAACCAAATCTAGTATTATTCTTTTTGCAGGTTCGCTAAAAAAATTCTCTAGTTCAATCTTCCTTTACACAAATCCAATTCCCCAATACTAATGCAGTTAGTATTTTTTGCTCACAACTAAGGCTTTTCCCAATCAATGAAGCAACTTCGTCAACAATTCTTCCTTTTTAGGCTATTTAATGACTAAACATCATTCATTCATTCCGAGTTTTTCGTCAATATCTGATTTCGAGAGTTTTAAGAGTTAAAAAAAATTCATAATAGTTATAATCATATTAGTAAAAGACTTTTATTGCATTTAAACTCTTTAAATGCAACTGTAAAATTACTTTAATGATTTTTTTTTCTTTTTTTTTTTAAGAATTGGGGATTAAACAACATCCCTTTTGATACGTTTTCCTTTTAGATCTCATTTCGAAAGTTTTTAAGTGCAAAAAAAATTACAAGTATATCAGCAAAAGAGTTTTATTACGCTTAAAATGCTTCAAGTGAAATTGTAAAAATGTTTTAAAGAAAATGGTTTAAAAGATGTCTTAAACTAACAAATTGGATAAATGTATATTTCATTTTCTGGTATCTGTTTTCAGTATTTTCATATCTATCGTGTATAACACGCACGCTCCTCTTTAGAATAAAAAATTAAATATTCTGTAGTTGTAAATCATCTGCCTGGTGTAGACTTTTCTGAACCAGGTCTAATAGACCCTGTCACAATATGCAACTGGTGCATGGATAAGGCATTGGTGATTCTAAGTAAGAAACAATATTTTGAACATCCTACAAAATTTTCTGAAAAAGTATAAGCTACTAATTTAAAATAAAAGCTATATTAACCCTTTTTATCTTGACGGTACTTATGAGTACCGCTTCAATCAAACACCTATATATCCCTAATAAAGCCGTTTTTCCTGACGGTACTCACAAGGACATGAACGATGCAGTTCCTATAGCAGAAAAGAAACGACAGCACCAATCAGGAATCCTTTTTATTCGCATAGTAGGGATTTTATAATTGGCGTGCTGCATTCGAAGTTTCATTTTGTAATAGAGTTGATACACGTGTTGTTTGTTCACTGAGTGAATTTAGTGGTTTATTACCAGTTATTTAGTACTATTATTTTTTAGAGACTTCTATACTTCGCAGGTAAGCATTTCATCTGTTTTATTCATAATTTAATGTTTCATTTTCTATCTTAGAGTCAAAAATATATGTTGGTACTAGAAAGTACCAGCTGCAAAATTAACTACTAAAATACAGTAAAAATTAACTTTCTTTCTTCTATGATTATTCTCCATTAAAATTTATCGAATGATGCAAGAATGCAGTAAGAAAGTTGATGGTAACTTAATTCAGGATATAAAGAATTAAGGTTAATTTCTGAATATCAAAACTAGAGCGGGATGATATGACTTTTAATATTATGATTTCTCGTTTACCAAATATCAATACATTAATATGTTCTAATATATATATATATATATATATATATATATATATATATATATATATATATATATATATATATTACCTTATTATAGAATTGCAAATATAAATGTGTTGTGTATAAAATAGTACAAACACATATATATCAATGTGTGTGTTGGTTATCCAGAAAACAAAAATTCAGTTTCTTAATCAGAATGCATAAATTTAAGTTTTAACCTATTGCTTTAAAAAGAAAATCACATAACATTATTTTGTTCTTCGATAGAAAAAAGATCCGAGGACGAGTCATAAAAGAAAAAAGGTTGAGAAAAGATATAAAACTTTCTGATTATTTTCAAAATTCATTTATATATTTTTATTTGAAGCTGAAGATCAATTTAAAAACCATCAATTTTCAGAAACAGGTTTTTTTCGAAAATTCTTTTCAAATTTTCAGGGAAAAAATCTGTTTTTTATAATTTTCGTAAAATTCGGAAATTTTTGGATCAGAATCACTCTTGGGATAAGGGTAATATGCAGCTTCACTTTAACGAGGAACCACGAGGGCTGAAGACTGACTAAACCTCAAGAAAGGGTACGCCTTTCGTTTGACGAGTACTACTAGGGCAAAAGGATGACTATGCTCAAATGGGTCCTCGTAATTTAGAAGCAACGACTAAGCAGTAGACCCCCCCCCCCAGGCTTGGCCAGCTACCTACAGTAGTATTGTTTGAGAACTTGGGGGATATTGTTACCACGACCCTATTTTGTGTGACCCACTAGCCATTAATGAGCAGGTCGGAGGGTCGTGTCGCGATCCCTCCGGTTACAAGATCGCTAGCCGCGGAAGCTCAGTCGGCAAAGGCAATGCTCTCTTAATTGGATGGTTGCGGATTCGGAACCTGAGCCGGCCTAAGATCCACCGTGTTCGTTAAAGGTGACTGGGGCACGTAAAATAGGTTCGTGGTCACAATGTCCTCCAAGTTCTCAATCAATACATCTGGGGATGGCAAGGCAATTTAAGCCTATGGGTCTTCTGCTTGGTCCCTGCTTCAAAATCACGAGGACCCACTTGAGCATAAGTCGAACTTTCACCCTTGAGGTGCTCGTTAAAACGAAAGGCGCACCTCTTTGTCTTAATACGAGTAGCCTCCGGCTCAATCGTGCTTAGTTTGACTAAGTGGCACAAGACAAAAACAACAACAAAATCGCTGACTTTACCGAGCGGGCTACTGCAGCTCACGAAAAATTCTATACCGTAAATAAACACACCCCAAAAAAAACTGGCCTGTAAGTAATTTTTTAGTTTGTAAACCAATATCTGCTTTCAGGGCCGCCCTAGCAAGATATGCGACTGCCTACGGAGACAAATTTCGGGGCATCAAAACTGCCTGAATTAAAGCTCAAAAATAAATAAATAAACCCAACTGCAAAAGATATTCCCATTACTTCAATCAAGATAATAAATGAGTAGTAAAGCAGTGTTTTTTAATTTGAAATTTACCTTGCAGATTGGAGGGAGAGCGGCATTTTTGTATTTGCCTACTTGAGCAAAAACTCTAAGGCCAGCCTTTTTGGTCGACAGTAAAATTTTGTGATCAGCGGCGATACAATCCTTATAAAAAAAATAAATAAGAACAAAAAATAGCAACATCTCCTGCTACAACGCTAACTAAAGCTGATCTAGACAAGATACCAGTTAATGAAGCAAACAACAAGTAGTGCCAGTGGATTTGGAAAATAAACCAGGGAGTTAAAATAGGAACAACATCGATAGGCCACATACAATACATAAAAATACTATGGCACTAAACCGCTATTCTAAAACAAGCAAAAAATAAGTTGCATTAATTACATTTTTAAAATCTCTTATGATATTATATATATTTTAGATATTTAAAATCTATACTAATTTAATAAATAAATTATTCGTTAAATCTAATACTACCAATAATGAGTTTAGTGAGACTACCAGGCTAATTATTTTTTTGTAGCACATCACTTAAATTTTAACATGCTTATCTTGATTACTTTCGAGCATATTTATTATTATCGTCTTTTCTATTTATTATCTCTATAGTCTACTTATATCTAATAAACTGATTCACAACATCGCTATTCAAGATAGACTTATGATAACAAGAAATACACAAATACATACATCCAGTGCGGCCCGCAGGCAAAACATATACTTCCACTGTGGTCCGCGAAGCCTTTTAGATTGCTCAGGCACTTTCTAAAGAATTCAAATTTTCCCTTCATATTTTCTCCCTTGAATCCAGTCTTGATTTATACGTATATCGCATAATTAAGAAAAAGATCTGAAGCAGAAAAATTATACCGCATATAATGCGCATCTTGAGTTTTTCCCCAAAATTCTTGAAAAAAAAAAAGTGTTTTATGCATGAATATGGCCCTTTTTTTAACGCTAAAAACGAGTATTTATTTTTTTCACATAGTGGGGTGAAGTGGTGGATAAACGTACTGACAGTTGGAAAACTCGATTTTTTTTTAGAGTAGAAATTATTACCTGTGATTGGAGAAATACTTTAAACTTACAAAATGCATACTCAATGTCGGGTAGATAAGCCGTGCTGGCGTATACGCCGCACACTAATGGCTTTAACCTCTTGAGGACCACACGTAAATGCTATACGCGTCGACCGTTGTGAAAAACATTGCCGTTTAGCCATCTAGTAATTAAATCTAGCATTTAATAATTCAAATAAAACGATCTCCGATTACGCATACGCGACGCAGGTCTGTCAATATCAACCGGAGATCATCGCGTGGGTCATCGCCCGGAGATCACGCTGGGCTGATAAGAGTGGAATCGCTCCGTCGCGTATACGAGACGTTGGTCGCGAAGGGGTTAATCAGTTGATTCCAGTCTATAGAGACCGGGACCGACTGATAGTGCAAAAATTTAACCGTTCCGTTCCAAACTAAATCACGCTACTGAAAAAAACCCGAATAAATCGTGTAACAGAGGCAAGTGAAAACCGTTTAATTAAAAAAATATATGCTTTTGTACTAGTAACAGGAAGAATAAAATTCCTCCATATACGCCGAAAACGTCAAAATTTCAACTGCTAAACGTGTATGAGATGCGGCTAACCTACCCGGAATTACAGCACATAGAATCAATACGGTTCCAATCGTTTTACTCAAATTATGGCATTCTGAAACTTATACTTTGAAATCTATGGCATTAAAATAAATAAGACACTGTAAAAAATAATAAAAATCAAAGATACAAAAAGACTTTCATTGTCTCAATTTTTTCCCATCTGCCATCTGCGTTTATTAATGAGATTAACGGTTCAGCAACTGATTAGTTCTTGGAAATGTTAAACAAAAATTAACTACGAATTTAATAATTAAAAAAGAGATATGTACAACTAGATGATATGTCTTAAATACAAAATTTCGATCTTCTATATCTAACCGCTTTTCCGTGATGCGTAAGCCATGAAGAAACTAGTCTAAACTAGTCAATCAAAGTGGATACTTGAATTTTAAAATTATAGTTTCCATATACATTCATAGAGACTTAAGTCTGAAAAGAATCAAAATGGATTCTACAAGGTCAAAATGATTGAAAGTTTAAGACCGAAAGTTTTTTCAACTACAATATTTCCTTTACTTGTACAAGGATGGGAAATGGAACTGTCCCGGGATAAAATGGACAAATGAGAACTTAAATATTTTATTGTTAACTTCAGGAATTTTACCGGTATTCAAAGTTATTAAGATTTATAAACATTTCTATTAAGAAATTAACTTTCCTATATAAAACTCTGTAAACGAGATTAAGAGATACTTGCTCTTACTGTTCTTTTCACTCAATAAATAGGGAGGTGCTGATTTGGGGAGTTCTATCCAACACAAAATTTCTTATGACTTACAAATGACAAATGGCATAATTAAATAAAATTGAATTTAGGAATACAATATGTATGATTCTATCAGGAATTATTTCAAATAAAGAAAAAATTTCTTTAAAAGATTCAAAATATTTTTTCATCCTGTTTAAAAATTATTATCATGCATAGCTTTTCACAAAAAAAAAAAAAAAAAAAAAAAAAAAAAAAGGGCATAGAAATCAATCAGATTGGTTTCAACATTTGTAACACAGATGTATAATCTATAACTCAGCATGATGAACAGACTTATATTTTAAATTAGAAGAGAAGAAACCAAAACATTGTATGGTAATGATTTCTTTTAAATTTATAATAAATAAGGCAAAAATCTTAGAATCAAATACTTTTAACCCTCTAGCTCACTTGTTAGATGAAAGTCAAAGAAAAATATTTGTGAACTGTTATACTTCACAAAATAATTGGTCCAGAATGATCTTGTGAAATGCAAATAACCAAATCTTGAATGGTTGGATAGTAGAGCTACAAATTAATCAAAATAGACCATACATTTACACAGTAAATTTTATTCTTAAATTAAATTTCAGATTATTATAGTTGGTAATTCAAGAAATTATTAGTAGTGAACAGGCAAAAATTAACAATAAATAAAATGTTTTGTTTCTCCATTCACTTTTTCAATAAATCTGAGACATTACTTCTTCAATCTTGTAATACCAGCTGTTATTGAGAACTAAATCAAATTAGAAGTTATATATAAGATGAGGGTTCTTTGTGAAACAAAAATAAAAAAAATTCCTAGGCAATTTTATGGATTTAAAAAAGTCAAGAGGGGGATGCAGATATAAGTATTAGACAACATTTCACATGGAAGGAGGGGGGAGATTATATTCTATCTATTAGATTTTTAAAAATTCTTTCAAAGACATGAAAGTATATTAAACACATTTTAAGATATATTTTACTAGGAAAGAAAATTATGAAAAATAAGTTTTCTTAATATACCAGAATTGCTTATTAAAATAAAGATATACATTCAATTTCTTTTGTTAACTATTATGACAAGTATGCTCTTTTTAGCATTGCCTCTATTTTTAACCCTGTTATATGAAAATCGCATGCCTTTTACAGTTTAAACTTTTAACTTCTGTTATGAGGTCTCATATATTCCATGACTTTTATCCATTAGCACTTCTACCCCTCAAAATCATGAACTACCCTTGCCTTTTCCAGAACCTTTCAACAGTGTGCTGTCAACTTACCAAGTTTTTAACCTGTTTAAGATTTGGAGTCTAAGTAGACTGCATCACAAAAGTTGGGAGATTATTTGAAAGTCATAGTGAACATGCACTTTTTTTAATTATCCTTCAAAGTAAACAGAAAATAGTAAGAAAAAATGTATAATTTTATTTCTCCAATAATCTGGAGATAGTGTGATATCCCCAGAATTCAATATTTTACCACAGCACAAACTATCCTGATAATGCATTGAGGTTTGAATAAGAGGTGGGGCTGAAGCTAAAATTTGGTGAAAATTTACATTAGAACTTCATAAGAAACTTAAATAAGAGGATTAAACATAAATGTGTGGTTTAAAAAAAAATTCTGATTTTGCATTAATTGGAAGTGCAAGCAAATTTCAATGAGTTATGTCCACTGCTGTGTTATACCATACTGAAAACTCAACAAGTAAATAAAAGGTGAACATTAAGCAAGTAACAACAGAACTGTAAATAATCATTACTAAGGTGTCTATATTAAAGTAAGTTTGGCATAGAAATGAATCAATTTTATAATAAGACCAGATTTATAATTTTATTACTAGATACCTCATGCAAAATAAATAATTTAAAAATAATTGCAATCAACATATATAAAAAGAGAATAGTGTATAAATTTTAAAAATTTTACAGAATCTGACAGATTTCAGACACATGTGCTAAATTTTAAAGAATCATGTTCACTATAATGTTGCAAGATTTAAATGGAGTTTCAACAAGTAAATAATATATTGTAAATTTAAAACACATTTAAGATATTATTAACACAGTTTATTGAACAAAATAAATATTTATCTGAAGTTAACACTTTTATGTATTCTTTTATAAGCAAAATTTTAAAAAAAATGGCATGATTACAATTTTACTTTGATACTTTCCAGTATTAATCCAGTATTTCAGGTATTAATTTCAGTACTACAAAATTAAAATAACCCATATATGTTTGCTATCACTTTATATGACAAATGAACTAATCATGCTTATGTAAAATTTCATAGCAAAAAGAGCTCAAATCATAGCTCAAATTTCAGAGTTTTGTTTATGGCAATGCAAGATTTAAATAAATATGAATGAGTAAATGAGGTGTAGTGATTTTAAAATACTGATAACAAAGTATTAAGAACTTAAAACAGTTTTCATTTTATTAGAACATATCATAAAATATTTATCTGAAGTTATGGGCTTTGGATGTAGATATTTACTAGCAAAATTGCTAAGTTTTCGGATATTTATTTCAACACATATCAAAAATAAAAGTAACCCAAAAATGTTTATGACCAATATATAGAAAGTGAATTATTCAAGTGAGATATTCGATATCATTTAACAGAGCACATATTGATTAATTTTATATTAATGTAATAAAATTTAAATAAGATCTCAATGAGTAAAGAAGGAGTGGTGATTTTCAAAGAATATCATATGCATTTGCTATATTTATTCAACAAACTTAAAGCATAAAAATGAATATCTCTCGTTATGGCTTTCATGTAGATATTTATAATTATGTAATAGAAATTACGCTTCTAGACATTACAGGACTGACAGCTACAAAATAAACAACCCAAGAATGACTGCAATCAACTAACATGAAAACTAAATTATTCATAAATTGTAGTAAAATATTCTATCATTTGACAGAGTTGAGAAACAAATTTTAATAATTTATGCTTACTGTAATGAAATAAGATTTATATAAGGCTGAGTGAACAATGTGTTCTAGCTCAAAAGTATGTCAACAAAATATGATCCTTAACAATGTTTAACCAACAAAATGAATCAATTTATCTACAGTTAACTCTTTGAAGTTAATGGGGAAAATGTAATAATACAAAATAAAAACTAATTAGATAATAAAACTTTTACTTCAACACTTCTCAGAATTAATTAACTGTAAAATGAAAATAACCTAGGTATGTCTTATTCTTTTATATTTCAAGTGAATTACTCATGTTTATGTGAAGTTTCAGAGACAGTTAAGAACATAACTCAAATTTCAGTGAGATGTGTTTATGACAATGTTACATGATTTAAAGGAATACCAAAGAGTAAATCAAGTGTAGTAATTTAAAAGAATGATAACACAAGAAATTAAGAACCAAGAACAAAGTTTATTCTACAAAATTTAGCATAAAAAAGAATCAATTTATCTGAAATTATAACTTTGATGTAGATGTTTAGTAGCAAAATAGCTAAGTGCTTTAAAAATTTACTTCAAGACATATCAGAAATAAAAATCATCAAAAATGTCTGCATTCAATAAATATGTAGGAGAAGTTCCTAAATTTATATCATTTAATTGAGCAAATTCTAATGAATTGTGTGCACTTCAATGTAGCATTTAAATAAAATGTCAATTGAAAATAAAGGTTAGTAATTATAAAAGTACATCAATAAAACAATAAATATAAAGTAGTATTAATTCAACAAAACTTGAGATAAAAATTGATCAAATTATCTGAGGTTACTGCTTTCATGCAGATATTTAAAGTTACGTAAATGAAACTATGCTTCTAGTCCTCCCTGAACTAATCAATTACAAAATAAGCATAATACAAGAATTATTGTACTCATCTTCTAAGAAAACTATGCTCATTATAAGAAGTTTATATGAAATTTCCCAACATTTAAGAAAAGACAACAAATTCTAATCCATTATTTTACTGTAATGTAATATTTAAACAATCAAATATTAAAGAGAAAATAAAGTGTAGTAGTTTTAAAAGCATTCCAATAAAACCATAACTAGAATAATATTTATTAAAATTTAGAACAAGAGTAAAAAAGTTTATTTGAAAACTTTTAAGCAAATGTTTATTTTTAAAAAGATGCTAATACACTTAAAAGTTTAGTTTCTGACCTCTCACAATTAATCAGTTACCAAATACAGAAAAATTCAAGAATGGTAGTAACTATTATTCATGTGTTTAATGCAAAATTTTTTATCCTTTAAAAAAGTTAAGAAAAATAAATCAAGTTATTATGAATTATATTCACTGTAAAGTTATAATGAGATCTAAATGTGTGAACAAGATGGATAATTTTAAAATAAAGACAAAATTTAAGACACATTCATTCAACAAAATTTAGCTTCCCAATAATGAATACATTTATCTGAGCATAATGCTTTGATGTAAATGTTTATTTACAGTTAAATTTTACTTTTAGAAGCCTCAGAAATTAAAATCCAAGTATGGTTCTAATCAATTAACAAAAAGTGAACTATTCATAAGTTAATGTGAAACTTCCTATCTTTTAGAAAAAAGATAGAATTTTAATCAAGTATGTTTACTGTGCTGTAACACAAATTAAATGAGATACCAAATCAACAAGACATAGTCATTTTTAAATTTTAACAATAAAATAATAAATAAGAATTATTACCATTTATTCAACAAATTTTATGTAAAAATGAACTTATATGATGTTAACACTTTGTAGATGTTTATATGATAGGTAACTAAGTACTTGTTTCAATTCAAGACCCTCATAATTGAACCAACTTGAAAGTTATAATAATCCTAGAAATTATTGTAATCAACTTATATGAAAAATAAGCAAGATTAATGTTATGAGCTATTCACAAGATAAAATTCTAGTCCATGTAACAATAAATAAATTTCTCATTTTCAACAAAATTTATATGTTTATTTGACAACTTCAAAACAATATGGATAAAATTCAAAAAATCCAAAAAACATGAGCATAAAAAAATGAATAAAGGATTAAGAGAATAAATATGTCAACTTCTGATTGAGAACTCATCTATTAAAAGGTGATCGCTTAACAAAACCTGTTAAAGGAGGTGGTCCAAGGGGCTGGGTAACAGGAGCTGGAGGTGGTCCAGCAGGCTGCGAAACTGGTGCAGAAGATGGGGAAACAGAAGGTAGCCTAACAGGAGGAGGAAAAGGAGGAGGAGGAGTTTGTCTAAAAGATTGTGCAGAAGCTACAGGAGGAGGCACATTATTCAAAGCTTGAGGCATAGACATTGCAGCTTCACAGTAAGCACCCATAGAATCATGTTCAGATCTTCCTGCTGGGGGAACACTTAAATTAGGATCAAAATAAGGTGTCCCTCGAGTAGACTGAAAATCCATTTGTGAGCTTTGATACAGAGAAGGGTCCGACATCACAGTATTCATTTTTGCAAAATTTTCTTGAAGTGACTTCTCTGAAGGAGAATATTTAACTTCCATTGGAGAGGAAACCAAAATACCTTGTGTTGCATAAATTTCTCTTAATATCATAAGAACAGTATCCTCAGAATCCCTGGAAGTAATATAGAAATGAAAATTAGTCTTAGAAAGAAAACAGCAACTTATATGGGAAGGTGAAATACAGACATACAAACATTCATACACATTCTTCAGGAAACTAAGAAATAAACCACACAAGAGTTCATTTTTTTATTTATTAGCATAAACTAATTTTCCTTTCAAAAAAGGCAGGGAAATATAACTACGGAAGAATGATAAATCACTGATCTGTTCTTAATGAAATGCTGTATTATAGTTCATAATATTCACATTATTAATAGGATTTAAACATATGAAATAGCACTTACAGCTACACTTCATGGGAGAAAAACCGTCTTCAATGCTATAAAGATTTCCATGCAAAATGATATTTAAGTGCATAGAGAAATTAATAATTTTAAAACATTTTAAGTGTGACCAATAAATTAACCTTTAAGAAATACTTCAAAATGTACCATCACATAATTTTTAATATTGCCATTAAGATTTAATTATACATAGCAAATATAAAATGAACATTAAGGACATAACTAATACTAATCTAAAAAATTTTCAAGATAAAATAAAAATTTTCTTTTTAAGACCACCATTAAGATTTAATTGGGATCTATTAGAATTTTTCTCCTCTAAAATTAAAGTTAATTAAGTATTTCAACATAAAACTTAAGAGTATAAATACTACGGGTGTCAACTTCCCAAAGAGAAAATCTGTAGTTTATCATAGCAATGACATTTTTTAGTATATAGATAAAAATATAAATTTTAAAAAGTGATAAAATGGCAAGGTTTACTTAATCTATGAAAGGTATATTAATTTAGTATTCTCAGATGCCTCTAGTATTAAAATTAAATAACACTTCATTTCAATATAAAATGTAATTAGAGATTAGTTTTCAATACTCCTCACCCATAAAATTGCAAAAATTATAATAATAAAATATTAACAGCTATAACTCATAATTGCCAATTAACCTTAAAGCTTTCCTAGGCTAATAGTATGTTTTTAGTAAGAATATTTTATCTATTAAATAACATGTATAATTGTATTCGTTAGAATTATCTCTGTAATAAATATCAATATTCATGTAATCAAAGAAGATAGATGCGACCATAAAACTAAGTTGAAAAACAAAACATTCAATAATTATTCAATAATTAAGACTTGAGTTATAGGTTCAAATTTCATTTCATACCAGGATTAAATTTTAATCCCTATTCTAACATCAACATCTAAATGCAATTAATGAGTTTTGTATTATGTAAATCATTAATCAACATGCTGACAGTTTTAAATCCTGTATAAATTAAACCTAAATTAGATTTTTAAAAATTAGCTTTAATAAATTTACTCAAAATAATCTATAAACAATGAAGAAAACTGTTAAGTTGAAGAATAACATGTTCAATGGGTATATCTAGGTCTTTAGATATTGAATAAGATTTGAAACACTTTAAGAGTTAAAATTTATTCCCATTTTCAAAATACTAATATGTGTTTAGTAAGTAGCAAACAAGTGAAATCTAGCGTTAAGTACAAAATGAAATTCTCAAAAAAAAAAAAAAAAATATATATATATATATATATATATATATATATATATATATATATATATATATATGTATGTATATATATATATATATATATATAATATAGATATATAGTTATTTCTTACAATTTTTTTTTTTTCATGGTGAATACAAAAATTATTGTAGAAATTAGTTAGCACTTGTTTAGTAGTTTTGGAACTAGGCAAATTCCCTTGAAATATAAGAGTGAGATATGAGAATAAATAAATTTATATAAATTACAAATTATAATTTGTAAGTTATATAGCTTAAAAAGGGAAATGTACTGTAATATGTTAACAGTAAAGTACCCAAATAAATCATTTGCTAAGTAATTAGTCATGGTTGAAACTCTACACGAATGTTATTCTGATCATGACAATGATCTTAAATGAACTTCAACTGATGTTTTAATCTTCTATAACTAGCAATGAATATGATTATGCTATACCTAAACTATATATTTTGTTTCAAGAAGATCTGAATAATTTTGTTACAGATTTAGAACTGCCTAAAACTACAACAGTATTTTGTCTAGGACATTGTAAAAACAGAGAAACTGTTCCCCTCTATTATAATATTGACAGACTACAGTTGATCAAATTTCAATAATGACTACATCTAAAATGTATAAGCTACAATCCAAAATACTCTGTAAAGAGTAACACATGCATTTTTAATACTGTTTCATATTGAAAATACTGCTTCAAACATCTCAGGAATTGGAGCCAATTTCAAATTTTCTTTGTCATATTTTTTACAGTAACCTAAAATTTGTAATAAGTGGCTATTCTATTCTCAGTGAAAAAAAAAATTATCCAAATTTGTTTACCTGTATAATTTGTCTTACACTATCATGGATTACAAGGATTAAGAATCAATCTATTTTCTTCTACCATAACCTTACTTAAAATTCCAATACAAGCTACATTTATATTTTATACAGCATATTTTATTGGAACATACTAAAACATAGGTATACATGCATTTTGATAAGTTATTATGAGCAGTAATCTGTAAAGATAGTTTTAGATCTTACATTTCTATGTGTGAGAAGAACTAAAGTAGTTTTTTTTTTTTTTTAGTTTCACTACAGCATTTAAAATTTACATATATATCCTCTTTCTAATTTACAACTTATATAATTTAACTGAATATCAATTTAAACATACAAAAGCAAAACCACTGATTAAAGATTATGAGTTACAAATTGTGAAGGTTATTGTTTCATCATAAATCTTGCAATACTATGATAAGGAAGATTGAGTTAATAAATTTTTATCTTCTAGTTTCAATCACCTTGTGAATTTAAAATTTAGCACTATGTATACAAAGTGCCATAAGCATAATACATCTGCATCATACATAACACTATATGTCCAGTAAAATTTACAGACAGCTAAAATGCAATAAAAATTATATTCAAACAAGATAATTAATTACACTTACCAATATGTAGCATGACTAGTAAGTGCAAAAATATAATCATTTAGAGCCTCAATTGGTTTCTCTTGAAGTACATAATCAATTCGTCGTCCTCCATTTAAAGATCCAATTTGGATTTCTTCTCCAGAAGTTTCTGATGGAGCTAAAAATATACCATAATTGTGTTTTTACTGTTTAACAGGAAATTATAATTAAATATCACACTAGTTGTAAAATTATTCGATAAAATTATTTTTAACTTTTCTTTGATAATATTAAATTCTCAATCTTTATGGATAAACTCAAGTTACAAGATAGAAAACATGACTTAAACCTTGAATTTTTATATTACAAATATTTTATTTAATTTGCTTCTATTTATTACTTCTATTTTCTATTTATTTAACTCTACAGATAAAAGAAATTCTCAAACTCTGATGAATTGGAAAAAAATATAAAATATGCTTATTTTAATTTATCTAATTCCATATAATCTAAGAATAATACTAAATATCCTACATGAGTACAACAATCATAACTAATCTATTCCTGTCATAACTAATCCATTAAAATCTATGTGTTAATACCTATGTAAGTAAATTGAGATGAATATATAGAAATACATTTCCATTGAACTGCTTTTACAGAAAGCTATTTGCCCTCTAATAAAAAAATTTTGTAGTTATTTTTCCCCTATGAAATAAAAAATTAGCAAACTTCAGAAAAATCATTTGTAACTTTCGTTTTGACTGAAATGCAGAACAAAATTTTTATTTTGAAAATGGTTCCTAAAATTAACAGATGGCTTGAAGATTATGTATCAGAAAAACATTCATATACAAAATATAAATCTGAGTATAAATCATGGTCACTGAATTTCAATGAAGATTTTATAATGTATTAAATTTAAAAAATAAGGAGTCTAACCAAGACTAGAAATGCAAAAATGGCCATAAAACTTCATTGACTACATAAATGCAGGTAGATGTCACGAAAGTGAAATCTCAAACCCTAAAAGAAAAATCTGCTGATTTAAAGGCCCATTTAATTGAAACCTGTCATCAGCCATTGTAAGTATGATCATTTATACAAGTTTTAAGTTAAATTGACAGTAAAACAAATTACAGAAAATTATATAAAATACATCTAGCTGGTTGGAAACAGAAGTTTGTGGAAATGTTAAATGAGGCATACATTGATTGCCATAGAGTTTTATATAAATTAGTTTAAAAATAACTTTTGGTTTTCAGGTTCCTTCTATGATGATATATACGCATAACTAGCATTTTATTATTTAGATGCATTTTTTTAAGAAAGTGAAATGTTTTTCAGATGTGCAGTTAACACAGTACTGATGAAATAATTTTACTGCCTATACCAAACAGATCATCTAATCTGTAAAATAACATTCATACTTAATTTACTTTTTTTAACACATTCTTTTGCAAATAAGCATACATTATTTTTCTTTCAAATAATATTCTTATGTCTAATCACAGTAATATGCAGAAAGGACACATTGTACACTTTATATTGTTTAATATAGAGAGAATATGACCAGCAGTTCTGAATAACAGCTCAGATATCAGTTTACTATGCTAGTCACCTCTGACCCCTCTAGTTCTAATTAAAGAACAGATATTGGTTGTCAGTGTCTCCTAAAGCAGTCAAAGTGCTAAATGGCTAATAAAAACAGCAATTATCTATTACTCAACTGACTAAAAGAACAAAAGACAATTCAAAATGGTTCTGTCAATGTAAAGAAAAGTTTTTAAAAGGGATTTAGGATTGTTGAAGGATTTTTTCACAACACCAAATTAAAAGTCAATGATTAAATAAAGCCAAAATTAAGTTACTATACTGTCACCAGGCTATTTTAGAATCAATTTTTTAAGAAAAAATTCCAACTTTAAATGCAAAGTATATCAATAAAGTTCAGCTTTACATGAATAAAGCCTCTAATCCTCCATCCAAGTCAACTGTCACTTATTTGTTGTTTCTAATCCCTAAAAGACTAAATTCAGACTACAAGTCCAAAAAATGCTCAAGTCAAGAAAAATCCTCATTTAAAGAAATAAAACTGTCACTGATTCATCAAAGGAATCAAACAAGACTACAGTGTATTTCATTTAATTATATACCTGTAATATTTTCAACTTTTTTAAAATACTTTTGTTCTTCTGATTTATTAAAACAAACCAAGGGAAAACCACATTCAATAACATGGAAAACACTTTGGAAAATGGCCCAAAGGTTAGAAAAAAATTATTATGCTAGTACTAATAAATTTACATACATGGAAAATTTTATCTCAGAATCAAATTTTCCATATATCATGGCTACCAAACTGAAGAAAATCACTGCATAAAATATGGCATTTAAACAAAAAAATTAACTACAAAAATAATTTCCATTATAAGTAACTGACCTTTTGTGTAAAATGACAGTAAGAACAAAACTACTTAAAAGGGCATAATTAGTCACAAATACTTTATTACTATTTAAAAAAATCTATATAATAATATCTATTTAAGTCAATACACAGCTATACTTTTAATTTTAAATCAATTTACTTACATTTTAAAAAGTTCTCTTTATTTTTAACATATATTTGTGTGAATAAGGCTATGTTATAAAATATCAGGTTAACACTTAGACCACAGACCAACAAAAAAGAAACTTAATAACATTAAAAATATACTTTTCTTCACATCTGCCCTTTTCCCTGACACTAAAATAAGAGTAAATATACTCTTATATGCATTATGTTTAACAGGTACAAGTTTGTATATGTGATAATTTTATTTAAATAATGCTGCAGTAACATGCTAAAATTTTGGTACATATGTAAGCACATTTAACATATTTTACATAAACCATGGGTAATTATGTCTTTAAATAAAACCCTAAAATGTATATCATTCTTAATCAAATACGCTGAACTAGAAAAAAATTAATTACATATAACAAATAATTAACTTCTTGTTACTAATATTAGATTTAATATATAGTGTTAGTAAATTTCAAGCAGTGAAAATTCTGCTTTAATTTCAACAATAAAAATGACAAACTTAAATTCCTTTTGATGGATCTAACTCTTAAGTGTTGAACAAATTAGCCTTCTTAGATTCAGATTTCTAAATCTTGAATATCAAATGCATTTTATTTATGATAAATTTGCTTACTAGTACAATAAGTGCTAGATTAAACTACTACCCTGGAAACACTCATTAAGTGTTCCCAGGTCAGGCTGTTTTCTTCAAAAAGAGTCATGATGGCTTCATACATAGCTTCTGAATCAGAAATTGATATTTTTATTGATGACAAATCCTCAATATTCCCTTTTTTTGTTGCTCAAAAAAATAGCATTGGACTAAAATTACCAAAATATTACCATATGCTTTTCTCATGCTTTTATGTATGTTGAGTAAGAAAAATAATTTTTTAATTCTGTAATTTGTTCCTCTTCAATGGCTTTTAACTCATACTTTAATTTGTATAATGCAGTAATTCTACTAAGTTCTAATGAATTCAGAACAGAACAATCCCTTACTAAACATTTGGCTAGCTCGTTAACATAATATGCTATAGAAAAAGACTGTGAATGTTCTGCTAAAAGTGAAAGCACCAATGATTCAACCCCAGCATTTCTAGTTGATATATCTTCAGTTTGGTTTTATTCACTACATATTACACTGCTACTGCCTGCAAAAAAATGAATGCAATATTTGTAAATTTTACACAGAATCCGTATTGTGCACTGAATTCCAAAATAAATCAAAAGAGACTTGAATCATTCATTGCTGTATTTAATTAAAGAGTTATAGATGAAACAAAAACATATGCCTGAAACATCTATTATTAGGTACCACATTAGAATTTTTTCATTCATAAATCTTTGTTAAGTCATTCCCAGTGGAACTTAATTTTTGCGTCCTTTATCAAGTTTAGCAATATCATCCTTTAGTCAAATATTTCCATATTGAAAAAAATATTAGAAAGACAAAATTCTGAAAAAAGCATTACATTAAGATAGACAACATTGTAAGTAGTAGCTAAGATGAACATCAACTTAAAGCAAAAACAAAATCCAAACTAATGGCAAATTTTGAACTTTCTCTTTCCACTCCTTACTTTTTCTTCAAACAGAAATGAGCTAATCCCAAACCATACTTTCATAAAACTTTCCCTCTTCTTATTGTTTATCAACACTTTCTTTGGAGTGCTCAAATATACCTTTCTTCCCCCCCCTCCAACGCACATACACAGTGACTGGAAATTCCAACTATAGTAGAATACATACTTTCTGCAGCCGAAACACAAAACACATGAAATAATGAAAGTTTGATGTAAACTTTATAATTTATTTTTAAAAAAACTGTTGCTCCTTTGAATTTAAACTTTAATAATGGTAGAAAATTTTAACCCGGAAGGGAAGATTATTTCTAAATGTGTAAGGTTAATAGAAAAAAAAAAAAAAAAAAAAAAACAGAATTTCAAGGTAATCCCGAAGCACAATCACCCCTGATATTTATGCAAGAAATAAGGTAAAAACTCATGATACTGCACAATAGCAACAAAAAAAAGTCTTAGAAGAAATATTCTACATAACAAGAAAATCTAATAGCGTAACTTAAGAAATAATACATCAAACTACAATGCACACTTAATAAAAATGTTCAATTATTATGATTCCTCAAATAATACTTTGAAATTTTAAATATTTTTATAAAATGATATACCTTGAGTCTCATACTCTGCATCACTCATCTGTTGCTTCACTAGTTTGTCAACTTCAGCTTCAACAGCAGCTGAAAACGTGTGTGATTTGGCAAATACACTTAAAGAATCCCAGGTATATCTTAGTGTTTCAAGAACTTTTTGTTTGATTTCTGAGCCAACTTTAGATAAATTTTCTCGAATCTCTACAAAATAAACAAGAATAAGTAATTACAGATTATTATACAGTCAACCCTTTCTAGCGATCCTTTTTTATCCATTGAATCTATTATCAAATTTTATGTTGTAGCTATAAATTATATGTGAGTTACTCACTACTATAACTGTAACTAAATATTATAATTTTTAAATTAATACTTATGTCTGCTAATAGACATTTAATAAGGTAAAGTAATTCAATAGAACAATGAATTTTGCATATCCAGTTTAAAATTATATCTAGCATTTATTGCTATTTTAAATTAAATAGGTACCAGGATTAAATATACTAAAGTACTTAATGACACAAAAGAATTATTTTTAGAATGCTAAGATTCTATCCTGAAGACCATAAGGACACATTTCTCATATTACTGATCAGCATCTAAAAGGCTCCTACATCATAATTATTAAAAGTGATCAGATTCTCTTATCTTATACAGATCATACATATTACAAACTATCAACAGTGCATCAAAGAGAGAAAGTTAAAGAAATTACTTCCACTGACAAACTTTTTAATAGGAAAAATCTGCAATAGTCGACTACCATATCAAGTAAATTAGCAGTTTTATTTATAACCAAAGAGTACAACTTCCTACTTAGCTATCTTGATAAGTCAGTTCATCAACACATAGAATGATTAAAAAATAGATGATTAAAAATGTTAAACTCTTTTTTAATGTACCTTGTACATTTACATTTTTTTATTGGGTAGCTTGATTAGACAGGTTTTTAGAAGATTGTATAAAAAATAACAGAGTGAAAATGAACTTGCATATCATATTCTCATAACAAAAAGAAAGAGTTTAGCTACTGAATTTACAGGTTGACCATTTCATATATTTTTTACAAAATCTATATAGCTTAATATTTTACTACATGCATGACTTACAAAATATTAATGATACCAAAACTTCTTCATAAACTTAACAGTTACATGATTTTCATCATATACATAACAATTCAACTTTGTATGAATGCATATGTATGTATGTATGCGTATGTATGTGTGTATATATAAATATATATATATAGAGAGAGAGAGAGAGAGATTTAACTATGTTTATGATGATATTTCAATTTCAAAGAAGCAACACACACACACGTGTGTGTATAGACATGTATGAATATATATTCTAATATACAACAAAAATTACCTAAATGCATTCTTTTCCTTCCTTTGTGATGTGGAATTAATACAGGCTTAGCAGAAAATGTTGGTTCAATTAATGGTTCAATTCGAAAAGCCTGCATAAATTTTTAAAGATTAAGAATGTATAAAACAAAATTTAACTAAAAGTTAATAAAAGGGAGGAAATTCTTGAAAAATACTTACCACAGGATCATACTGTAATAAAGAAAAAATAACAATTAATAGAATTGAGTATTGATATTTAGGGATAAATAAACAAAATTGAAAAATCAATAATAATCATTACTGGATGAAATATGTGGAAAAAACCTGGACAAGTTGGAAATCTAAAATCTTCACAAATAAATTCATAACCTCTCACTGTCAGGAACATAGAAATTGGAGATCCAAGAGCAAAGAAGCAAGCTGGTTCAAAATGTAGTCTAAAAAAAAGACAAGTGTTTAAAACACTACAAAATAAATATTAATATAATTTACTAAAAAAAGTTACAAAGATATAATTTAGATATTTTATTATTAGAAAGCTTGAAAAAAGTCATTTATGTCCCTTATTAGAGTTACAGTTCTGCCTCATACTTGAGTACATCTGGTTTGAGTAATCTGTTGATGTTTCACATATGAAATGTTCATTTGCCTATCAGTAAATACAACCAAACTATGACAAGAACCAGGTTTATATAAATACAGTTCAGCAATAGTTTTAGTTAGTTTCACTTTTAGAAATTTTTTAGAATACTGTATAGCTAAGCTCACAAAGAGTAAACAAGATTTTCCAATCATGCATGTTTCTTACATTTTTCGTTCATAAGATTTTCATGAATTAATATAAATCTTTATAAATGGCTTAAAACAGCAAATTATTTATTCTACAATTGAATAAGAATAATAATAAAAACCTTATTTACAAATAATTAGAAAAACAAAATTAATACATGCAGAAAAAACCTTATATGATATAGTAAGAAATGCAAAGCTGGAACAACTAATTGGCTTTGTAATTATTTAACATAGATTTTAAAAAGGGGGAAAGATGTTTTGGAAATATTGACCTAATGATTGGATTATTGAAAGAGTTATCATATACAAGTTATTGACATCAGTATGAGGTGATTTGTCAATGATGTAAAAAATTTATAGGTATCATGTGATTAATTTGATTTTCATATTTAAAATATAAAAGCGACACTCAGACAAAATCTGGGATTTTTATTAATTATATACAATACAGCAACAGCTTTCTTTACAAATCCATTTCTGGAGTATTATGCAACTTATGATGAAAAAATTTTTTTATTCCCCTATCCTGTTTTAGATTTTAATAAATATGAAGTTCAAACATACATTCAAAATAAAAATTCAGCATAAACGGGTTAATCATATCCTCTATCATAAACAAATATAGTTGAGAATTTATGAACTTGACAATTAAAGAGTTAAACTGTATAAGATCTCCAGTCCTGGACTCAGCCATCAAAATACTTTTCATAGTGTTATCTTTTACATACGCATATTGAAGAAATGTATATATTTTTTCCTTATACTGAACCAACGTCAGGACTCCAGTCAAATATTATGAAGAAAAAATTCAAAATATTGAAAATCAATTGTGTACATATGTAAACGTGTATACATATGTATACATATACTGAGAGAGATATAGATACAATATACACATACACTAACTGGGTAAGATATGCAAGCAAAGCTTAACCTTAGTAAAATATATCAGAAGCAATAATTTTCTATTGTAATAAACTCCTAGTGGACCACTATCATAAAAAAGAACACCAACTTTAAACATCTTTTGATGAAATATAACAAAATTTAGATAAATATTTTTATAACATTTTAAAAATAGACATGATTAATAAACACATATAAAACACACTATTAATATTTTAACTTTGTTAAAGTCTACCTTTTTATTTGTTATTTGATAGCAAACTTTTATATTCAAAACCAATATATACTTTTCTTTCATTTTTGCAAAAGAGGAATAATGGTTATTGTATAAACAAAAATAACCAAGAAAAAAATCTTTTACAGGTACTCATCATGAGTTACCTAAGGTGTTCCAAAAATAGGACAACCGTCTAATCCTTACCCTTCCTTTCTACTAACTCACATTCCTAGATTAGAATACCTCCAATAAGCTTCTAATGGTTAGGTTAGGTTTGGAGCACTATAGTCTACTGTTTTATAACTCAAGGGCTAATGAGACTGTGACATATTGCTTAAAGCTAATTCCAAACAGCTATGAACATCCATGCCAGCAGCAGGATTCAAACCCACAAATACCTGTAATGAAGAGCAACACCCTACCATTCAGCCAAGCTTCGAATGATATATATTTATTCAAAGTATGAAATGATAATCAAGTGGAGGGTTAGAGGCAAGAGGGTTGGATTGATTACTCAATAAGCCTTATTTTATGTTTTTAACGCTTGAAAGTATTGAATTTTTTTAAGTGGCTCTTTTGTATATTCTATTCTATAATTTAATGTGATGTGTTGCCTCTTTTGCACAACTGGGTACTTGGGCTCTGACCAGGGGCACAATCATCCTTCCCTGCAAGACAGCAAACTTGTGAAATCCTTAATGTTATAACATCTACTATCTACCTTTATAAACATCTTAAATATAAACAATCTCTATCACATTGCATTGAAGAAAGTTTACTTTCTATTGTGAAAAATCCTAAATTTCACAGGGAATATATGACAATATTTTTATACCATATGGATTACTTTTTCATTTACATCAAAATGGTTTTTGTAAAACTGACTAGGAGAGGAAATCAGATGGCTAGATGTCGGAAAACGTTAAAAGAATTTGTCTAAGATGGAAAGAAGTACTTCAAATACAATCAAACTAGCTGCTATATGCTGGAATCTCAGTTATGTTGTTTCTTTGATGACAAATTTTGAAGATTCAAAAGTGAAAAATAAAGTAGAGCATGAGCTAAAAGGAAATAAGTATATTGCTGTTCTGTACCACATGATTACCTACAACAAATACAAAAATAGAATTGGTAAAATTATTTGGTAGTCATATTTAGATTTATTTTACCTCATCTCAGGGTAAAATATACTGGCTACCTTTCCAGAACTGCTTTCAAAGCAGATCTTATCACAACTTGGAAAACTTCAAAACTAAACGAGATATTTTAACCTTTCAGAGATATTAGTTACTTAGATGAAACAAATACTAGAAACATAATTAGACATAGTGGTTTGCTATAAAAAAATAAAGAACTAAATATCAACAATGAACATACATAGTTTAAAAATGCAAAAGGTCATCAAAAAAAGAACCAATTATATTCTTGGAAGTATAAATTGGTGACTACATGAAGAAATACAATAGTCATGTGCACAGACTATTTTTACAAGTTTCCTACATAAACACCTTCTTATGAGTATAAGTTGAAAGTTTGGAAATTTTCTAGTGCTTTGGATCATTGTCCTATAAATAGGATAGCTTGTAACTTAATAAACATTAAAATTATTTTTAAAGATTCATTTTATATGTGTAAGTAACCCATATTAATATGCTTAAAGTTTTAATTTTTTTTGACAATATCTTTCATGAATGGCTCAATATGGGTTAAAGATTTATCTAATTATTATGCATAAAATGTAAAAGATGCTAACTATTTGAGGACTATTTAATAGACACTATTCTCTCCTGTCTTTCGGTAATAATGTTTGCCCTAATACCTCAATGTTATTACACATGGGTAATATTCATCTCCCAAAGTGCACTTTTGTACAATGAGGTGAGACAGAAAATGTTCTGCTTCAATAGGAAAAAATAGATAAGGTGATAGGAGGAAATTAACTTCTGTGTTTTAGGAAGTCTTTTTCCAGGATAGGACAGTCAAGATTTTGCAGTAACTATAATTACAACCTAAGTGAGTGTGTAAAAGAATTTTTTAGTGCAAATATTTTCAGTTCCACTTTACATCATGTTTACTTTTCAGATATGGATAGTACAATTATTACATTTATTAAACTGTTATACGAAGAAAAATAGAAAACTTTTACAAAATAGTAGGCTAACATTAAAATCAAGAGAACTTAAGTAGAAGAAAGGGATAAAACATATTACAGGTTTTCAAAGTGCATGGTATAAGGAAATGAAGAATGGCTGTAAAGTTGTTACATAACAAAAAAAAAAAAAAAAAAAAAAAAAAAAAAGCTCTACCCTCCCATATTTTCTAATTTTTTTTTTTTTATTGAAAAGCATGTAGATAATAGGATATTATGATTTTAATAATTTTTTTTCTTAATTTTTAATTATTCTATTTAATTATTCTTTATTTTTAATTCTTTATTTTTTTTTCTTAATTTTTAATAAATCTCTAAACATGCTTTCTATCAATTTATTAAATCAACAAAGCTCTAAATATTTTACTACATAGAAGTTGGTGTCTGCCTACCCTTAACAACTGCTGATAACTCATGCTTATTATACAGACATGTACCTAGAACCCATTATTCACATTAAGATAAAAACACAACTGAAGCTTAACTTCTTCTAATAAAAACATTTTTACTAAGCAAGTTGGAAACAAAAAATAAGATGAATTAAAAACTAAGAAAAACCTTAGATCATATGAAATAGAAAATAAAGAAAGATATATATGCAAATATATGTAAAATACTTTAACCATAACTAATCAACTTAATTATAATTATATTCTAAAATAAATTTCTGGTGATTCAATCCCTAAACTTACAAGCTTTGGTGAAATTCCTTTGTTTCTCCTCTAACTGTGGTAATCTTTGGCAACTTCATGAAAGCCAAAATTAATTCCTGCTTAGCTCAACTATTCTTTTACAACTCCTTCATATAACTTAGTTTCACTTCTTATGCATCATCATAGCTTAATATTAACACTCCTTTGGCTGGCTCGCTGGAACTCAAATACCAGTATGTAACCAAATAAATGTAAGGCATTTTGGAGAGGACTAAAGATGGGTTATCTCAATAAACTATATTTTAAATTTCAAATTTTGCTGCTTTCTTTCATGGCTTTATGAACGCAACATTTCTAGCATGGTTACCATTTTAACTTTGAAGTGGGTCAAAACACCCATTACTTATAAATAATCATATAGATGCTAGGATAAGGAGCTTTGTAATTCCTCTCTCAAATAACACATATAGAACAAGGGTTTCCAACTTCTAAGGACTCAAGAGTCACATTGGAAACTTTATGCATGATTACAGAATATACTTATCTAATTATTCATGAAATTTGCAAGTAGGATAGATACCAGTATGAAATAATATGCAGACTTTATTAAATACAAATGTTTAATCTTTTCAATTACTTAGAACACTCAGAAGCTTTTGTGTTATAAAATACTTTTGTATATTTTAAATGTAGAAATACACATGAAAAAGTAGGAATTAATTTCCTACTCTTTTAAGGTTTAAGTTAATAGAAAATTAACTTTAAAGTTTAAGCAAAGTACTTAAAGCTTTTATAAAAATATTTTACAATTGCATAAGTAAGTGAAATTAAAAATAAACATACAGCTATTATTCTACAAACAATTGAATTTTAAAGACAATCCCTCAACAGCATCAGTTTATATGAATATTGACAAATTGCAAAATAAAAATAACCTAAAAATGAACAATAAATAATGTAAGCAAAATAAAACTTAAAAGAGGAAAATTTAGTAGGATTGTAGATGATCACTTCCATCAACCAATGAACAGATATCCACCACCAGCTCTGTTGTTGATACTCTCGGGAGAAGAAACAAGAACAAACTACAAGTTAAATTCTGTACTGATTTTTAATGGATTTTATTGAATGGAGCTATGAAATTTTCTACTTTTTAAAATAAAGTTTACATAAGCCACTAGTTTGAAACCCTAGACATAGATTTTAGTCAAGCATTTATAAAGAAAGGATTGCTGAAATTAATGCTATAAAGCTTACTTTGGATATTTAATTGATGACATACAAGGACTGGACTTTAATGGGAAACCAAAAATATTAGAATCAGAATCTTCAGGTATTTCTGCTTTATATATTATTTCATTTTGTGAAGATGCACTTGTGGAAGGCATAGGTGACACATCTTGAAGCACTTCAGATGATTTCTTTAAGAAAAGGTAAAATTAAATAAATTTTATTTATCAATATATATGTGGGTGTATGTGTATATATATGTATGTATATGTTAATATAAAGTTAAATAAATTATATATATGTATATATACATGTTTATGAAATATATAAAAATAAACAGTTTTACTTCCATTTAATTCAAAATTATTTGTATCCTCATTCACCAAAATTACAAAGCCACAGAAAGAATTTCTATAACATGTTCAAATACAGATGCTTCATCCAACATTTATCAGTTTTAGTTAAAACTTCAAGTCTGCATTTATAAATCTCCTGTGTGCATCATTCTTATAACAAAGAAATTACATGGAAGTTCAATGTACATATAATAAATGTAACTCTTTTCTTCATTATCAGGGATAATTTTAATATACATTATTTACTACATACATTTTAACTTACTGTGAATTATTTAATTTTTGTTATTACTGATTTAATACCAAATCCAGTGGGTAGCCAAATTATTAGGGACACTAGTCAGATTTTTACATTTTGTAGGTTTATTTTTTAAGTAAACAAATTTACTTTCATAAGTTTATTTTATGTGGTACTGTAGCTGATATCCTTATTATTTTTTCATATGTGATAACACCTGTATTTTGTAATATAAATTAAATAGGTGAGGTTACAACTATTTCGACAGTTTGTTAAGATATAGTTTCATAGTGTAAGATTGTATTGAATATTATGGAATCATTTATTTCAAGTTTTTCTGATCTAAAAAAATCAAAATATAAGGTTTATTGCTGAAGTATTTTTATCCTATTTTATGATTGAATCTTAATTTTGTGAACAGTAAGTAGTGATTTTCTAAAAATTGTCTCATTTTAATAGAAGCAAGCATTCAGTCACATTCCCAAGGAAATGTAGAGATATAAAATCATTATTACTACACTCTAAACATTCCCAGAGATACATAACTATCTTAGGTATTTCAAAGTATGTGGTTATTTGAATTAAAATTAAAAATAACAAAACTTGCTCTTGGAAAATATGGCAAGAAATGGCCCATTTATCCTTCAGACCATAAGTTCAGAAATATCTGCTTTAAAATCTGTAAAAAGAGAGTACTCATTTGATTATAAAAACAAACAATAACAGAATTGAAGTACAGAAATTGATAGGTCATCAGCTTGTCAAAAAACCATGCTTCACACAGGCTATGAAGGAAAAGCAACTGCAGTAGGCTAGCCAATACAGGAATATGACTGTTGCAGATTGGAATCAAGTACAGTGTTTTTTTTTATAATGGTATAGTTTGTAAAAAAATGATATATTATTATTATTATTATTATTATTATCCTCATTATAATTGATAGGTCTCTGATGAATCAACATTTCATATTTTACATAACAAAAAATTAATCATCCAATGATGCCCAGGGAAGCAGTTCTACTATGAATACCTTTTAGTAAGTTAAACTTTTTACTACCATGATATGGGATGAACTATGAAGTAAAATCTGTACAGGCAAGTGCTAGAAAACTGACTCTTAAGAATGTTTTCCTAGTAATGAACATTACATTTTTATGTATGATTCAACACTATGCCACAAAAGCAAGAGTTAACTGCATTCCTTACAGCAAAAAAAAAAAAAAAAAAAAAAAAAAAAAAAAAAAAAAAAAACTCTATTTTGTCTTAGCTGGGAAACTCACCTGAATATGACAGAACATGTGGTGAGTTCACAAAACAGTAATCCCCAAAGAAGTAATTACCAAGTGCCAGGTGATTAAAACTTACCAGACGATACAACACAGAATTGCAAAATTTACATAGAGTATATTCCAAGGCATAAAAGCTCTAATTGCAGCAAAAAGTAGTGAAACAAAGTACTAAAATTCATTGCATTGGTCTGTATAAAATACATATTAAATCTACAAAAAATATCACTCTGTAACTTGTTTGTATGATCTTAACAACACACTCTTTTAAATAAAAAATACTTATAAGACCTAGAACCAATTATTTCTCTAATAAATTCCATTTAACTAGAAAAACAATCTGAATACTGTCCCTAATAATTAGGCTACCCACAGTATGTGTGCATGTGTGTGTGTATACACAGGTGTGACTCTGGACTATTAGCCACTGAAAGGTAGTATTTGCTGCCCTGATTTCGGTATGCAAGATATATTTGACCACCTCCTATTCTTCTGTGCAAGATAGTATTTGGCTGCCCCCAACCACTGCATATATCTAGTAGATATTTTATTGGCCTCCTCTAGAAGTTTGACCACATGCATGCATATACTACTCACATACTAGCCCTGACCCTATATGAATGTGTATGTATCTATTCATATATATATATATATATATATATATATATATATATATATATATATATACATACACACACACATATAGAGAGAGAGATAGAAGTAGAAAGACAGATGGAGAGAAGTTTTATAAGTAGTATGCTTACACATCAACAGGATAAAAAATAATGTCACAATCAAATGCAATTTTTAAAAGATCAACAATATATATTTTACTAACCTGATCATGAGACTGTATAGCAATCAGCAACTTTTTGCGGGGACCCGTAGGTATACCAAGATCTTTCAGATCAGTATCAGACAAAAGAGGCTAAAATAAAAGATTCATATCTTTAAAAAACCAAAAACTTAAGACTTAGTAATGATATATGTATTGAAAACTTAGTAAATAGCTATCTTTTTTTCAGTTTCCAAACTTATAGTAACAATGTAAAATCTTAAAATGAGAGCATAACAGTGCCGGTAATAGACATAAATATTAAACTGCTACAGAAATTTTTAATAAAATACACATTTTAAAGAATAGTATGTATATGTATAGGCATGTGTGTATATATATATATATGCATGTGTGTGTGTGTGTATTGTATCAAGTCTATGAAAAGAAATGCATTTTACTAAGGATGAAATGAATATCTAGAAAATATGATACATGGCCTATCTGAATGAGTTTTAAATATATGGAGTCTTGTCAGATATCTGAGCTAATGAACCAGATATTTGTAGATGATAATTCATAGAAAGCAAACTGCCACAGTCAAAAATTAAGTTTTGAAAATTTAATCAACTATCATTGTAACAGTTCCTAAAGTAACTCTTTTTCAAAAGGCTTCCCCCTAACCGTGATTAGGCAGTGCTTATGCAAAAGGAGGAAAAAAAAATCTCAAAACTATTTTGCCAAGAACCTAAAATCTTAGCACTGCTCATTATGGAGCAGTTCAAAAGAAAATTGTAGAAACACACTTTTAGACAGGAAAATAGTCCAAAGTTTTAATGCTTAAAAAGGAAGCAGAAGAATAGTGCAGTTACATAGAATATATAGCTATAGAAATTTGGAGCAAAATAATTCCTTATTTCAATATTTATATTACAAAATTTATTTTTAAAAAATTTTCATGATGAATAATATTAAATTAGTAAAATTACATACTGCTCTAATTTATCAACTTTTTGCTTTGTGTTGCGTAATAAATTAATATAATAGATTACAACTGTAACTTTTAAATGCTCTTTTACATCATATTTTTTGTGAAGTTAGTTTAACAACTTATATTGTTTAATGATATATTTATAATTCTATATATAGTTTAAGGACTATCAAAAAAAATTATGAATCTGTTTTATAAAATGACTCCATTTGCAAGTAAATTAAATTTGCAGAATTTCATTGAAAACTGCATAAAATAATTCAAAAAATAAAATGTATAATGTTTAAAAAATATTAAACATTTACTCACAGAAACAAATCAATAATCACTATTGTATATTTATTTTGTAAATTAGCATCATTAATAAATTATTGAATTGAGAGAAATCAATCATATCTATATTTTATACATTGTTGCATTTTAATGCTCTTTTAATATGTTTTTGTCAAGTCAGTTTAACTGCTGATATAAGAAAAAGTTATACAGAAAAATAATCTGCTTTATGAAATGACTAAATTCATAAATGAATTAACTTTTCAGAATTTCAATGAAAGAAAAAACACACAATGAAATGCTACAAAAACAATATTCTTTACAACATTAACAGAAACATTAAATAGTTACCAAAGACGACAAATCAATTTTCTCTTTTTCAAATAATTCTAAATACTCCTCCAACTGACATGTTTGAAGAAATGATTCAACAGATTCAAATAAATCTTTCAGATTCTTCTTAGAAGGAACTTCATTGTTATCAGTTTCTATAACTGATTTTGATTCTTGGACCTCAGAAGGAAATTCATAACTAGGTTCAATACTTTGCATATTACTTTCATCTTTAGGGATTTGGTTTGCAAGAATATCAAAAAGAATTAATGATCCTGAAAATTAAGGAAGGAAAATAAAAATTATTTTAATGCAAAAATTCATAAGTGAGAATAAAAGTACAGAGATAATTTACTAACCTAAGCTGTGGCCAGCTACAAACACACTTCCAGAAAAACCAGGGTTACGTCTCAAAAAGATTTCATAAAGCTTATTCAGTTCAGATGCAACTGTATCAATGATAGTTTGGCAGTAAGTTGGACTACTGTACAGTAATATATCCAACAGGGTGTCATTAGTAAAATGCCGTAACTTTGGAATGCTGGGTAGAGTGATATTTTTCATACACCTGAAATTATTCATAGTTCTTAGTAATTGAAAGGATAATAAATTACGAAAGAAATAACACTTTTAAACCTAATTTCTTACCTATCAAAACCTTTATCACTAGTATGTAATTTAGCATGCCAAGCAAGTGGTAAAAATTCAACCCTTCCCACTCGACCAGCATCAAGCTCATTTTTAAAATGAATAGACATCAACTTATTGGCAATGTCCCGAAAACCATCCACTATAAATAAGAATTTCAGTATAAAGAACTGATATTTTGATACAGTACTTAGAATATAACTAAAAAATGATACAAATATCCTTACCACATTCAGCAACTGTTCTGAATCGCAGATCACAGAAAGATCCAATTCCTTGTACAATAAATACAAGATGGTCAATTCGTTCATTCTGATCTTCCATAAACTCAAAATTTTCAGGAAGGCCTCGTCTGACAGGTTGAGGGTATGCTTTTGAATCCTATGAAAAAAAAATTAACTAGCTTAGAAAGATACTAAACTCACATTGATTAACTCATCAAAATAATGATACTTACAGGCAATGTAGGCCAGACTTCAACTTCATTTTTATAGTACAGAAGAACATAGGGACTTTCCATTACCACACTTCCTATGAGAGATACATTAACTCTTTTTTGCCACTGTCCTGATGTAGCACATTCAGAATAATGCTCCTAAAATAATATCTTTATGAAAAGGATATTTAAAATAAAGGACATAAAAAAACTCATTGAAATTCAATTATATATCATCACATTGCATTATTATCTATAGTGGAAATTAATGAACTCTCTTAAGAAAATCCTCTTCCTAAAACAACATATATATATTATTTTGTTAGCTTAATTATTAATTTGTCTTATAAGTTATCAGTAGTTGGCAACTAAATCAAAAGTATTTCTTAATTTTGTTTGCAGTAAAATGAGAGACCAATACTACATAAACGTATCAACTCTGGTATTTCGTTTATTAAAGAATTTATCAGACATAAGATTTCTTCAAAGATTTATGTGTGTTTGAGTGTGTATATATATATATACATATGTAACAATGCAAAATATTAACACAGAACAGTAGAAATGCTGGAAGATAGATTTAAAATATTGTGTCTAAATGTAGCAAATACAGAAAAAGCCCTGATAAATGATTTAGTAATATAAAAAGTAATATTAAAAAAAGAACAGGGAATCAATAATATAATGGTATCATATTTACACCTTTATCTATATTTACCTCAAGCATATCTGAGGCATCTTCAGGGAAAGGTATAAATCTCTGAGAAGTGCCTTTTCGATAAAACCATGTTCCTCTACTAATTTGTAAATCTTTTGCTTCAAAGTAAACAGGCCTTTTGATTCTATCCCTTAGATATGCATCATACCTTCCACCGTCAACTGGTACAACTGCATAAGGATCTGTAATGTTTGAAAAAAAATAGATACAAATTAGCAGTTAGCTTAATAAAATTATTAAAAGAAAATTTTTTATTTTGGTGCTGTTTTACATTTTGATACTTGACATGAAAGAATTTTAAAAACAATTTTACTTAAGTATAATTTTATTTTTCAACAACAACAATATTGTTGTTATTGTAAAAATAAGACAGTGACAATATTGTTATTGTACATAATAATACAATAAATTATTTTTACAACAATAAAATATATTTTAAATACATTTTAATATATTTTAATACATTGTTATACTATACTTATACTTTACATTAATATATATATTTTACAAATATTAATATATATTAATATTCTTGTCATACATTGTTACTATTTTGATGTCTTCAAGACAATGCTTTAAAAAATTAATGTTATTTAAAAAGTAAAGTCAAGTAATACATACACTTTCATCTAAAAAAATATTTAATTGCCCCTTACAGTTATAAATGATGATAAAAAAATTTTACATTCAAAATCTGTGCAGTCCAGATTTGGTATGCCATTGATGAAAAATGGCCTTAAGAATTAAGGCAATCATCCCACTGCTTTACCAGATTAGATATAACTTTCCAGTAAAACTCCTCTTTCTACTGCTGAAAATGCCTGCTGCACTTCTGACATGAACCATCAAACTTTCAAGGACTTTTTTAATAGACCAAGTGTGTGAAAATTGCATTGAGAGAGTTTGGGACACTCAAGTGTCTTCCATTTTAGTGAGTGTAACTTCTGCATTAAAAATATGCATTCTCATGGAACAGGTCACCCTATTTTGGAGATTTCTGCTGTTTCACCTTAACTGCCCATCCTTATTTCTCCAGTATTTTGCACTAACATTTCCCATGATGGAGATACCTGGATCCTTAGAATTTAAAACCAATGGGCCCTGGTAATCAAAGAACAGGGTAAGCATAACTTTTCCAACAAAATTTTGGACATATTTGGTAGTAATGTTGCCACTGTTAACACTAGCATTTCCCACACTTACTTTAGAAATAAATAAATGCAACAATAACCTTATAATTAATTGAATGTTGATGCCGACATATCCACATAGACAATGAGCTAAGGTATAGACACTACAGCCATGCCCTCAAATAGAAACTTTTTGATCACCTTTTATATTTTCAGATTTTAAAAACTTATTTTAAATAAAAAGGATCTCCAAGGTGTAAAGATAGTGTTCTAGGAATAATGTAACTCATGATGTAAAAAAATATTTCTGGAATGTGTTTCCATATAAATTATTTTAGACATAGAATCTCTGAATTTCTATACATACCTTGCTGAAAAGCTGTTTCAAGATTATTTGAATCAGTTTCACTAAATCCACACCAAACTTCTTTAGATTCAACAATATCAAGAAAAAGCCAGTATGGTTTTACAGGCTGATATATCCTACTATATAATTCAAATGATTTGTTACTACCAGTAGACTGAGGAATAAAGTTTTGATTAGAGGCATTTAAAAATGGTGCTTGTGGTATCTGAGGAGTATCTCTTACAAAACTACTTTGATATGCAGGGCTGGAACTTGGTGTTATAACAGGAGGCTGAGATGAATATGCAGGAGATGAAGCCACATTAAAAAATTCACCTGAAATATAACAATAATACATGTACAAGAGCAGTTACAGTTGAACAACACACCATTAAATAATGACATAAAATATATATCAAACTAATTATGAAATTAATAATCAATAGAAACAAAAGTTCATTTAGGATGAAAAGGAGAGCAACTGAATGATTCCCTTTAAAGAAACTCCCAGTAGAATGGTTTTATAACCTGATACCTTTATATTTATAATGAAAGCATTACTAAAAAGGTGGGAGCTGAAATGCACACCATTGCAAGATAAGTAAATAACAAAATCACTTATTTAAAATTGAGAGCTATGCAAACATAACACAGTTGACTTGCAATAAGTCCTCAGAACTGAGAAAAATACTCAAGGTAACCTAAGTTCAAAATTAAAAGAAAAATACCACTTACATTTTATCCTAAGGTATTAGATCATTATGACAAATACATTCACTGTTATAACATAACAGTAAAGCAATATTCATTGGCTTTCATTCAAATAAATACAGAAATGACCATATAAAATCGTGATAGGTCAGAAATAACAAAATATTAGTTCATTTTATGTAAAACAAAATGTATTACCAGACTTTATTTAGGAATGAAATACTCAATTTTTTACATACACTTCTTTAATTCATCCTATCATTTTGAATAAAATCATTAATTTTATATAAAAGAATTTAAAATGTTTTTTCTGTACATTGTCTTGGATTTAAATTAAATGATTAATAATTACAATTACATTAATAACATCAAAATTTGCTGGCATAATATTGTTTAAAGAAAATGAAGTATCCTCTTCCTAATCTGTGTCTTCCTGAGATGTTATTTCTGCAATATCTTCATCACAGTTTTTTTTTTTTTTTCTTTTACCTGAAGAGTAGCAATTTAACATCTATACTCTTAGAAAATTTTAAACAAAATTACTATACAAAAAGAATCCTCCGAAGCATTAAGATATGCACAGTGAACTTCAAGATAGGAAGAAAATACTTGTATTGAATTACATTGATGTAAATCTGGAACTTAGAAAATACTCCAAAATCAGCTATACTAAATATTAAAGAATGAAAAAATAATAATCAATAGACACTAATATTGGCTCATATACAAAAACAAGGAAAGCAATTCAATAATTCCCTTTGAAGAACCTCAGTAGTTTTACATGCCTGATTGTAAAAGACAAGCATTCCCTTCCCTCCAAATAATATACACAGGCTTTTCAATAAGTAATAAGACTTTACTCTTAAGAAATTACTCATCAAAATAATTTCTCTGGAATAAAAGTGTTGGTTCGTGTACTAACAGTAGTGAATGGCATATACAGGCTGATATGCCAGTGTCACAGAACTTACTATGTAGTGGACATTTTTCTGAAAACTAACATATGTACCATACCATGCCCTCTACATAATCCTGATTTTACATCATGCAATTTTTTATTCAACTTAAATCACCACTAAAAAGTAACTTTCGAAAACAAAGCATGTATAAAAGCTGTGGAGATAGTTTTAAAACTACTCTCGAAAAACAGACTTTTGCATATGTATAAGAAGTGAATAGAACATTGAGATGAACAGGCATTGCATCTCATGGTTATTACTTTGAAAAATACTTTTAAATAACAATTAACAGAAATATGAGTTTTGCAAGAATATAATCATATAACTTATTGAACAGCTCTCATATTCCTCGCATTTTCTCTGCAGAGAATCTCTAATGATTTCTCGTTAAACAAATTTATTTAAATAATGGAGTGCTTAATTTTTTTTTTTTTTTTTTTTTTGAAAGAATTTTAAGTAACTCAAAACTTACTCTGATGGCCTTGAACAGTTGGTAATGTTGTCATGAAAGCCCTATTATCATTTGAGTAACTATTAACAGAATCATGGGAATGATTAGACTGCTGTCCAATATCCAAATTCTGTTGACTAAATGAAGCAGAAGAAGAATGCAACTGATGAACAGATTCAGACTGTAAAATTGGTGGCTGATTTTGAAGGTCAGAATAGACAGGATTTGTTTGTGGTGGTAGAGGTCCAACTGTAGATGTTGACCAATTCTGAGTGGCAATAGGTTGACTGGATATTCCTGAATCTGGCACTGAAGTTTGAAGTGATGAAATTCCCGCTTGGATAGACTCAACACTTGTTGGTACACTTGACTCTGAATAAGGCACAGCCATTTTTTGACCTGAGGATCCTCTGCGCATTAAAAGTGGCTGCTGAAGTTGACAAACAGAAGTAGCTTCAGTAATACTAGTTGTGCTTACATTTTGAGCTGAATTTTCAGTAGCTGTAAATATAAGAATATATTCAGTAAAATGTAAGGTTTATATATAACTTATCAAAAGAATAATTAAAATACATTATATCTAGATAAACATGAATGTCAAGAAATTGTTAAAGCAATTTAAATAATAAAGATAACTTCTTGATTTTAGTTCCCAATATGTTATAATAAACAAAATATCTGCTATTAACAAAATAAAGTTTTTCTTAATTAATAAAAAATGTTTTTTTAATACTCTTATAGGTCTATATGCCATATACAGAGCTTCAATTCCTTACTTTAAGAAAAAATAAAAAAATTTTAAAAATGTTCAAAAACAAACAACTTAAGGAGAGAAATATATTATTAATAATTTGGTTTGGTATCAAAAAGGTATTAAATTTAAATATTAGAGACAATTATCATGTCATATTTTAAAACTTTGAGTTGTACTTCAATAAATGCATAATAGGTTCACATATGTTTTTAAAAAAGCATTTTTTATTTGAAAAGCTATCATCAAAGTATAACAAACTAGATGCTAAAACACAAGACTATGAAACTAAAAATCTGTAAATATATAAAATAAGAAGTTATAAATGATAAAAAAAAAAATTCCAGAAAATGTTATGTACTAAAATAAACTAAAAATAATACAAAAGATTACTTGATAGACAAATTTTGATACAAATATTTTAAAAATATTTGTGACTATACATAACTTTAAAAACAGAAGAAAAAATAGGTTTTAAATACTCTTAAATCTTTTTTAAAAATCGTACAAATGACATCTATGTACAGGATGATAGCAACTTGGCTACAATGTTTATTGAAAATACTGCCTCAATGGAAATGTTATGGATAACATTAAAAACAGAAGTAGTTTTGAGGACAAATATTTTAAAAGCTAAAAAAGGGGAGATTTGTGAGACAAATATTGGTAGATCTTAAAATTTAATTATTTATATATGCATATACATGTGTAAAGAAATCATTTCTAGAATTTTTCTCTGAGATGCCAAAAACATAACATTATATGAAAGTGGCATTCATAAGATATTGAAAAAAATATATTTATAATGTCGGATTAACGAAAAGAATACATAGATGAGAATCAAAAAATCGAAAGTTAAACAAAACTGACATAGTTCAAAACGTATTGCTGTTTACTGTAATGAATTATAACATATGTCTTAACTTTCTCTAAGAAAAAAATAAACAAATAAATCGTACGGTAAATTCTAAGGGGCAGATGTAAAATGAATGGATTTTAGTCAAGGTAATTTACAACCCAAACATTCCGATCGTTGAATATTGTTGACAATCCCATCATACAAGTTTCATCTATTAGACCGCGCAAAAAAGAGAGGAGATAAAAGTAAACTACACCTTGTTGAAAAGAAAGAGAATAATATTAGTTCATTTACGAAAGAGTTTGAGGCTTCTGTATTACAAAGAAATCACGTTCACGGTGAAAATATAGGTTGTAGTTATAACTGGGAAATTATTTCATACCAACTACATTATCTACAGCAACAGGCAATAGGAAGGAGTTTCCACTCATGTCACTAAAAGATAACATAGATTTAGGTAATTGCAATAACAATGGCGATTCATTATTATTTCGTACATTCCGGTTCATACTTTCAGAACGCAATATTTACAGGCGCTAAGAACTCGTACACTTATGTTACGAGTTAAAATACACGTCAAAAGTTTCAGTCACTTTTAATGTACTACCAATTCAACTGAAATATCGAACCTTAAGTTTACATTCGGGTGCTCTAATAAAAAAAAAAACCATTGAGGCAAACAAATAAGTCTATTTTAAGCTTTCACCACAGTCTTTTAACTAATTATTACTAATATCTGCTATCTTACGTATTATTGATGTTTAAGGTAAAGATGTTGCTGTCCTCTTCAAGGTGGAAAAACTGTTTAGAAGTCGAACTATGAATTCGAAATAAGACGTACTTCATATTCCTATATTATGTAGCTAAGAACATACTATAGTATGTTCTTATTAGTGATTATAATCACTAATCTACAATAACTGTCTTAAAAATAATATTTTGTTTTGTTTATCGCATGTAATCAAATGGGAACAATGACATTCGCTAGTATGTTTTATACATATTTAAAATATTGACACAAGATATTGAAAAATAGCAAATAAAAGAAATTTCATTCAAAATACAAATATAAATTAAAATGCTAAATAAATAACCTATGTAACCAAAATATGATCACATGTGGACAATTTTTGTATGATATTATCGAATCAAATAAATAAAACAAATTTAAATACAGATACAGTACATGCTATATTGGAATTAAACCTTCATCTAAGAATATGTGTCCTTTACATCAAAAGCGTTGGAATCTGAAAATTTAAGCAAAAATCTGATTTATTTCTATCTTTTCTTTAATTTATATTTCCACTTTACTCTTTTTAGACGCCCTAAGATGGTAGTCGCTCTATATATTTGCTATATATCTGCTTGTCCTGTTATTCAGACGACACTTTAAACGTTGGCGCAGCAACACTTATTTCAGCTGCTCCATAATCATCTCAAAGAGGGTGGGAATTTAAAAGACATCCAAAAGTCTATTCAAATCAACAGTACTTATTTCATTCAACTTGTCTTCATTTATGTGTTCATCGTCTGTATTATTGCCCCCTTTACATGGTAGACTCTAAACTTTAAAATTAATTACTTTAATATCTTTACATAGAATAGATATATCATAACCATATCATCTATATTGAAAATATCCTCGGAATCCAAAAGATTTAAAACACCTTCTACAGCCTGCAAACGTCAGGTCGAAACAGTTAATTTTCAAATCTATCTATACTACAGACAGCAGGAAAGAATGCTCTTTCTTCCACCAACCTCTTTTGTCGAACCCATTCTAATCAATGTAGTGTGTAATCCACTCCATCCAGTCCTCACATCCACATGATTTGTGCCATCCACCCCTTCAAAAATATTTATTCTCTCAATAAAACAACTGTAACATTGTATGATATTTTTTAAAGTGATTGACACTTCTAATTTGCTGTATTTATATTTAAAAGAATTTGCGAAATTCTAATGTACTCAGATGGAAACACTGGAAAATAATCTCATAAAACTTGGTGTGAATGTATGTAAGCATGGTTGAGCAGAAAACGGTTGGATACTAGATAACGAGAGCATTTAAACAGCTTCATCGCTGATAGCTGTTACCGTATCTTTGATTTAGGTAAGAGCGATGCTGTGTACCTCACTTCCTGTTCGGGATTTAAGTGAACCTCTCGCTGTTTTACATCACTCTCCGAGAATCGCTGTTGAATTTCAGCAAACTTCAGAAGATTTTTACCATACCTATGTCCTACGTTTGTGAAACTATCCCATTCCACAATTTTCAGAACAATAACTGAAATCAGCTGTGTTTTTAAATGATGGGGATATTTATTTACTGTTACTACATTATTTTAAATACTGTATTTGTAAGTTGTGGGAAGAAGAAAAAACATGAAAATGATAAGTATTAACTATTTAAATTATATAATCACACATACTTATATATAACTACATTTATTTATTTAAATTATAATTTAATTAGCAGAAAGAAGAAATTTATTTCAAAAAAGTAAAGCGTTAATTAATCTTTTAGAACCGTTAACAGCTCACATTAGTTCTTCACCAAACGAGTATCCGCCAGAGAGAATCCTAATGAAGTAATTTCTGAAAAATTGTACAAAAAATTAAACTGCAACAGAAATTACTGTCACAGAGTAAATATTGCTTATTAACGTGCACTATACAGTGAAAGAATAGGACGTCAGAAAATCCAATCACATCATCATGGCTCAATCTGGAACAATACAGTCCAAGCACAGGTCTTCAGAAATCCAGTCATGGATTACTAACGTGTACCAAATACAGGGCCACCAAAAGATCGTCGTCTCAGAGAATATAATAAAAAGACTGGGGTCCACTAGAAAATTGTCACACCACAACATGTCCTTTTAAATTGTACAATATTATTCTAAATAAACTGTTGGACATATTCTTCAATCTCTTCTAGGAGGACTAACAGCCTAGTTTTTGATGTCTAGGTAATAATGGTCTTAAAAGGGGATCCGAAATGTCAATCGGAACCCTACGTTTCAGAATGATGGTAGACACATATTTTTAGGACAGCATTCAACGGGACTCGAAGGTGATAAATGACTAATCAAATAAGCCACCTTCCGTAAACGGTCAAAATTTCTTTGAACCCAAGATGTCATCATCCCACGATCAGGGAGAAAATGAGGGTAGATTAAGTGTGGTTTGAGAGCATCGACAGAACATTAAAAAACTGTTCCAGACTTAGCTGCAAGTTTTCTGGCTCTAGTTTCCGATGCCAATATTTCCTCGGGTACTTGCGTACTATTACAACCATGTCAGTGTTTCAGATAACGCGCCCAACTAGCAACCCGAAAAACGCTGAATTAGCAACCATAAGCTTCACCTTTCCAAACTGTCTCCCGCTTTTCTAAGCACTCGTTGATATGGCAAACACAAATGCTAATATGAGAATATACAATTCCGCCAAATGGAGAATAAGTGGCAACGGTGAACATCACCACATAATCTCGAATTTAAATATCTGAATTCGTTTGGAGACTGGATCAAGAAAAAGTTAAAAAAGATTATTTTGATTCTATTTTAAAAAAGATTATTTTGATTCTATCCATACAGTTTAAAAAATTTCTCAGAGTCAGGTAATTTAGCATATTCATATATATCTCTTAGAGATTCCGTTGGTGAAGTCTTTGGAAATAAATAACAAAAACTAGAACTAACTTTGACACAACAAAAAAAAATCACTATTTTAAACGACAATTTAAACTTTAATTTATGTCTACCCATAAAATTGAAAAAATAAATGTCTTACCAATATTCCTTTTATATGATTGCTGCTGCCATCTAGTAGTGATTAGCAGCGTTACTAGCAACAGTGATATAAATTTAATTAGCAAATAAAAGTTGATGACTTCCTCCTTAGAATAATACGTTTTTTACAAAATTTACCTATCATCTCTTAGGTTTTACAATTTATCCCTGGAAGGGAAACTATTACAGTAATTAGCAATGAATAACTTTTACAACCATAACCTTCTCTTTAGAGCTAAGAAATATATTTTCTAAGTGTCTAAGAAATATGTTTTCTATAAAATTTAAGTATGTATTTTTATTTTATTTTAAAAGAAAGTTTATAAATTAAATGAACTATTTAAAAAATACACAAAGAAAAGTTATATTAACATTTTGCTAAATATCATAAAAAGGGTTTTTTGTAATGTCTAAGAAAAAACGTACGTCTATAAGAAACTTTGGATTATATTTCTTATTAAATTTTAAAACTCCTTGCTGATTTTATGACAATTTTGATAGACTTATCGAAAACTGAAAGGACCAGTAAATGAAGCGGGAGGAGGAATAACGATCCACGATTTCCTGTATTAGTGTTATGTAGTGAAGAGGTAGCATTCAGAAGAGAAGACATTTTCAACAAGCGAAATTAAGTCATCTGACATCAATAGTATACCTTATATTTTCTAGAGCGTCCAGGACTCATTGTTATATGTTGATAAACTGTGCAATTACGTGAGCTACCGCCACCTCAAAGAAACCTTCTATTTATTAATCAAAAACCTTTTGTCGCTTTTGTTACATTTTTTATCGTTCCAGCTTGACGTCAAAATCTGCAAGCAATTTTTGCTAATTTCACCCTCTAAACGTGGTTTTCTACACCATGTTCCACTGCAAATTTCGTTTCTCTTGGTGTCAAACAACAGGCCTCTGAGTTCATCGGACGAATTTTACAGCACGCACATACATACTCTTAGAAAAACAAAAATTGCACCGAGAAGGTATAATGCAAATTAGACACTAATTGATATGCATACAGGTTTCAATGGAAAATGCCAAATTTTAAAGTTTGACGGCAAATAAGTGAACGTGTGTCGCTGCAGCGTATCATATCTGAGCAACTGGCAGGATATTTAAGAGGAGAAATTTCGATTCAGGTCATAAATTCTTTGCGAATTTCATTCTGTGTACTTAGATAGACAGAAATTATGCCTTGCATACAGGTGTGCTAACGATATGAGCAGATGTCAGTATTTGATAGAGGACGTGTAGTTGGGCTTAAAGAAGCCGGTTGGTCTAATCGGCGAATATCTCGACATTTGGACAGGATCGATGCCAGTATTAGACGATGATGGCAGGAATGCATGAACCATGGCCAAACACAGCGTCAAGAAGCGGTCGGTCTAGAGAAACAACAGATTGTGAGGACCGAGCAATCGTCAGAGCGGCATTAGAAGCTCTAGATGCATCATTATCATCTATTGTACGTGCAAATAGTGCTTCAGTGAACGCAAGGGTCACGGTGCCCCTTGTGCCGACTAACATTGACTTTTGTACAACGACAAGCCCATTTGCAGTGGTGTCGAGCTCATTCGAACTGGAATGTCGCTGACTGGAATAGATAGTCTTCAGTAATGAGCCCCGATGACCAGCGAAGACGTGTATGGAAACGCCCCAGACAGTGGTTGGGTACCAACCAGACTGTCTACCAGCACACAGGCCGACAACCAGGAGTGATGGTCTAGGGTACTATTCCATTTCACAGTAGGACTCCTTTGGTTGTCATCCGTGGCACATTTACATCACAGCGGTACGTCTACGATGTTCTACGCCCCGTTGTGTTGCCCTTCATGTCACGTCATCATGGGCTTACATATCAGAGAAATAATGCCCGGCCCCACACTGCACGTGTTTCTACTGCTTTTCTTCGTGCTTGCCGAAAGCTATCTTGGCCAGCAAGGTCGCCAGATCTCTTTTCTATTGAGCAAGCTCGAGCATTATGGGCAGGGCCCTCCAGCCAGCTTGGGATTTGACAATCTAATGCGCCAGTTGGACAGAATTTGGCCCAACAGAGATAGACAAACGCATTATTGAGTTTTTCACATTGTGAAGCTCTATCACTTGAATAAATCATCAAATTTTTCTCAAATTGTAATCATTTGTATTTCTGCACATGTACATTACATCTCCAATTTTCGTTCTATTCGGATAACTCTTTGGTGCGTCTTTTTTTTGTGTGTGTGTGTGTCTAAGAATGTACATAGAAAATTGATGATTGTGTGAAATAACACTAAACAAGAATGACAGCAACATTTATTACTTCTTTATTTTTTAAAACTTCTATCTCGATCTTCTATTCAAAATATAATAAAATACACTGAAGAGCAGAAAAAACTGCTATAGGCATGTTTATGCAATAAAGAGGTAAAGAACCAATCAGAATATGGCGCTGCGGTCGGCAACACCTATATAAGAGAACAAGTGTTTTGAGCAGTAGTTAGATCGTTTACTGCAGCTACAAAGGCAGGTTATCAAGATTTAAGTGAGTTTGAATGTGGTATTATAGTCGGCACACGAGAGATGGTACATAGCATTTCCGAGGTAGCGATGAAATTTGGGGTTTTCCGTACGACCATTTCACGAGCGTACCGTGAATATCAGGAATCCGGTAAAACATCAAATCTCCAACATCTCTGCGGCTGGAAAAAGATCATACAAGAACAGGACCAGCGACGATTGGGGAGAATCATTAAACGTGGCAGAAGTGAAACCCTTTCGCAAATTGCAGCAATTTCAGTGCTGGGCTACCAACAAGTGTCAGTGTGCGAACCATTCAACAAAACATCATCGATATGGGCTTTCGGAGCCGAAGGTCAACTTGTGTATCCTTGATGACTGCACGACCCAAGGGTATATGCCTTGCCAGGCCCGTCAACACCGACATTAGACTGTTGATGACTGGAAACACGTTGCCTGATCTGATGAGTCTTGTTTCAAATTGTATCGAACGGATGGATGTATACGGGCATGGAGACAACCTCACGAATCCATGGACCTTGGATGTCAACAAGGGACTGTTGGAGCTGGTGGACTCTCTGTGATGGTTTGGAGTGCATGCAGTTGGAATCATATGGAACCCCTGATACGTCTAAATATCACTTTCACAGGTGACAGGCACGTAAGCATCCTGTCTGATCACCTGCTCCCATTCATGTCCATTGCGGATTTTCATGGACTTTGGGAATTCCAGCAGGACAATGCGACACCCCATTCGTCCAGAATTGCTACAGACTGGCTCCAGGAATACTCTTCTGACTTTAAACACTTATGCTGGCAGTTAAAATCTCTAGACATTAATATCGAGTATTTCTCGAATGACTTGCAACTTATTATTCAAAAGAGATCTCCACCACCTCGTACTGTTAAGGATTTATAGACAGCCCTGCAGGATTCATGGTATCAATTACCTCCAGCACGTCTTCAGATATGAGTTGGATGCATGCCGCGTAGTGTTGCGACACTTTTGAGTTCTCGCGGAGCCTTATACGATATTTATCAGGTGTACCAGTTTTTTTTGGCTCTTCAGCGTAGTTTAGACGTGTAAACAGTTGTAGATGTTTGAAAAATGTCATAGTCTAATTAGTTTTTAATATGTTCTATATTTTGTATGATTTTGAGTGCTGTTCCTCAATGAATTCTGCATAAGGTTTCAATACCCTCCGTTTGGCATGACACTATTTGATTCTATTTTATAGGTAGCTCGCTGTTCTTTAAAGTAGATAAAATTGATGTACTTAATTTTAATTTTTGTGGATACATTTTGCGAGATAAAACTATCCCCACTTGTTCGTTTCAATTAATTTTCAACCAGTTAGCAACCTGGGAAGTGATTTTTACAGCCCGCTATTGAAAGATGCTGAGAAAGTTAATGATTAATTATAATTTAGATGAGTGTAAACACTTAAAGATGAAATATGTGAGACTGCACAACAGCAGTGAAAAGTTATTTTTCGAGATTTCCATTTTTTCATCTTGTGACTATTTTTTATATATCTGAGTAGCTGATAATAATGATTTTATAAGCAATTAAAATTTTCGGATAAAAATAACTTTAAAAAAAATCTTTTTGAAGCGATATGCCTATCAAAGTATTGTCAGAATGTGAACATATATATTTTAAAAAACACTTCTGATCAGAAATATATTAAAGATAGCCTTGAAGTATGTAAATACCATGAAAGGAGCTGATTCTGTCTTAGACACTTTCAATGATAAGTGGAATAAAAATTTCCCAATACTACTGAATATTATGTTCGCACAAGAGCATAACTTCACTTATTCTTTTTCAAGTATCTTTTGTTCCATTCTGTTTGTCGTCATCAGCAGGTTCGAAAACTGAGTAAACATAAGAGTGAAATTATTTTGCTTCTTACTTTTAAATATTAGATAGTTTATCTCGTGAACACGTGAACTGATAAGATGAAAGCGATTAGAAATTTAAAAATTGGCAAAATAAAAAAAGAGGCTTTTTATGCTTTCTATTTCGTTAATACAATCTCGAAGCATTCAAGTAATATGCAAAATTGTTTTTTTATTGAGGATATTCTATCAAAACATATTAATTTATAACATGATAAAAAGCTCATATAGCTCCGTAAATAAGAACGCTTATCGGTAATAACTTATTAAATTCACTACTTACCGAGTTTGGTTTGTATTACGAAACTTATTAAAATAACACTGAATTAATACAGGCATTCCCCATAACGTTATCGCCGAACAATGGCCGAATGGTTAGGGTGCTGGCCTTTGGTACCGCAGTTCGTGAGTTCGAATAACACTAGGACATGGATGTTCGTAGCCGTTCAGAATCGGCTTTAAACAGTAGGTCTCGGTTTCATTAGCCCTCGTGTTGCAAAAAGTAGACCGTAGCGCTCCAAACCAAACCAAACCTATGACGTTATCCTGTTCTCCAACTTTCTTATTATAGTTATATCTTCAAAACAAATTTTTTAAATTTATTTCAAAGCAAGGAAAGGCAACAAATACCCATACTTTCATTAAAAAAATTATTTATTGCACATTTGAATTATTTTTAGTTTTAAACCTTTTCTCCAAATTCGTGTAGATATAGACGGGATTTTTATGTTAATTGTTTTCCCCGTTTGAGCAATTTCTTTAACACTGAAATTTTGTACAATGGTGAGAAGGGAAGAATATAGTCTGAAGACTCTCCTTTGTTCAGAGCACGCGCCAAATCAGCTGATCGGAAATCCAACCTATTGACCAGTTTACAATAGCTTTGGGTCACAGAGTCTAGGATGTTGACAGTTGGACTGAATAGGCGTTACGCCCCTGATCTGTCAAGTTAATGAATCCTCGGGAATTCCGGAATCGGGACAGGTAGAGAATGAGAATTCAACTAAAAAAAAACTAGCTGTAACCTTAGCTGGAGTTCTCAGGCAACTGGAATCTAACTGATAAAAAAACGGTTGGCGGGACCGTAACTGAACCCCATGTATAAAAAGTCTAGAATTTTGCGACTCGGGGCTTTTCGACATTTTTTACGTACGTGCTTTGACCTTGTGGAGGCTTTAGCGTCTTTTGACCGGAGCCAGCTTTTTAGTGATAGCGTTCGGGAGACTCGTAAACTCCGCTCATATAAGGAGTGGTAGGGTCTCGGATACCGAACGGGGAATATATTGAGTTGCATTGCCCCCTGGAAGAGCCTCCTCATTTGTGAGATTATTTAATCTTTTATTTTCCCGACTGTGATCGTCGTGGCAATTCAGTGCCAGCCGAAAATCCTCTACATTTTTACTTGTTTTGGGGAGAGTTAGAATCCCGTTGTATATATAACAATATTTACACCAAAAGGAATAAAAGTAATTTCCAATTTTATCGTGACTGAGATCCTTTTTTACACTACCCCTTCACTCGAGAACACTGAAGTCGTCACAATAGGTAGTTTTTAAAGTTGGGAGAGTTAAAAAACAAAAGATAATACAAATGATTGATAAAAATAACTCTAACATATCCCATACAACATCTGAAAGAAATGCCGTGGGGAAAGTTGAAGCTTGGTACATAATTCGACCAGGCCCGTACTTTTAAAACTTGTTCCGCTTGGTGTAAATATCAGTCATTTGTCCCTAAAAGGCTAACAGCTTATTATTTTAATTACAAAAAGTTTCTAAAACATAAGGATAGAATTTTAGGATTAAGTTAATGATAGTAAGCAGAACCTCAATTATACTAGCTAATTGGAACCGCTTGGTGTAAATATCAGTCACCCGTCCCTAAAAGGCTAACAGCTTATCATTTTAATTACAAAAAGTTTCTAAATCATAAGGATAGAGTTCTAGGATTAAGTTAATGATAGTAAGCAGAACCTCAATTATACTAGCTAATTGGAACCGCTTGGTGTAAATATCAGTCCCCGTCCCTAAAAGGCTAACAGCTTATCACTTTAATTACAAAAAGTTTCTAAATCATAAGGATAGAGTTCTAGGATTAAGTTAAGGATAGTAAGCAGAACCTCAATTATACTATCTAATTGGAACCGCTAGTGCATCGGATATCAAAAATCTCGGTTAATAGAAAATTAGCATTAAAAAAATTTTTTTTTTCAAACGTATTCGTACTAAGAAGTTAATTTATAAAAGGTACATTTTTAAAAATTACACAAATCTCGAGAAAAATTTTATCATTTCAATTACATATACATTAGTTTTTTGAATGTGCATAAAGCAACATTAAGATTATTTTAAATTTTAACAGTTCATTATTTTAATTACAAAACGTCTCCGAAACGTAAGAATAGAATTCTAAGGTTAAGTAAATGATAGTAGAAAGCTAATGAGACCGGGACCTATTACTTAACTCTTTCGTGGATCATACATTTTGAATTCTTCCTAGGTATTTCTGTTTCATGAACAATCAAACAATAGCATTTAAGAAAATATATTTTGCCAAAATTTATGTTTACGTTTAAATTTTAAGGGTGGGAAGTATACTTCCCATAGAACCATTTACAATCACCGAGAAGATTCAATTAGATAGCGATTACTTTCCATGAAAAAATGAGAAACGTGTTGCAGTGCTCAAGGGTACATTCTCAACAGATGTTGTAGGTACTCTTTTCCAGCGTCTTACTGCCGAACGATGGCCGATTGGTTAGGGTGCTAGCCTTCGGTACCGGAGTTCGTGGGTTCAAATCCCACAAAGGCATGGATGCTCGTAGCCGTTCGGAATCGGCTTTAAGCTGTAGGTCCCGGTCTCATTAGCCCTCGTGTTGCAAAAAGTAGACCGTAGCACTCCAAACCAAACCAACGTCTTACTGCTACATCTCCTAATTGCCTTTAGTTGGAAACCAATTTTGGCATATGATTTCTCATATTGGCTGATCCGGAACCGCATAGCTCTTTGCCTGAAACTAACAAGACGGCATCCTTTAAAGATCATGTAAGTAGGAAATAACCTTCCCAAGACCCACAAAAGGATTAACGCCGATTCCGAACATTTATGCCAGAAGTGAGATTCAAATCCACAATAAGAATTTAATCTTTTTTTGAGGGGGATTCTCTGTTTTAAACACAAATAAGAACATTTAATAGGGCCGTAACTAGGGCGTGGCACTTGCCACAGGCGCATGATTCACAGGGGCACTGCAACTTGGTGAAGATTGGGTCCGTAACAGGACGATTCGTCCCGAAAAGAAATAGGGAAAACTTGAAACATAAGTTTTTTATTATAAAATTCGATCTTATTTATAAAATCCTGTGTGTTTAAAAATTATTTTTTTATGAATTTTCTTACTTTTTAAAATGCTTCTGGAGACTAAACGTGTTATAAATTCTTACAATGTGTTTACTAAACACTCCTAATATATCTTAATATAAATCCGGGTATTCGTTTTAAAATTTGCATTCTTTAAAGTTATTAAAACGAAATTTAAATTTAGAAATTCGTCAATATATTATGAAAATATAGCGAACAAATAAAAAATATTTCCCTCAAATAAACTACTTAGTTTATCAGCAAAATAATACTCCTAGAGGGTTCAAAAATATTTTAAGTATTAGCAAAAAAAATAAGAAGAAAAATAAAAATTAATGTTATGAACATTATAAGAATTTAAAAAAATATTTTATGAGCTAATTTTGAGCATAAAATATAGAAAAAGAAACAAGTTTATATATTTTTTCACTATATTTGGCTGTAGGCTCTATATTTTTTTGCCATGGGCCCCAAAGGACCTAGTTACGGCCCTGACATCTAACAAACATAAAAAGAAAAAAAAAAAACATTGTACAGAGTTTGTTTTACTATCCTTTGGTTATGCTTGGAGTAGGTCTTACTATCACTTGGTCTAATTTTTTAAAAAGAATTCTTATAATACCAGCCACCCAGAGGGTATTTTATTTTATTCATACGTTGTCATCGAGTGAAAGGAATCCAATATAATAGGTAATACCCAACTTAAGCTACACATGCTCCTCCAGAAGTGCTAAATGAGTAACAATTTTGCAAACTCTGTATAGCAATAAAGTAATTATCTATTCAACCTACTACACTGAAAAAAAATTTTTTTTCTAACTGTTTGCTGATCCATATTACACTTAAATAAATAATTACCATGACATACCACTGTTGTTTTTATTTGTACCTTTCCTCTCTCTAAAAGAAAATGGAAAAAAAGTATTACCTAGATAACTACATAAAATACAAAGCAAGTTTACTTTAAAAAAGCTAGATACTTTAAAATAACAAAGCAAGTTTGTTCCATATAATACGACTGTATTTAGCTGCCAGGAATGTTTATAACACACTACAAATTTTCAACATATGTTAGAATTATTTTATAGAATATGCCACAGTGTTTTCTTCATGCATGAGATTAATAAATTGACAACTTTATACATATCTTCATATGCATGATAATACACTCAGTTGTTACCACAAGATATAATGGGGTTTAAATTGTAAAGTAAATATTCAGTCAAATTCAGATGTACACTGGTGTTCAAAATGAAGAGAATTTTCAGATTTGGTTGATTATCTATAAAATTACAGAGCAGATTTTAATGAAATTTGGACTGTATAAAAGATAATATACAAAATAAATAAATTACTATTCAATAGTTATAATTCATACGTGATCATCCATATTACTACTTTATATTATTTAATTTTTATATTTGTCTAATCAATGATAAATAAGAGGGCCTCAGATTTTCCTTAAGTAATATTTATTCAGGGGTTCTATTATGATGTATGTGATAATAAGAAAGGTTCTGTGGGATGAAAAGGTTGAGAACCACTGTTCTAAAACAAGGGTTACCAAACATTTTTGATAGTGGGCCAAATTTTCTAATTATTATTTTTTTTAAAGAATAGATTGATCAGCCGCACATTATGGAAGGAAAAAAATCTATAGCTATTTATTCATATAAAGTATGTATAACCTATCAAAGAACCTTATCCTCATTTGCTGTTAGGAAAGGGTTCTTTTTTAAAGCCCAGCTAAGGTCCTAGATTGTCTTATTTTGGCTACCTTTAGCATAATATGAATGAATTATGAAAGTGATTCATCTTTTTTTAACATTGAACACAAAAATTAGTCTAGAGAAATGGAATTCAGAAAAGGGAGGATCTTTATTTTAATATAAGTATCAAAATATTACAGAAAAATATATCCCTTTCAGTAAAAAAAAAAAAAAAAAAAAAAACCAACACACTTATGGAATATGTACACGATGAAGATAAAACTGAAAGTGTAAGATGAAAAATATATACATCTATGAAGCATCTGCACTATCATAATCAAGCTTGTTGGCTACAGTTAAACTTTCAACATCTACTTCTGGCTCCGTGGCATTCAGCATATTTAGAGTTATATCTGTCAAATATACATAAAAGGGGTCATATTAATTAAAATTCCAAAATTTATATGAAAGATATTAATTTATTATTAATATCATATAAATTTAAATCTATCGCTTTAAATATATAATTTTAAATTAATTTTTAATATATAATTATTTAAAAAATGAAATATCAGCTTAAACATGAAATTTTGCTTTTCATTTTGCTACTTCATATGAAAATATTTTTAAACAGTGATGATATATGGTTTATAAAAATGAATTATTTTTTTAGTTTTAAACTAAAAACATTTGTATTTTAGACATACCCTCCAAAATTGGTTACTAACCAATCTATAGTATTTAATAGTGTCATTGCCTAAATATTGTTGAGATCTCTATACTAGCAACAAGTAGAATTAATTTATAATTAGAGATGAAAATATTTTATATAAATGAAACAAAAACTGTGTTTTGGTAACTGCAAACCACTATCATAATCTACAAAATGTTAGTTAATATTCTAGAAACAATACTTTAAAAAAGAAATGAAAAGGTAGAAGGTATCTTTGGATATAGAAAAGAAAAATTTAATTATAAAATAACAGTAAACAGAATGGAATTTAAGTTTGAAAAAACCTACACATTTTTCAAACAACAACAAAAAAAAAAATATATAATATATAAACAATTGTAAAAAAATTTACTATTGTAACAAACAATTTTCCTGATTATAATTTCTTAATTACCAAGGTTCTATGATACATATCCAATATGTATTTTTAAAATAGCATGACACTTAATACTTTTGATATTTTCAAATTATTATCAATGAATTTTTCTTCATCATAATATCAGATAAACTAAAAAAGAAATCCCATATTTGGATTTGTTCATACGAAACTCTATAATCTACTAGGGAATGAAAAGCAGACACACATTTATGTTAATGTATTTAAATAAAAATAATAATAAATAAAATATGAATCAGTAATATACATTTTTGTTATTTAAATAATATAATTGTACTGATATTTGAGATTTAGTTATTTATACTGTATTTTGAAAAAAAAATGACAAAATATTTTTTAAAAATTGTTTCTGTTTTGTAGTAGTTAATCTTCATTACTATATAAATTATAATTTGTTGTCAAATGAAAGAGTTTTAAAATATTATATTATTAATACAAATATAAAATTGAGGTTCTATGTTAAGTGAATTAAGTTTTTAATATACATGACAATATTGGTATCTTAAACAATAATAGACTGACTATTGAAAATATCAAACTATCATATATATAGGGTATGCATCAAATATTGGATATTTCTTATATTTTTGAAAATATATTTATAAACTCTGTTAATTATCAAAGATATTAAAGGTTAGACTGTATAATAAAATACATATACAGCTTAGCAGAGAGTGAACTTTCTTCTTGCCAGCTCAAACCCAAACTTTTTGATTAATTTTTGATTTCCCTAAATGTTTTACCTGGGACCATATACCCTGATAAAATGAATGCTGCTAATTCAAGAAAAATAGGAGTTCATATATAGTAAAATTTCAAGTGCTAGAAGTTTATGACAAATAAGAGAAGTGAAAAACAAATTCTACATTTCAAATGTATAAAAGTAAGGTTTTTAATTAATCATGGTACTAAAGAGAGGTGTTAGAATCATGAGATATTCAGTTTGCTGTACAGAGTCACCTTATTGAAATACATAGTTTTGAGCAAACAGATACATGTTGTTTAACAAATTTTAAAAGCAAATTTACTATATAAAATCAATCTCCTAATAAGCCTTTAAAATTTTGCTAAGAAAAGAATGAATTACAATATTGTTTTTAAAGTGCAAATAAATGTAGGAATTTATCTTTTTCAAAAGTTAGGGGGTGAGATAAGATATGAAATAAAAGATTGAATTTCCTTTTATTTTTGGCTACCATTTCTAACAAAGAAGATTGTGGAACTCTGACTTAGCTCAAATGATTTATGATATTTATAAAGTAAATGTTTAGCAACTAATAATTTTTATAGCAATTAATTAAGTTAATAAACAGTTAATGAATCTTCATATCCTTCAGTTGTATATATTCTTTTAAAAGAATTTTTAAAGACTAAATAATATTTGAAAATTCTGCATATTTATTTTAAGTCAAATATTCTTAGATAAAAAGAAAAAGGGAGATATTTTAATATTACAAATGTTCACTATAACAATATAATTACTAAAATGATTTCCTGTAACAAATAATCTTCTACATGTATGTTTATGCTGACAAGAGGGCAATGTAAATACTTCAAGATCTGGTTTGTTGGAACCTGTATATGAGATCAATACTCTTATGTACTTACTTATAAATTTGATTTTGGTTTATATTTTTAAACTATAATAATTTTTTATGTTTACAGGAATCAGTTGGTAACAGTGTATATGTTATTACCAGATAATTTTTTTAAAAGACAAACTTTGGAATACATTCACTTGTTAATTGTCATTAAATTCTTTTGTATCATGGACTTCACTGGAATATTTTTGGCATTTGAACTTTTAAAGGAATTTGGCTTTAAAAGGATTTTAATTTAATTTAATTTGGCTTTAAAAGGAATAACTTTCCTTTTTAAAGCTTTCTAATAACAGAATTTTATCATATTATACACGTGGTAAAGATAATATAGGTATAGGAGCCCTAGCTGTGTGTGTAAATAAATAAATAAAAGCATAAAAAATATAAAAAGCAATAGAAAACAAATAGTAAAATTTTTAGTAAGTTACCAGCAGATTTAGGGGTAGATTGTGAAATAACAGCATTTAAACCTCTGATCTTGTCCTGTGGAACTTTTTTGATTGTTTGAGTAATTACTGGTTTCTTCATTACTGTGGGATCATCAAAACTTTTTCTTTTTACAACTGTTTTCATTGAAGCACTGAAAGAAAATTTAAATTCTACAAAATATATTCTCTACATACAACTAGCATAAAGTATAAATGTAATATCTGCTCAGATTAAAATACCCTCATTATCACTAAATTCTGGAAGAAAAAATGTAAAATACTGCAAGCCCCAAAGTTTTTGCAGAAAATTATTTCAGATATTATAAAAAAAAAAAACCTCAATGAGAGCTTTTGGTATATAATTGTTTGCCAATGTTTTTTTTAAATCAATTTTCCTTGCTATTATTTGAATTATAATTTCAGCTACAGAACATGGAGTTTTTATAATTTAATTTGATATATTTTATCCAACAGAATGCATGCTTGTAAATGTATAAACTTCTAAGCATAGAAATAACTTGAGGTTAAAATATTTTAATGAGAATATTTTTCTTTATACAAAAGTTTAAAGATCTGTATATTGAGATACTTTATTAGATGTAGCATATAACAGTCTCAGACTAAATGCTGTATAACTCCATTTGACACTAAGAATCTAAACAGCTGTGCTGTGCTATGATACAAAGGGTAGCCCCATCAGGTGGCATTGTAAAAGTGCAGCACAAATAACAAAATCAAAGCATCTTAGAAGCATAATTTAGAAAACTTGCATCATGCTGAGAAAATCTACAACACAGTCCTAGGTCTAACAATTTAATAACCATTTTCAATCTATTTCATGAATAAATTGAAACTATCTTTTACATCAACAAATTCAGAAAATCTTGAATTGAAATTTTCAATCAGGGTACCAAACTTAGACAAAAATTTATCAAAGCTGAATCTTTTTAAAATCCTTTTATTTCTTTATTTAACTCTTAGCACAGTTCAAAATATTTGTCAAAAATATCATTTTTTCAGTTTAAGAACATCAATTTCTTTAGTGAGACTCAAAAATGAGTGTTGATTGGGGCCTGTGAGTTGGACAACTTTGCAAAAGTAAATTTATTTGATGTTGCCTCTGCAGAAAACATCTTAATTCAGCCTTCTTCCTAGTAGCTACAATTTAAGAGGATGTAAAAGTGTACAGTTCACAATGAAAAGAGGTTAGAGTTGAGTTGAGGAAAGATGAGTCCAGAGTCTGTTTACATAATTCATCAAAATGATGACTACTGATAACATTATTGATACATTTGCAAGCTGAAATAACAAAAACCTAAAAAAAAATTCTTTTTGTTTTGCTTTTGCACCAGAAAAAAATATTAAAAAATTGAGATAGTATAGTACAATGATGAAAAAATGAGTACAATGTTTGAAAAATAAGAGAAAATAAGGTAATAAAAAATAAAAGGAAAAACAGGAGCTTGGCAGGGCTTGATATTAAAAACATTTCAGAGATAAACCCCTAAAAAATTTTAGATTTACTCTGAAACATCAAGCTTTCATGTCCAAACATGACGTATATGGTGCAATATATTTTGGTTTAAAAAATTTGACAATTCAAAGGGTACTAACTATAGCAGTTATATTATCAGACTTTATATACAATATAATATCATTGTCTCCCTTACTTGCTTTTGCTTTTGATGCAATCATTAATTCTTTCCATTTCAGAGTTAAAATTTTTCACAGAAGTTTTTAACATGTCCATTTCTTGCATTGTCCATTTTCCACTAAAGTTAAAAAATTACAATTCTATGCTTCAAGACTTCATTTTCAATATAGAAATGAAATTTTCAATTAAAGGGAGAAATCTTATCTAAACACCTACCTGAAAAATAACAAGAAAAATAAAGTAATATGTTAAAAAATTAAGTGAAAGAAACATCTACAAAGACATTAAAATCTTTAAATAATAATAAGACATAGATTTTACTACATTTAACTTTCAGATAAAACACGAAACTTTTTGCAGAAAAGCCTTTAAAAAATTGAAATGACTTAAATTTAATATAAAAAGGGTGAATATCAATTAAAGTAACAGTAGAAAAACTTAAGCTGCAAACTAAAATATAAGTTTCTCTCTCTATATATATATCACAGGTGCCTCTGATGAATCATAGTGCATAATAAATTGTCATTACACAAAAGGAATACAATATTTAACATAATGTATCTTACAAGATTTGCTATATCCAAAAAATTAAATTTACATAAGTTTATTTGCTACTTTATATAGGCCTATATAAATTTACATTATATATTATTCACTTCAAATTACTTTAACAATAGCCAAAGACAAGCTTTTAATTTTGGGGAAGTAGTGATTTTGAAACAGGACCTAATTTTTAAAATATGGGTATATCCCTGAAACTCCCTTTCATGAGGACTTACAACTCTTTACGTATGTGTATATATAGATATGTATTGTCAAAAACTAGGCTGAGGTCAGTTATAAAAGTTGAAAATTTTTTTGATTTGTAGATGAATTTTCTCCTATGTGAATTTATTCATTCTTATTACTTTTACATAAATTTGTAATAATCAAAGTTTTTTGTTAAAATTCTACTTATATATCTTTTAACTTATACACCAGTCTATCGAATAATGTGTAAATTATACTTTACTGTATGATGAAATTGAACAAAGTATCCTTAAATTTTTTTTTCATAAATTTTGAACTTTAAAGCTAATTGTTTAAATCATAATATCTATTTTTTATGAATAACTTTCCCCAGATACAAAATATAAAAAAACATAGGAAATCAAATTTTCACAGCATTTGGTCTAATTTGTGATAAACCTACTGTTTAAAGCATTTTGATTGGCTGAATAACCATGCAAACAATGGGATTTGGACTCAGACTCTACTACCAAATAGAAAATCAGTATTACATTAAGTTCAACATTAATACTTTTTGTATTTAACAGGGACAGTCACTCTTTATCTCTTTAACAGCAGTTGTGAAATCGAAACATTTTTTAAGGCGTCAAAATATGTACACATCTACCTCCTTACCCCAAAAATAAAAATAAATAGAAACTAATAACTGCAAGTTTAAAGCAAGAGCAGACTGAATTAAACGTGCTTTACAGTACATATACAATGGTTTGGAATGATCTAAAATTAAAAAAAAAAAAAATATTTACCTAGATGGTGAAGGTTCTCCAACTGAACTCAGCATCATAGTTAGTTCTCCTAGTTTGGTAAATGCTGCACCAGCAGCAGCAAATATATCTCCAACCTGAGTTTTTAAAAAGTTTTGTTTAAATTGCAATGATTATAAACAAAAGTGAGAATTTATGAATAATTTATAAATGAAAAACAAATACATAATAAAAAAATTTAAGTTATGTTAACTACGGCTGGATCCTTTATTAATATATTATAAATATTGATATTCTTTAAATATTGCAATAACTATATTTAAAATTGTGCTCTGCTTTATCCTGTGAATGATATTGTTTTTCTTCCCCGTGCAATTCTACGGATTGCTACAAGACATCCTGAATATTCTGCATATATCAATATAAAACAATATTTCTTCGAGTTTCAGCATTTGTTTGATTTGTGTATTTATCCCAGAACTTGATATAAACACAAGCCAGAAAATCTAGCTTCAAAGATTATCATGTCTCCCTCAAGGCCATTTATAGCATATCCAAATATATTTTAGCCCATATAGCACACAATGTATCAAATACATTGTAAATATGTATCACTGAATAAACATATTTGCAACTTAGATGATACATTGTGTGCTGTATGGGACTGCTTGCACTTAGTTCAGATGGACTGAATCGAGTTATTTGCACCTACTGGCTTGTATCTATTGGGATATATCAAAGATAATGATATTCACTGCTTGATTGCAATAGCCTATGACATGTACACATGATATATATACTGATAACTTGCTACTTGCTAATGCATATCATCTGTTGATGTCAGAAGCTTATGGAACTTTTGGTGGATATCTCAATACAAAATAAGTGCTCAGTTACATTAATTGCCCCAAATATCACAAAATATAAAAATGAATGACCTATGTCTAGCAAAGATTTCATCATTCAGGAATTAAATGAAAATATGCATTTGCACTTAGAATTAAGGTTAATTATCTCTAAGATACATCTTCTTTCAATTAAAATAGGTAGAAGTGGTGGTAAATAGGACTTTAGATCAAAGTGTTTATTCTTTGTGTTAAGTTATAAGAAATGCTCATGCCTCGCACAATCTTATAAATAGAAGTTAGTAGCTAGGTATTATGGAAATAGAGAAAGGACAGTTTGAGTTCCGAGTTATATAAAATTGTGGTCAATACTTCAAAAGAAAACTGGCTCGTAAAACTTACGCAAAACGGCAAGCTTTTGAAAAACTACTTTTCGATTTGAACAGAATTTAAGCCAGGTGTAATATGTACAAAGATACCACACTTATAATAAATAGGAGAAAGTATATAGATTTAAGAATGAAAGTATTTTCGGAAAATCATAAAAGAAGCCGCATCTATGAATAACTCCCGATACCCCTTCAATACATAAAAAAAGGGAAAGTACAAAAGATGTTGAGAAAAGGGGTCCAGGACATAAAAAGAGGAAAAAGATGGGCATGTTTTCAAGAATCTCTGCAAGAAGGGAGTCTCGAAGAAATGAAAATATAAAATGTAAATAAATACATAAATAAATATGAGTGTGGGATGCTCTAATCCAATGAAACATCAGATTTTGAAAACTGACCACCTGAATTGTCAAGAGTGGATAACTTCCCAAATGGGGACGGAACCAAAGAGGGGCTAAAGAAAAGGTAAAGGGATATATATATATGAGAAAAAAAAAAGAGATAGAAATGGAGATATATATAGAGAGAGATGGAAAGAGAGATTTTTCTTTTATTAGTGAATGCGTAAATTTTTCTCCGGCCTTTTATCATTGAATGTGTAGATTACTTCGACCTAGTACCAAAATGTTATTGTCACTGCAGTGGGGTAAGTTCTGTTTTTATTATTTTTTAAAGCAGTGACAATTGACAATTAATAATTTTTGGTACATATGTAAATTGTAAATAAATTCTTTTTAATCTAAATTTTCTGTGTCTTAATGAAATTAATTAGCCTGAGTCGATATTGAATTTAGGTATGAACCTGGGTGACCTTATGGATTTAAAGTTAATTAAACTGAATAAAATAAATTATTAAGAATTAAATTAGTAATATTTTAAAGTAAATTGTAAGCGACTCAGCAAAATGAAGAACATTAGGCTCGCATAGAACATTTCTTCGTTATATAAAGCAGGCCATAGATTTAAAGGAAGCTTACGTTTTCTAGGATTTTACTAATGTTCATTCCTATATTAAAGAGAAATAAATTGAGAATCTGATATGAAAATGTTTTCCTCTTTAATGATTGGTTGGCATATTTCCCAAATTAAAAGAAGGTAAGATTTTGGATATATTTTAGAACTAATTACGAGTAACATCGTACCCAAGTAAAGTTGCCGAACTATTGACAGCAAAGAGCAGTTTAATACATGAAATGTAGTATTTATTTGATATTTAAAACCTTCTACGTTACGATTAGCCATTTCAAAATACGTCTAGATATAGAAGGTAACTGTAAAATGAAAACTAATACAATAGAGTTGCTAAACCATAATTATCCAAATAGTAAGGAAAACAAACTGATAAATAGGTAAATTACTAATATTTAGTCATGTGACAATCTAATGTTGGAATACCAACATAGCAACAAAGATAAAAGTGCTTAATTATTTTTTAAGCATAAAGTCAATCCCATTACAAACCAAAATTAAAAATTAAAAGCACTGAAAATTTTTAAGTAATAGTTTACACGGTAGAAAGCATACTATTAGTATTTATGAAAATTTCAAAACATATAAATTCGTGTAACAACTTTTAACATACTTTACTTGAATTAGCCATCATCGACTGATAGTGTTCCCGCCTTACGATTGAAAATTGGTTAAAACGCAGCAAAATCGCGATTCATTTTACCGAACATAAACAGAAAGACATCCCTTTTCTGAGTTGTACCGTTACTTCTCTTTTCATATTTTTCCGTGTGAAACAAAAACATTCACCCGGATATCATAACGGTTAAATACTAAAATATGTGAATATTTAAGTAAAATTTTAGAAATATCTTTTTTTCTTTCTTTTTTTTTGTTTTCATTTCTTCTTTTTTGTACATTTTAGTACCGTTTGAACAATATTGGTCCAAGTTAACTCCATTTCAATTATAACTATGACATTATTTCCATATATTAGCACAGGTAATAAGTAACTAATTTGTATAAATATATAAAAATCAAATACCATAGACTGAATTTTAACTATCTCAAGAACGACAAGGTCTAAGAAGCTGAAAATTTGTATGGAAATTCATCATACATTATATAATATGTACAACAATAAAACATTTAAAAAAAATTTAAATTCTAAACAGGTTAAATAGGGTATAGAAGGGAGAAGAGTACTGGGCTTCTGTAAATTTCTTTCATTACAACGAAGAAAATAGCCAAATAGCTCATGTCAAGTCTTGAGCTTTAAACTGCTTCTTTATTTATCTCTCTCCCTCTTTCTTTTGAAGGGAGAAAATGTTTTATTTCTGTATATTTCCGCCATTTCAACAAAGAAAACATCCAAAGCAGGAGTCTACACAATATAAATTGGGGGTTAAATTTCCCGGCTTCCAAGGACCAATGGACAGATATAAAAACTACATAATTTTAATTTCGTTTGAACATAAAGATTAAGCACTTGTATTGTATTTTTGAAAAATTATAACATTATACCCATTTTCTTATAATTTGAAAGTATGGTGGGGACGTCATATACAGAAATTTATGTGTATGTAGTACTTTCATCTCTCCCCCTTTCCCATTTTCTTAAAAAAGTTTGTATGCTTCTAAGCCAAAGGGTTTTGGTTTGGTTTAGTTTGGAGCACTACAGCCTACTTTTTTTTCAACACGAGGGCTAATGAGACCAGGACTTACGGCTTAAAGCCAATTCCGAACAGCTACGAACATCCATGCCACGGTGGGTTTCAAATCCATGAACTCTGGTACTAAAGAGAAGCAGCCTAACCATTCGTCCATCATTCGGCAAAAGAGCATATTTAAATCTCTTAACGTGCTGAAAAATATACAAGGCCGATCCTAGGGAGAAGCAAGATAGTGCACAACATTGGGGAGGGGTATGAATTTAAAGTCAACGAAATGGTTATCAACCTGCTTACAACCATGTATAAAGATTGTAAAAAAGGGTGGTCAACTTTAATTTTCACTTGGGTTGTTGACGATCTAGGATAGGTTCTCTTAGAGTCAGCAAATTTTGGACATGCATTCAAATCCCACCAAATGGTCATTGTCGGTATAGACAAAGATCATTCGGTGGTATGGAGTATGAAAGAGGGTTTAATATATATATATATATATATATATATATATATATATATATATATATATATATATATATATATATATATATATATATATATATATATATATATATATATATAATGAAACTTCTTCAGTACTGTATATTAGTGCTTACGTTTCTTTAAATAAAAAGGGCAGGGTACATTAACCAAAAAGGGTAGTTTCAGTCAGGTGGAAGGGCTTTTTTGATTGAGTTAAAAGACACATTCTGTACATCATACTGGCACTATTTATCAGCGAAGCGTATATTATGCGTAAAAGCGGATTATGCTAAATTTTTAAAAGTTTCCCACAAACTAATTTTACTGTGGAAATACCTCAATTTAAATCCTAATTAGGATATAAGAAATCACATTTCTTTTACTACTATGCATTCTGTGTATTGAATTCCAGAATAGATAACTTTACAAACTGAAAAAAAATCTTATTTAAAACGTGCTACTTTTTTTCAGTTTAAAAAAAAAAGGAGAAAAAAAGACAGGCTATATTTTATACAAAATCTCAACCACTATTATATACGTTTTATGAGCATGTTTACTGATTTACTGTTACTGATAAATAATTTAATCTGGATTTAGAAAAAGCACAAATTATATTTTAGTAATTAAATTAATAAATCAAACAAGAAATTATCTGAAACGACAATTTAACTGATATTTTACTCTATATTACAAAAAAAAAAAGTGCGATACTGTATTTTACTCTGCTAATGTCCAACAACTGATTTATAATTTGGCTTATCAGTTGAACATCAAGTCGGGGGAATTTCACAAAACTTCAGCTTTCCAAACCTCTATGATTACCCCCCCACACACACACCAATTATTATTATTTTTTTTAAAAATATAGAGAAAAAAATAAATGTACTTTTAAACTGAAGCTGATTCCGAACAATTATGAATATGTACGACAGCAATGTGATTTAAACCTGGTACCTAAGAGTAGTGCTCTTTTCATCCAGTCATTTCGTTCGGCAACCGTAGGCTGTAAGTTGTTTCCTATACACCCATATTTATAAAATAATTAAAATTTTTTTTCCTTAAACAATGTCGTAAGGTTTAATTGCTTTAGTTTCAAAACACTGATTTTATTAAGTACCATCTTTACTGTTTCCCCTATTTTATAAATATATGTATCAGAAAATGATAAAAAGGAAAAAATATAAATAAGATAATGGTAAGAATTAACTAACCGAATATAGCAAAATGAGGAAGAATTTGAATGAGATAAATTGCAAATAATGCAAGATTTCGCACATTGAAGATGGGTGAATGGAACGGTATCAGCGGCGTCTTTCCTCTCCCATTCATTAGTTAGCTTATATCCTCATTGATTGGTTTTCAAGGAAAGATCGAGTGTTATGTATAATAATAAAATACAATGCGGTATGTTAGCTACGTATTAGCGTATTTTAAAAAGAAGGGGAAGAAACTCATTCTGGAAATTGATAAAAATTTGGAAGTGTATTTAATATTATTTTACTTAATTCGTTAATATATTTATATCTTCGATTTTATTTTGGGATTTAAGTCTCTTGTGCCCAAACAGAGGCGGCACCACGGGGTGCTGACATTTATCTTATTCATGATAAACTGCGATGATAATTTGTTAAATTGTATCCTAATGAAATATAATTCAGGAATAAAAGTAGGTTTAATACAATAATGGAAATGCTATGCTAAATCAAGCTATATATAATATACACATTGACTTATATCTTTCATAATTTAACTCCAGAACGCCCGTTGAGTTATTTTGACTCCAAGCCTTGTCTATTCCTTTAAAAAAAATCTACTAATATCTATTTATCTATCTATTGGAATGCGTACACACATATACTATTTTTATAAATATGTAGTACATTTACATTTTAATGAATTAGATGTTTTTCTAGTTTCTAATAATCTAGATATAACACTAGGATATAAATATGAAACACATAACATTTACAAACACACACATACACTAAATACTGCGCTGCGATCGGAAACGCTTATATGAGACAGCAAGTGTCTGGCACAGTTGTTAAATCGTTTACTGCTGCTACAATGGCAGTTTATCAAGATTTAAGCAAGTTTGAATGTGGTGTTATGGTCAGTGCACGAGAGTTGGGACACAGCATCTCCGAGGTAGCGATCCAATTTGGATTTTCCCATACAACCATTTTACGAGAGTACCATGAATAATGGAAATCCGGTAAAACATCAAATATCCGACATCGTTGCAGGCAGAAAAAGATCGTGCAAAAATGCGACCAACAACGACTGGGGAGAATTATTAAACGTGACAGAAGTGCAAACCTTCCTCAAATTGCTGCAGATTTCAGTGCTGGGCAATCAACAAGTGTCAGCATGCAAACCATTCAACGAAACATCCTCGATTTGGGCTTTCTGAGCCAAAAGCCTACTTGTGTACCTTGACGACTGCACGACACAAAGTTTTACGCCTCGCCTGGGCCCTTCAACACCGACATTGGACTATTGATGACTGGAAACACGGTGCCTGGTTTGATGAATCTGTTTTCAAATTGTGTAGAGCGGATGGACGTGTACAGGTATGGAGACAACCTCATGAATCCATGGTGTCGGCATGCCAACAGGGGACTGTTTGAGCTGGTGGAGGCTCTGTGATGGTATGGAGCGCATGCAATTGGAGTGATATTGGATCCCTGTTACGTCTAGATACAACTCTGAAGGCGATATGTACGTAAGCATCCTATCTGATCACCTGCACCCATTTTGTTCATTGTACATTCTCATGGACTTGGAGAATTCCAGCAGCATAATGCGTTACCCTACACGTCAAGAATTGCTACAGAGTAGCTCAAGGAACACTCTTCTGACTTTCAACATTTCCTCTGGCTACCAAAATCCCCAGACATGAATATTATTGAGCATATCTGGGATGTCTTGCAACGTGCTGTTCAGAAGAGATCTCCACTACCTCGTGCCGTTAGGAATTTATGTACAGCCCTGCAGGATTCATGATGTTAATTACTTCCAGCCCTATTTCAGACATTAGTCGAGTCCTTGCTGCTTCGTTTCGCAGCACTTCTGCGTCCTACCGCGGGCTTTACACAATATTAGGTAGGTATACCAGGTTTTTCTTTTGGCTTTTCTGTGTGTATATATATATATATATATATATATATATATATATATATATATATATATATATATATATATATATAGTTGGATGTTCTTGGCAGATTGCAGAGCAGATGATTAAGTTTGGGACATTCTAGTTTTAAATAGTACAGAATCTATCGTTCATGTTCAAACATTATCTTAACAGTAGACAAATTGAATATTTGCTAAATTATTCTGAATTTAAAAGTATTCCAGAAATAGAACTAATCTGAACCCAATAATGAAAAGTTCAAGTTATATAATATATACATTGTTGTAAAATATTATATAATTTGCAATGTATAGCGCCTTACTTTCATGCTGAAACATGATCTTTTTATGTACACCTTTTAGTATACAGATTGAGTTTTTACAGAAATTATCGATTTTTAATTATTCTCTGTTAAAGGATAATACGCAATTTCAAAATTACGCCAATATTCTTGTTATAAATAAGTTTTTATGATAAATTATTTTGAATATGTCATAGTGATATCAATGCCATTTCGAGTTTAGGACGAATTATGAACTTTAGTGATTTTTTAAGATTCAATAATTATAACTTATCTTTGTACAATGGACTGTATCATTGTACGTTGTTCGAATGTACAATGGACATTGAAACTTTTTTAAAAAGAAGTTTCCCACACAGTATAAGAACGTAATGTTTTTAAATATATATTGATAACTTACCGAAATTTGAGGTTGCAAATAGACTGTTGTTGGTAACTAAAATTTCATCTGTATAAACTTCAACTTTAGTATGGCAATTTTAATAATAAATAATCAATTATGAGACGTAATATTTTGGATAAGTGCATTAAAATCCATGATATGCCAACCGCAGCTGATTTGCTCATTTCTCATGGAATGAATTAGTAACAAGATAAGGGATATTTTTAAATGAAGATTCTTCTCATACTTACACGTTCACTAATAAAGGATTAAAAAATTAACAAAAGTAATAGAATGTAAAAGTTATTTCTTTGAAATAACACAATAAGCACAAAATCACTGTAAGACGCATGATAATACAACTAATCTATATTTATGTACACAAACGAAGGAATTCAATTCCTTCAGTAACCCCATGTTTATTTTTTGAAATGCAAATTTTAAAGAAACTAGAACGTGAGCTTCCACGTCGTACTTAGATTTTCATTAAATACTCAAAAAAGAAAAGAGGATTTAGAAAAGTTGTAATTTCAATGGTATTTACAAAATGACAAGAATAAAGCCTTTAACGTTACTCCCCCCCAAATTACTAATTTAAAAATGAAAGGCATAAAATGCTTGAATGCAGCATGTAAAAAAGGCTAAAAATTAATGAATCATCGGCGATATGGATTTCAGCAAGATATTAAAATTTTTGGTATTTTAAATTAGAAATTAGGTTTTGAGAGTTTGCGTTTCACATTCGAAAGAGATGATTGCAAGTTAAAAAGGCTATGAGAGTAAAATCAATTCGCAACGTGCTCAGAACTTATAAGAGATTTGAAAAAAAAAAAAAAAATGCCTGACAAAAGAAATTTTCCAAGAACAATGCCAAAGACAATTAAATGAAACAGGTTTAAAGACCAGAAAACAGGCAAAAAACCATTATTAACGTAAAAAAAATTTAAGAAATCAAGACTTAGGTGAGACAAAAAATTTAGAAAACGTCAGTTCGTGATTGGACCTGAGTGATTTTTTTTCTGATGAGTCGAAGTCAATTTATTTGGAACTGATAGAAACAAACTAGGAACTGATAGAAAAAGGAAGCAACTTAACGAAAATTGTTCTATTAACACAGAGAAACACTCTCTTTCTATTACGATTTGTGAGTGCATAAATTTTCAAGGAGTTGGGAAAATTTTAATGCCGAAGGGATCAATAAACCAGAAAAAGTGCAAAGGCATCATAAAAGAAGAAGCTTATTCTACTATTTTGGAAGTTTGCTCAAACTTTTCCATAATGAATATCTTAAGATGATAATTCATATTGTCAACTGATATGAAGCCTCGTGATTTCTTCCTTTGTAAAACTTAAGAACCTCGAGAACCTTGTTTACGTACTCCCACTACCAAAGAGAGAAAAAATGGTGGTGTTGTGGCGATACTTAACGGAATGCTGCTACAAAATGTGTGGATTGAGTTCAATTATTATTCGAACCTGTTTCGTGTTACACTTATAGAACATTTGTAGATAGTGTAGAAAACTTGGTGTGATGTTGTTTTCATATATTATTCATATTTGTACGTGAAATACTTTTTAATCTATCTATTTACAATCTTCGTATATTTAATATCTTGTTTTAGAAAACAAATCTTGAAATAAGTAGGGTTTATGGACATTTAAATAGACTGATCTTTTAGGTATACTGAAAATACTGCTTTTTATAGCATTGAACTTGTGGAAGCCTCTGGAATACCCGACAAGATTTTCTTCACATTATCTGATTCATAGCAAAATATACATTAGACCAAAATATTTGTTGACTGGTTTTCCATATTAAAACGAAAAATGAAAATAGACTAAATGATGACATCAGTGAAGAACATGCAATAAGACATGAGGCTTATCTATTTCATGATATCGTAAGAAGCATTGCAATAAATATTTCTAGATTATTAAAACTAGCCTAAGAATAACGGAGTAATAATTAAATATTTTCAAAATCTAGTTTTAGAAAATAAATTTTGAAAAAAAAAATATAGCCTGGTCAGCATTTATAGAGAGCAGTCAAAATGAATGCTTATACTTTTCTCGGGGGTATTGAAAACATTACCTTTCTAGTGTTAAACCTGTTGGAGCCTCTGGAATCTCACAACTTGACTTTCTCCGCATTCTCCGATTCGTATCTCCGACTTTCTTCTCCGAAAAACACACCGACTCTTACTGAGACCGGCAGTCCTAAGAATACACGACAGTCGAAGAAGCAAAAATGACGTCTTCGAATCGCTCGCAGTAAGAGAGAAAGAAAGCGGATAAAGAAAACAACAATCGCGGGGACAAATGGGCCGGCAGCCAGCGTCAGGAAGGGAACATACACACACATCTCTCTCTGTCCAAGAATACATACTACATACAACACGGCAACTGGGAAAAAGAGCGACGGATTGCTCTGCTAAACGCGAATTAACAAAAAGTCAGGCCAGTTCTCTTGCGATGCTCCTTGCATCAGTCCATTTGCAAGTCATGTAACTGATGAAAAGACGTCCATCGACCTCGTTAACTAGGGAGCACCCTACTTTTCACCTCGGATAGTTCGGTGGTGAATCACACAGGTGAGAAGTTTTTCTGTCTCCTAAGCAGTAAGGGGATAAACTTTATGTTTGTTATGATTATTTTCGGGCTACGCTCTTAATAACGTTTTCAGTTCTGATCACTTGAAGTAGTTTTAAAGAAGAAAGGAATTTTGAATTGTTTTAGAACTGAACACTGAACGATTGTTTTAAGTGTTCATGATACAGGTGTTTATGAAGTAATAAAAACATTGAGAAATAAAATTCAGTGTAACAAAGCATATAGGGAACTATCGCATGCAATAAAAAAAGAATGGTTATAGGAACTGGTTTATGAAAAGCATAAATCAATCGTCAAAGAGCTAATAAATTATCTTTAACTTTTCAAAATCCTTGAAGAGGATATGGAATTGTTATTAATGGTATGCTATCTGCATATAGTTCTACAATTATTTTGAAGTATAACAGTCTGTGTTTGTGTTAGATCAAAATCAGGTGCATTAAGTTAAATCGAATGATGTCCTCTGCCAGTTATCTGAGATAAAGTCGCATGCGTAATAAGAATAGTAGCTGTATAGATATGAACTGATGTCAATAATTAGAATGCTATAAATATTATACAGGATATACAATTTATGCATATAACATAAAAATTTATTACTTTCTATCATATGAATAAACTTACCCTGTGTAAGGCAACTATATATATATATATATATATATATATATATATATATATATATATATATATATATATATATATATATATATATATATATATATATATATATATATATATATATATATTGTATGTACACAGTCAGAACTCCGATTTAGCGCCACCCAGATATACCGTCAATCCCGTAAAAGCGCAGTATATCTGTGTGAACAAATATTCCGTATAGGTGTTAGAATGCATAATATGTTAATGTACCAACTTGGTATAACGTCAAGCGATATTTTCCAGCCAGGAAAAGTAAAAATGAAAAGTTCAGATTTTTTCTCCTTTTTCACTCTTATTGCGTCTGTCTTTTATTTCCCTCCTCAAAATCTTTTTGCCTTTTTTTTATCTCTTTTTTTACGTTAGGCCTTTAGTGTTCAAATTAAGTCGTGTTGAAATTGATATTCCTGAATGGAATTTCAAAGTCTAAGATTTAGAGATTTTCTAATTAATTGTGTCTAAAAGAAATATATTTTTCATATTCTGATCAATGGCTTAAAGATCAACAATAAAAATTATGTACATTTTGATAATATAGAAGATATAATAATCTGTAGAAAGTATAAAAAATGATTTATACTTAATTTTTTTCTTTGGGGGTAATGTATAAATTACTGTGTAAACACATAAGTGTTATAATATTCATTTTACCTCATTTCCTTTCAAAATTCCAATTCCCTTCATCAATAAATGTCATTTTTATCGCTGTATCAATCTCGTAAAACGGGAAAAAGAAGGAAGATATGCTAGGGTTGTTTTCATTAGGAAGGTTTCTTGAAAAAAAAAAATGAACCAATTTACAGTATTTCCTTACCAACCTAATATAACAACACAGAAAATTATTTTACACTTTAACTTTTAAGTTTTTTCAGAATGAACCAGAAAAATCAAAGGTTTTCAATAAATAAATCAAAAAGAACGTTAGAAAATACACCAGCGAGAGAATAATTGACATGGAGAAAAAAAGACTGAAAAAAATCATTTAGGAGAAAATTTCTGATATAGCTTCCTCTCAAAAATTATTTAAATTAAATTATGTTAAAGTTCTAACGCACATTTTAACAAATGAATGTAAATGTGTAATTTTACTTTGTCTGTAGTCTAGAGAAGTGAGTACATAATTTATTTCAATTTTATTAATAGACAGAAAATGATAATTCAATATAGCGCCGAACACATTATAGTAGCAAATTGTAGATGTAATGGATGGTGGCACTATAAAGGGGTTCGACTATATATATATATATATATATATATATATATATATATATATATATATATATATATATATATATATATATATATATATATATATATATATACACTATCCTGCTAGTCTAATTTAATACATATCTGGGTGTTTTAGATTTAACGAATAGTTTATTATTCATTAAATTTAAGTATACTTATTAATAAGCATAATTTTTAAATATCTAAAATATAAATAATGTTATATAAGAATGAATAATGTTATTATTATAGATTTAACTAGTGTAATTAATGTAATTTAGTTTATGCTTGGGTTTTAGAACAACTGTTTAGTGTTATATCAAAGGTTTTCAATAAATAAATCAAAAAGAACGTTAGAAAATACACCAGCGAGAGAATAATTGACATGGAGAAAAAAAGACTGAAAAAAATCATTTAGGAGAAAATTTCTGATATAGCTTCCTCTCAAAAATTATTTAAATTAAATTATGTTAAAGTTCTAACGCACATTTTAACAAATGAATGTAAATGTGTAATTTTACTTTGTCTGTAGTCTAGAGAAGTGAGTACATAATTTATTTCAATTTTATTAATAGACAGAAAATGATAATTCAATATAGCGCCGAACACATTATAGTAGCAAATTGTAGATGTAATGGATGGTGGCACTATAAACGGGTTCGACTATATATATGTATATGTATGTATATATATATATATATATATATATATATATATATATATACACTATCCTGCTAGTCTAATTTAATACATATCTGGGTGTTTTAGATTTAACGAATAGTTTATTATTCATTAAATTTAAGTATACTTATTAATAAGCATAATTTTTAAATATCTAAAATATAAATAATGTTATATAAGAATGAATAATGTTATTATTATAGATTTAACTAGTGTAATTAATGTAATTTAGTTTATGCTTGGGTTTTAGAACAACTGTTTAGTGTTATAGTATCATAATTTTGAAATAGTGTTTGGCCTACTGATGTTCTTCCTCATATTTTAACGCCCTGCTTTTTCAATCCGCTGACAGTTCTAGCCGTTAGCTCCCCTAACTATTATTTTGTCTGGTGCATCTTTACTTAGATTGTAGCATGAGACGTTACTTTTAATCTATTCTATTAGTATCTACTTGAAAATAATTATTTAATTGTTTATAAATAAAAGGTAGGGGATAGTTAGCATCTGAAGATAATCCTAAATAATGATTAATATTAAAATGAAATATAACTGTATTACTATGGAGACGTTCACTGCGCTGTAAATAATTTAATAATATATTACGTTTAATATGGGTGGGTAAGTATGTATTCCAGTTAAAAATTTTATTAATAGTAAAGTCGTAGTTAGATTTTTTATCATAGAGTTTCTATAAGATTTTATTATTTTCAATTTTTAAATTAACATCTAGGAATGGGAGGTAATCTTGTTTATCTTTTACAGTTTCAGTAATTCAAAGCACAAATAGAGTCCATTACCATAAACACGTAATTACCATTGCTCTAATCTCTTGAGAGGTATCTTTAAAAAAACTGTTTAGGATTTAATGAACTTAATTTATAAATGTTACCTATGAACCTTATAAATATGATATATATTTTTAAAAATTTATTTTTATTTTTATTTATTATTATTATTATTATTTTATTACATTTCTAGTGTTGGAGAGTTAGTGGATGGTTTAACACCTTATTTACCTCCTTCGTACTGCATGAAAATGTTTCTTTTTCAAAAATTTAACTATATTGTGTAAGTAATGAATAATTATCACTAAATAATGTAATAATTGAAGATTACGTGTCGAAACCACCGAGCTTCAAAGAGCTAGATGATAGCAACCTTTGAGGTGTTCTAGAGTGTTAAAAGAAGTTCTCAGGGAAATAATTCTACTTAGACCTTTTTCCCCTTGCAGACGGCGGTGATGCCTTTCCACAGCACGGACCACATGTCCCGTTGTGATAAATGCCGCTACTACTGTCGCACGGGAACAACCTTCCTGTTCTCGCACATCGGTCTATGCAGCCTGGTGTTTGGCTACACCCTGGTGGGCGCCTTCACCTTCGAGGCCCTGGAGGCTGGCAACGAGATGCGCAAGAGGATCGAGATGCGTCGAGAGGGAGAGCTCGTGATCGAGCACCTGTGGGAGCTGACCATGACTGGGGATGTTCTCAACGAGAGCCGATGGTCTGAGAATGCCACTGCCGTACTAAGAGGTTTCGAGACACAGCTTGTGAAGGCCATGCGCAAAGATGGTTACGACGGCAACGAGGACACTGACAATCTTCAATGGTCCTTCTCAGGGGCGTTGCTCTACTCCATCATTGTCATCACCACCATAGGTAAGGTTATGTGTAGTATTCTCTTGCAAAAGTTACTCGTCACTATGATTTGCGTAAGTCAGATGTCTTGGTTCTGTGCCTAGGCAGTTGGTACTGGTGATTGCAGTCCGGCTGCAAATGACACCAACTATTTCTCTGGAGAGCTATCTCACCTTTCTTATATTCTACCATAAAGACCCTCATTTCATTTATTAAGGTCTTTCTCAGTTATGCCCCACAGCATTCAAATACGTTATATTGAAACTTTTCGTTATATAGAGTTCAGATTGCAATCAGAAAGGGAGGTGTTTAACTAGATATCATATGATTCATAAAGACAAAATTTCAATTATTTTGAGTTTTGTGGGAATCATAAGTATAAATTTACAGTCGTCAAGATACAACTAGTCAAAATGCGCTCAGAGATTTCGCAATTAAAGTTTCTTTGTACTTAAGTATAATCGTAGCATTGGAACTAGTCAAAATCGATTCAGACATATTCAAAATGAGTATTTTTCTTGAAATTTGAATACTAAAATTTTTCGCGATTACAATATCTCCTTAACGTCATACAAGGAAATAAAAAGGTGTATTAAACCAATTTCAATGGAAATATCTTGAAAGTTCCTGTAGATGTTATGGAATTGTCTTAATGGCACAATTCCTGGATATATGCAAATCTATATGTAGTACAAGAGGAAACTAGTCAAAATACGCCAACTGATGGTCCAAGTGAATATTTTTTGTTTAAATATAAAAGTTTCCTTGTACTTATATATAGATGTCTGAAACTTGTCAAAGTTTATTAAGACATGGTCAAAATGAGTTTTTCCATCAGAATCTTAACTCTGAAATTTTTTACGATTAAAATTACTTCGTACAAGAAAGTAATAGAAGAACAAAATAAATCTAAAACAATTTATGTTTTGGTCTTAAAAATTTTCAAACTGTGTTTTAAAATTTCAGGTTATGGGAACATCGCCCCCAAAACGGACACTGGCAAGATAGTGACGATTCTTTATGCCATCATCGGTATACCACTGCTCCTCCTCTGCTTGTCAAACATTGGAGATGCCATGGCACATTCGTTCAGATTCATCTACTGGAAAGTGTGTTGTTACCTGTGCGCAAATCCAAAGTCTCAACAGCACAAGAAGAATCGATCCAATAGGTCCGTGCGCTATCCTTCGGAGCCCAGGGCGCTGGCTCTGCCGGGCACTGCAGACCTCGACCCCTTGGCTCCCCATTTGTACGGTGCACCAACAGACAGTTTTGACAGAAGACAGAGAAGTTACGCGGCTCCGGGAAACATACCACAGTCACTATCCAGGAATCATTCCTACTATTCAACGCGTGAAGTAAGTATAAAAAATCTCATGTGGATACTACATGCTTATGTTGTTTCTTCCCCAACTTCATTGGCAGCAACATTTATATCAAATCCATTAACCCATGTGTTTTCAAACAATGAAAAATTGCACCAGCACTGCAACTTAGCTGGCTCTTCTAGCAACCAATGCAAGTTCAGGTATGGACAGGAGTGGCGTGAGTCAGTTTGCAATTCTGCAAACGGGATAAACCTTTGAAGACATACCATGGAGAACTAATGTGATCAATACGGACCCTAACAAGATATGCCTGTTTCCTCCTAGTGTTTCCCCAATCAATAAGTACGAAGAAGAAAACTATCAAATAATTCAAGTGCTTTCTCTAAGAGGAGTTAATTACTAATTTAACATGGGAGACAAGTACAGGGGAAGAAGACGGCCATCATCAGTAGAATTCTTTAGACTTACCTCCCTATCCAGATCATCTGCATTCTAGTTTTCGTGAACATCCACCACACATTTACATCATTTATTAACCCTTTTATTGTCGAACGACGATATATCGTAATTCGCAACATTTGTGAAAAGTGCCATCGATGATACGTCGTTGAATATGCTATGATGCATCGTTGCTAAGCTCTTACTATTCATACCGCGAAAAAACATCTCAAAATAAACTTATAATATGTTATGAATGTTTTAATTTCTTTGCAGAATAATTAAAAAAAATATCTATGGATTCAACTTATTAGCTATAAGATGGGAATTCGGCCCAGAAAGATTTCTTGAGACTGATTTAAATAGCTATTAAAGCAGAATATCTCATAACTTATGTAGAAAAAAAATGCCAAAATTTGATGACTCCATGACAAACCACGTGGATTTGCTCTTGTACAATTAAAATTAATTATAAATTAAGATTTGAGTTTTAACTTTTGCATATTTATCAAGTATTCTGAGTAGTTTCTCAAAATGCGGAAACTGCCCAGTTTCTTTCTAGATTTTTAAGAATACTTTTCTATCTCACAAGAACTTCCTCATATTTTTCTATCGAAAACATTTAGTACTGCTCTTTTTCAATAAATAATACTTTATAAGTACCACATAGAAAATTTAGAAATAAAATGCATATAGAAAGAAAACCAAATTTTTCAACCACTATCCTTTCCTCAAGTATGGAAGACCACATGTTTGTGTTGAGTGGACACCAAGGGTAAATTAGGTTACTAATGGGGACGATGTGGCTGCTGACCATAAAGGGTTAGGTCATAAGCGACGGACTTATCACAAGTCAACCTGTAAACGTTTAAATAGCAACAATTCAGTTTATAATTCTTTCGAAGTAATGAATGAAAAAATTTTTCAGCTGACAGCAGTTTGGACACCTCTGACATAACTAACTTGTGTTTGCACTGCTTTGCAGGCGGAGTTTTCGGACGCCCACAAGGTGCCTATCATCTCCAATAAATACGCCTTGTACCCTTTGGACGACCACCAGCATCATCCCATCCAGCGGCTGGGTGGAAGCATGGACACGCCTCCCTACCGGCATGGAGCCGTGGTCCGACAGCCTGGTCCTTTCCTGCCTCTGACAGACGACTACGACGTGGCGGCCTCCTCCTCTGCGGAGTCCGAAAAAGAGGAGGACGAGGAGGAAGCGAGCGTGCCCATCATGCTGTGCATCTCGATCGTGGTGAGCTACATCTGCGGAGGCGCCATTCTCTTCTCGTACTGGGAAGGGTGGGAGTACTCGGACAGCTGCTACTTCTGCTTCATCACCCTCACTACCATCGGGTTCGGTGACATGGTGCCCGGGACGGCCGTACTATCCGATGACGCCCAGCTAGCCCTAGGGCTTTGTTCACTCTACTTGTTGTTCGGGATGGCTCTGCTCGCCATGTCCTTTAACCTCGTGCAGGAGGAGGTCACGAAATCCGTGACTTCGATAGGGAAGAGGATAGGCATCTTGTCTGAAGAGGACGACGACGACGATGACATATGAACGGACGACTTCCCAGTTTTGGATTTTTTTCTGTTAACCGAATGGGATTTAGTTGTCGCCAAATCGCCAGCTTTTGGCGGAAATTCGAGGTGTAAAGATAATCGCTAAAATATTTATGATACAGCTAAATTTAAAAATAAGCCAAATAATGGCATGTGAACGAACGGCGTTACATTTTCTTACTTTTATGTTATTGGGACTAGATTTAATTATCTTTCTGCTATCGGAATTCTTTTGCGAAAAATAAAGGGCTATAAAAAACTAGTATACTAAAATAAAATACTAGTATCGATAATATACTACTAAAGTATAAATAACCATGGAGAGAAGGGGTCATCACTAAGCCTCGTTGCTATTTTGTACTGGGTAAAATTTATCAAAAACTTGTTCATTCCAGAAATTCCCGAATGAGCCAGTCACACTGGCTTTCTGGTTCAGGAGACATTTATCTTATAAACTAAAACGACTTTCACAAAAATTAAATGAAAACTGATAGTTTTTCATAGCTTCAAAAGCTGAGTTATTTCATTTGTGGCGATAAGGACAAGGGCCGTAGTAGCACTAAAAATTAAACTGTCTTGTAAATCTTTGTCCATTAACCACTATAAGTTTTCCGTATTTTTGGTCAAACAATTTTTTCCAGTCAAAATGTAAAATTTTAATGTTTTGTTTGGGAGCAATAGAACAACTTTATGATGGGCAGAATCATCAATTTAGATCATTGTTCTCGTTATTTGACCGTGTGACTCATGAAAGATATTTCGCATTGCATCTGAGAATGATGAGATTTTTTTACACCTAATTACTTTTAAGAGTGCATAAAGACAACATTTGTGAAATGTATAAGGAAAACTCAGTCAGAAGATCTCTGAATAGAGGACTTCGGAACTCAAAACTTGTTAATAAACAAAGAAATCTACTGTGTAGAAAAGAACTTTATTGTTAGATCAACCAACGGATCTTAAACTCTCATCATACCTAGAAGACATGAATTATGTTTCATCATCGTTATGAGAATTTTAAAATGACTTTCTTATTTAAGAATCCTTGTATCAAGGTGAAATTAATAAAAATTATTGAACTGATTATTTCTTTTTGAGCACTTAAACAATGAAATAAAATATATTACCACTTTAAAAATTAATATATCTACTAAGTGCGTCAGAAATTTGTCCAAAGCTCTAAAGTTCGTAATAAAAGAACTTATGCTGGAGAAGAAGTTTCTGTTTGTAGCAATATGATCAGAAAAATGTTGTATTCCTTTTCTATGTAAAAAAAATAAATAAAATAAATATAAAATAGTATTTAAGAAAAACGCTTTTATCTAACATCTATGCAATAAAAAGGTTTTTTATGTTGAGAAATGACGTAAGGAGTTTTATAGAATAAGGGCCAGTTGTTATGATGGGTTATGTGACTAAACATAAAAGTGTGGGGTGTAACTGGAATCAGTGTCAAAATGACATATTTCCATTACAGATATAACTGCATAAAGAAATATTTATATTAAAATACTAATGTGGTATACATTAAAATTCTAATGCGATATTTAATTGTTATATATTGAGCGTCCCAAGCTGCATGAAGGTCCCATATGACCGTGAGGTCTTCAAGGATTGTGTCGGTGGTGGTGGGCAGATCGCAAGTATTGGACCACCCCAGTCTGCCAGCCGCCTTCAAAGTACCACTGGCGGTCGAACGTAGCAGACTTGCGGTCGTAAGAGGAATTTGGAATGCTACTGGATGCTCTATCGGGCCTCTTGACGCCGGAGTTAGTGATGGTAAAGCAAACCTCGAGAACCAAAAAGAGAGATAATTTGTAGACTAAGAAAGTTTGCTCGTTGCACTTCGAAACAAAATCCGGAAGGCCTAAAGAGGAGGAGAAAGAAATTTTGAGATGCGGCAACCACAGTCCTGAGCCTTGAGTCCATCGCTCGTGAGTCATTGCGACGGAAATTTGAATCACCCTGTGGAACACTCGTGGATCGCTTGCTCAAAAGATACTCGCTGAAACCTCGCATTAGTTCCAGGGGTTAAAAACCTAGACCTAAATTATAAATTAAAATAAAAAAATTAAATATGGAAAATAAAAGTATAATAATAAAAAGGGAGGGGCGGCTGGAAGAAGCATAAAAAAAGTCGAAGTGTGTTCCCCTCAGGGAATGTGGTCTCTTCGCAGGGCGGCAGAAGTTATCCTCTGGGGTCGTAACTTCTGCTTATGCTGACCACGTTACTGAGTCACTCATCATAGCAGACCTAACCCTACCATGCCCTTCCGCGGTCACCCTGGTGACCTACTGTCTAGCTCTGGGGTTGAGGAATCCTAAGGACCTAGAGAATGAACTTCTTGGGAGTCCGAGAGAGAATTTAGAAAAGCTCATTCTGCACGAAAATAAAAAAAGGGGGAGGCGACTGGAGCAGATAGGCAGGAGACGAACCTAGAAATGGAAATGTTACCTCATCTGTTTAAGCAAACATTAGTGAAATATATCTAACAACCAACCAAAAAACCAACCAACACACAACCAAACTCAACCAACTTCCAACCAACATAAAGGTGGCAGGGGGTAACACAGGACTTTTCAGCAGTACAGGCACAACTTTGTCGCACAAATTCCTAATATACCGTGCTGTAGAGTCTGGATATTCCTCTCAATTCTGACCATCCTCAGGAGCCGTAAGGGTTACTCGTGATTCCGCCCCTCTTTCACATATACCAATGTCCCAAATGGTAATGCTTTTGTTTAGACGAAAGGTTTTAATATAAGAATCTACTACACAGAGTCGTGACATGCTATAATTCAGAGATGCAGAAGTATCAGGGAGCACCGTAAAGTGGCAGCAAAGGCAACAAAATTAAAACACCTAAGGACAGTCATTTCGAAGACTTACATCATGCTGAATTTTATTGCACAGTCTTGCTGCTGCATATGCGCACGTTGGTCCTGCGTAAGTGTGTGGCAGGGGCCTTAAGGCAATCTGATATTAAAAAACCAAGCAAAGTCTGTTTACGTGGGCAGCAAAAAGTATACAAAAGAAAAAAATTAAAATAACTAATTAAGGTAAGAACAAAGTAGGAATAAATTGAAGTTTTCTTCCTTAAACTTAGCAACTCTTCCACAATCCTTGAAAGTGCATGTAAAATCATATCAAATGTCAGCAAATTTCTGGCACAGTACATAACATCTGTGCCTACTTAGTGAATGTACATTAGACAAGTTATAAGCTTTAGGATGTAAAAACAAGGAGGACAACTAACATCACAAGAAATTTTAAAATTCAGTTATGAACCTTTATATTAATACTTTTGGTAAATTCAATCATTTTGGGTGAGACACAAAAATCCTCATTGTGGGCAACATACGGCTCGCAGACTCTGAGTTCTTTATCTTCAGTCCATTAGTTTGACATTCTTTCTTTAAGTTGAAAATTTATGAATGAGTAATTTGTTATTTAAACACATTTTGCTATTTCGAATAATTAGGATATGTATTTATAGACATGCCTACCTTAGATGTACTACAGGTTTTGCCCACTCTGCGGGTCACAGTGGACATGCATTTTATTCCGGAGCGATGCATTATTTATATATAAATTTTTTGGCTAAAATTGAAATTAATACATTAGTATTATAGTATTTATTAATATTATTCATAAATTAAAATTAAACTTTTGTTTTTTTATTCAAATACTGTATGATATAGACGGTTGTATGGAAGTACGACAAGAAGTACCATAAGATTTCTTTTATTAATTTCATATATATGCTTTCAATTATCTTACAATACTCCAATCTTCTCCGAAAATCTTATTATTCTTTCTTTCAAAAGTTGCCACACCACAAAAGAAAAATTAAAATTAAGCTAATGACAAATATTATTTATTTGCCATTGATTACTAAATAGTAAAACGAAATATTTTGAGTACATCAATAAATTAATTATTTATATGTATACTACTATAATAACACACTATATAAATTTCACTTTTTTCCTGCACTTGGCATTCAGAATCATCCACTTTATTAATGTAATAGACACTTTTTTTTTTGTAACTGATTATTATCTGTTGGACGTTAATGTTTATATTTATATTGTAAGATTTTTATATATATAAAAGTATTTATAATATAAAATGAATTTTGTGTGGTAAAGTAATTTCTATGTATTTATAAATTGAAATATCTTACTGAAAAACAATTGTTTTGGGAAAACGAATTTTAGAACATCAAATTTTTCAATTTTTAACGTTAAATTATATCTTCCATATCCCTGGTTTTTTATGTCAAGATTTTTTCCAGAATATACGCAAATGTTATTTTAATTATCCATACCGAATAAGAAACAGTTTCTATTATCAGCGAAAACCACGTAAATAACTTTTTGTCGACACCAATGAGCATCCGGAAGCACCGCAGGACCATTTCACGTTTGTAACATATAATTTTTCGTAAATTTTTTTTCGAATATTTAATAAACAAAAGACATGATTTTTTTATCTACTAAATTCTCATAATTTCTTTTTTTATATTATAACTCATCGTAGGTAAATATTTTATTTATTGTAATGTAAATTTAAAATATTTAAGTTTCAGAAGGAGAAAATGTCTCAATAATTTAAAGTTTTAAATCATGTTCTCTAAGTATGAAAAAAAATTTTCAGTATCTTAAAAATCTTCTCCGAAAATCTTATTATTCTTTCTTTCAAAAGTTGCCACACCACAAAAGAAAAATTAAAATTAAGCTAATGACAAACGATAATATTTTTAAAACGAATATTAAAACCATTGATGTAAGCAACATAAACAATTAAAAGTTTTTAAATACATGTAAATATTTATTATGATGATAATCAATAAATTAATTGAATAATAATACACTTTCTATAGTAAACACTTTATTTGTTTCAATTGTAAATTTCGTGACTTTTGCTGTTGGCTACATGTGGTCCTCACGCCACTTTATTATTTGGACACCTCTGTTATAGACGAAGTATTATCAGTTAGGGACATGTTACAAATATATATATATATATATATATATATATATATATATATATATATATATATATGAATTTGTGTCTGTCCATCTGTCTGTCTGCCTGTACTCGATAGACTCAGAAACCATACATCCAATTGCCGTGAAATTTTGGGAAATTATTAGGTATATCCATAGGAAGGTTTTTGAAAATTTTTAACGTTCGAAATCCATTCCTTCCACCCTTTTCGAGGGTTTTATGTCATTATTCCAAGCATTATTTTCCCCAGTTAAACGCAAACGATTAACTTTTTCATTTATCGCATCATAACTAAGTGAAAGAAGAAATATTTCTAGCAATGTGACGTTTATTCTGTTAATGTAATTGTTTTACAGTTTTCCTCGGTTAAAAAGCAGGAGATTAAAATTTTCAATTTATCACATAATAAATAGGTAAATTTTTTTTTTTATCATTATGACTTATTCCTTTAAATACTCATTTATTTTTCTTATTTATATTATTTAAACATTAAATTATACAATCTTTTTTAAAAGTAATATATTAAGTTCATAGCGAAGCACAGGCAAATTAGTCTTATAAAATTTACATGAACATGTAATTCATCTAATTATATAGCATTTTAAATTGACATAGATTAAGTTTCTTCGGATCAGTGTTCTTAAATTCCACCCGAAAATTTATAAACATCTTTATTTAATGACTTACATGCATGAGGTTTCTAAATAATAATTTTTTTAAACCAAAAGTAAAACAACAGGTAACAGAAAGAATTTAATATTTTGGAATACTTGACAGATGCAATAGCAAATTCAGTTCTCATATGCTCTAATTTTTGCTTTAGAAGGACACGTTTTAAAGGAATTCCTATTGGCAAATTTCATAGTGTGTAGTAATGGCACCTGTTCCTTTCATACATGGTAATTCAAGCTTTTGAAACAAACCTAGGCAGTTGTGTAAATAGTTATATTGCATTAGAGCTATTTTGTTAAACATTAAAAAAGTAATTACAATGCTTAATAGATTTTTAATGTAATAACATAGGTAAATTACAATGCTTATATAGCTTTTAGTTGACTAGTTTAGTACATTAGTTTTATATCACCAATTTTATATATACATACAATTTTCAGATTTTTTCATTTAAATTTTACATTTACATTTTTTTAGCATATAAACATGTAATTACAATGCTTAATAATTGCATGTAATAATATGTAATTACAATGCTTATATAGCTTTTAGTTGACTAGTTTAGTACATTAGTTTTATATCACCAATTTTATATATACATACAATTTTCAGATTTTTTCATTTAAATTTTACATTTACATCTTTTTTTTTTGCATATAAACATGTAATTACAATGCTTAATAATTGCATGTAATAATATGTAATTACAATGCTTATATAGCTTTTAGTTGACTAGTTTAGTACATTGGTTTTATATCACCAATTTTATATATACATACAATTTTCAGATTTTTTCATTTAAATTTTACATTTACATCTTTTTAGCATATAAACATGCAATTACAATGCTTAATAATTACATGTAATAACATGTAATTACAATGCTTATATAGCTTTTAGGTGACTAGTTTAGTACATTGGTTTTATATCACCAATTTTATATATACATACAATTTTCAGATTTTTTCATTTAAATTTTACATTTACATCTTTTTAGCATATAAACATGCAATTACAATGCTTAATAATTACATGTAATAACATGTAATTACAATGCTTATATAGCTTTTAGTTGACTAGTTTACATTTTTTTTATATCACAAATTTTATATATACATACAATTTTCAGATTTTTTCATTTAAATTTTACATTTACATCTTTTTAGCATATAAACATGCAATTACAATGCTTAATAATTACATGTAATAACATGTAATTACAATGCTTATATAGCTTTTAGGTGACTAGTTTAGTACATTGGTTTTATATCACCAATTTTATATATGCATACAATTTTCAGATTTTTTTTATTTAAATTTTACATTTACATTTTTTTACATATAAACATGTAATTACAATGTTTAATAAACATTAATAACATGTTACAATGCTATATAGCTTTTTGACTATTTAGTAAATTGGTTATATCAAATATATATGCATACAATTTTCAGATTTTTTTTATTTAAATTTTACATTTACATTTTTTTACATATAAACATGTAATTACAATGTTTAATAAATTAAAATTTCTGCACAGTTTGTATTTAGGACTGTTGAAATATCTAACTGTGCACCTTTCTTTTTGATTCCTATCTGCGTTCTATATAACCAAAAATTTTAACATTATAGGTATTGTTACTACCAGTTTCCGTCAAATGGCAATGCTTGAGCTCTACAACAACACATAAAAAATATATCAACCTATTTTCATTCAGTTGAAACAATGCTTAAATTCATTTTCGGGAAAAACCGAGAAGGGGTTAATTTTGATATTTCTATTAAATTGAATTGTCCGCTGAACAGTCTATATTTACCTTTCCGGTTATCCATTCACGGCATAGCTTAAAATAAAAGTTTAAAGAGTCCTAGAGCATTTTTCAGTAAATATTTTAATTTCAAAATTTTGTCTTAGAATACAAACGTCTGTTATAGCAACTTTTAAATGAAAATTTTAGAGTTTGTGGATACCATATTTTTTTTAATTGAAGATTTTTTATAAATTTTTAAAAACGAATAAATTAACGACAATTCATGTTAATGGGAGCTATGTATATGCATTATATTATAACAATTTTCCTCGTTATAGAACATGTTGTTTCAGTAGATGAAGTAATTTGCTATGTAAATTGTATTGAAAAATAAAGACAAAAATTTAATTTTATGTTTTTATTAAATTATTATTTTAGAATTTTTAATATATTTATAATTTATTCGTTTAATTTTATAAGCTAAGCTGATGAAATATAATAGTTATTGTCTGAATTATTATTTTTACAAATATATATTCTATCATACGTAAAATAATACTAAAATAATACTAAAATAATACTACTCAAAGCCAAAATGGCATTGAAATTATGTTGGTGTTGGTTTGAATTTTAAACCTTAATTTGGCTAAGTCTGGACGCTACACGGGACATGTATATTTATAAATACTATATAACATAATTGTCAGTGTTCGTCACAGCGGACATTAATTAACTCAAAAATGGAAAATGATATTTTTTTTGTTTATTTTACAGAGATCCTAATATCTATACAGACATGGAAAAATAACAGAAATTAAAAAATATTTGAAAAAACATCTTCTCAAATTAAGGGTTAAAAACCAAAATTAAAAATCTATTACCTGCAAGGAGAATTTGGAATTTTTTACTGCTTTATTACTTTCTGGTATGGAATAAAGGAAATAATTTAATCTCGAAAAATTTTGGTTTATAACGAAATATCTATGTAACCACAGCAATTCCATATAGTATATATTTACACTACCAAGATGTTAGTACTAGATCTCTACTCAGACAGCACCGTTACCTGGTGGAATAAAACTAACTTTGAACCTTTAAGAAAATGGGATTATTCTTATGACTAATTATGTAATCAAAATAAAATAATTATGTATAATTTAAAAATCATGTAAGGAAGTCATGTGCTCTCATTAGATTTTCCTTCGATTTTCTTATAAAGAGCCCTTAAAAGTATTACAAAGCAACCTCATACAACTTTGTATATAAAATTCTTCTGTTAGTGTGTTTGTAATAGAATTCATCCTAAACGGCTGGACTGTTTTCGATGAAATTTTGTGTATGTAATTAAGTTGATTCTAGAATGGTTTAGATTCACAATAAGGCGATTTCACGCATTAGGGCAACTCTCAATTTATGACAATTATGGCTTTAGTTTAAAACGGAAAGGCAGTTTATTGTTTGTCTATTGGCTGTTGTAAACCTGAAAATGAATGGGAAGGGCATCATAGTAGTTCGTGACGTTGCGACAAATTGCTCTATTTGATCAGATAGAAAATATTGTTTTATTAAAAATCCAGAATGACGTTTTTATTGAGGTTACTATAATGCCGCTTGAAACCTTTCACTGTCAACATATCTGTGGCTCAGTGGTCAGCGCAACGGGCTTCAGTTCTAGAAGTCCCAGGATAGAATCAGGCGATGTGGAAATTATAATTTAATCTAATTACGTTTGTGATGAATGTACGCGTGGTAGCATTATTGAAATATTTTTTTCCTTATTTTTTCCATCAAAATGGTCCAATTTATAATTTATTTAAAAATATTTTACAATTTTTTGATTTACAGTATTAAAACATTCCGTCTGCCGGGTAGTCTAGTTTTCATATAAAATTAATTACTCACGAGAAAAATGTGTTTGGGGATGTTAATTTATATATTTCAAGGTAAATCTATTTTCGATACTCTAGAAATCTGTATTTGCTTTTGCTTGTTCTCTTGAAGGAATTTTTTTTCTTAGTATTTTTATCGGACGCACTCGAGAAAAACGATTGGCCATTCTGATAGCTGAAGATGTCAATGACAGGTGCATCTGTGATGAAATTTGAGTACTTAGAACTTTCGAGGGATACGAAATCTACGGTAACATATAGTGTAATGGCGTTTAAAATAAACATTGCGTTAGATGTTTAAAAACTCTCAGAAACTACTAGTATTTTGGTCAACCATTTATTAATTCACCCAATCCAAGAGGTCTTTCACCAAATCAGAATAGTGAAATATTCAGAAAGCTGTTATGTTTATATAAAGTTTAAGCTTCAAACTACTTAGTGATGCTGAACTCTAGCCGATTGGCTAGGGCGCTGATCGTCTGTACCGGAGTTCGTGGGTTCGAATCTCTCTATGGCATGGATGTTTGGGGCGTTCGGAATCGGCTTTAAGCAGTAGGTCCTAGTCTCACTAGTCCTCGTGTGCAAAACAGTAGACCGTAGACCCAAACCAAACCAAATCAAACTACTTAGTGTGTTGAATACTTACTCTATGTCATTGTATATAGTTACAAAAAGAAATTTACTAAATTTGAGAGTCATACTTTAAGAAAAGTATTATTTTCCATAAGGAATTTTATGCATGTCATATTTCAATCCAATTTGAAAAATTAAATATACAGTCACTTAAAAACTGAATTCAAAATAAAATTCAAATTTGCAGGTACATATTAAAATATACATGGAGGAGGGAGAGACACCGGACCAAGATTATTTACAATCATTGTTTGGGAGGGTTGATACCGTTCCTAGGTCCCTCCCAAAACCTTAATCTGGTCCTAAATGTTCGCAAAAAAATGAGAATATTGCAAAGCATATTTTATCTGTGTAAAGGTCTTGTTAACACATTGTGTGTGACTCGTATTGTCAGCCGTTATTAATGGACTTTAAGTCAGGAAATACAACCATATTTTTAACCATGGAGTGTCACTTCATGTGACGGTACTCAAGTCTCAGGCCATACTCATTTCACACGGATATTTTCAAAGGTAAGGGGTGAAAATTATATTTATGCTTTCATCTTAAATTATATTTACAGCATGTAAAGATTGAAGAAAGCATATTTAAAATTAGAAATTTATTTTAACACATTGTGTGCGGGTACATTTGGCAGCGGAATTGTACAGGGAGCGGGCGTTTTGCGAGTAAATTTAGTTATTCAGTTGAATCTCAATAGATCGAAAATTATTTAATTTTTTAGCCAACTTTTCGTATTTTATATTGAAATATGTAAACAAATATATAAATAGAAATATATAAATGACAACCATAAGATTTTTGTCAACAAAATATATATTTTTTAGTGGATAAATTTATAATAGTATCGTAAATATGAAAAATCAAATAGAAATAGTAGTATATAGTTTTAAATTTTCGAATTATGTCATGTATAAACATTTTTACATTCCAGAATCTATGTAGTAAATAAGAACATTTGGCTTCATTTTCCTGTATATACCGTTATTTTTGTACCCACAAACAAACCATGTTGTAACACTAACCCGTACTAGTATTTGACCCGCGTTCAAGTATCAGTCGTCAGAAAAAGTACTAGTACGTGACCATTCAAGTATCAATCGTCAGGAAGCGTACTAGTACGTATCCCGCATACAATGTGTTAACGATAGGCTTCGTATTCCGTAACTGCTCGCCTATTTTTAAAGGAGCAGATACTGTTGGTTCAAGTAAACTGTCCTTTTGCAAGAAATCTCACTGGCGTGATTAACGTTAAAATACGTTTATTTTTGACAAAGTACGAACACATAATAAAATAACATCAGATAGCAGCTGATCACAGCTATCGTTCCTAGCGGTCCGCACAAATCGCGATGGTCAGTGCGCTCAACCCAAAACCTACTCAACCCCTCGCTGTCAGACACCGACAATGTCTGTCTCCCGTAGCTGGGAAGGGTGGTGGTGGAATGTCCTTCCCTAACTAATCGAACTCTCGCCTCCCTGGCATTTTTACCCTCTCTTCGTGTGTTCAATTTTCGACTAATCTTAGCGTCTTAACAAAACACTTTGAAACCGTTTACAGTGCACTGGTCCAAACAATGACATTAGCAGTGCAGGTGTGCATCAGTCGAAGATACAGGTCTTGAGTCTCGTATAAGAGCTTATCACAGTTCAACATGTAAGGTTGAAATAGCAGCAGATTCTGTTAAGGGTACATTTTTCCATTGATGTATACGTATAATTCTCGTGCTATAGCCACAAATTTTCTACAGATTAAAGGCGTGGCAAAAGCAGCAGATTCAGTTTAAGATACTTTTTCCCGTTGATGAGTACGTGGAATTCTCGTGTGATAGAGACAAATTTTCTACCGGCCTTGTCACATGTCAACATGTACATGTGGAAAAATTCGCAGTTCAGTTTAAGATACTTTTTTCCGTTGATAAATACGTGAAATTTTCTTGTGAAAGCGACAAATTTTAAACCGATTAAACGTCTTATCATGCATTAACCTTAACTAAAATGAATCGGTTGACAGTTTTTTGCTGTAACACACGAAGTTTCATCATTTTTCAGCAGTTAAAAGAATCATAAATTAGTACGCACATGTTGACTTGAGATAAGGCCTTAAAAGAAGTGCAAAGTGCATCTGCACCTAGATTATTTCAGAATTTTCCACACTAAAAAAATGTTTGTTTTAGTTCTTTTTTTTATATTTTGAGATACCATCTTCCGGAAGTAACTAAAAAAAGGAAAAGAAAAGACGCCACATTTAAATTCTATAAGACATAATTCATCAGTGAGATCTTATTTACTTTAAAGAAAAAGCGCGTATAAGCCCCTATGTGTTATTTCTTAAACACTGTATTTTATGTGTTTGTTCTTAATAAACCTCAATTAATGTATTTTAAATTTGTTTCATTTTTTCCCAAAATTACGAAGATTTATTATCTTGTCTAACAATTGGCTAAATTTTGCACCTGTAAAATAGGGCATTTCATTATTTTTATAGAGCTGTTGTATTAGTTTAACTTCGACTAAAATATTGTGTATAGTTATCAGAACAAACAATGGAGTATCGAGAAAACTCTGCAAAGATGGTAGGGAGAGAAATTTTGTTTTAGATAAACATTTTTATTGATATTTTATTATTAAATATCAAATGATTTTATTAATTTTCAAGATACATATCGATCAGCCAAATCTGTAATAACAAAGTACATGACTTTAAGAGTCTGTCTCACCAAAGTCGTTTTACTGCTAATCGAGATTAATTCATGGAGCCAACCAATGGTGGGACTCAATTCTCCGTTTAAACAGAGATTAATCGCGTTTAGCCGTTAAATGACTTTGGTGAGACTGGTCTTAGGGAAGGGTGTTCACCGGATAAAGTATGTTATATATCGAGTCAATTTTTTTTCTATTTTTAAGCTATACACACGAAATCGAATAGTGCATCACCTCATTGGCTTAAATTTTAAAATAGGAGGTTAAATATGCGTATAAACTATCGAGTAAATCTCTTAGGGCTGGTGGCCTAAGTCGTTTAACAACTAATCGTGATTAACCCATTGTGTCAACCAATAAGGCGATTTCACGCAGCAGGGCAAATCTCAATTTATGACAATTCTGGCTTTAGTTTCAAACGGAACGGAAGTTTATTGTTTGTCTATTGGCTGTTGTACACATGAAAATGAATGGGAAGGGCATTATAGTAGTTCGTGACGTAGCGGCAACTGCTCTATGGTGAGATACAATTCTCCATTTAATCAGAGATTAATCGCGGTTAGCCGTTAAAAGACGTAGGTGAGACCTGCCCTAAGTCGATTATTATAAATAACACGATTATCAATTATTTAAAAAAACTAATAACTATAAAAACGAATAATTATAAATAACCATCACTTTTAAAACAAAAATCTTACTGTCCTACTGTTATTTTGAAAGTATTTAATCAACTTTCTGAATTAATACGTGCTGACTTTTCGACTTATATACATTTTGTTACATTTGCTAAAAACAGATTTTACATTTTTTATAATACCCATGCATTTCCTTTTCTGCTGCTCTATACAGGTACTTGAAAAAGTAATATTTAGTGAATGATATATACGATGAACATATTTTATAAATATGGCCCGATTTCTATTAAATCGGCTAATCATTGTCGCTCAATATCATAACTTTGTTCGAGAAGATAGGTTAGATCTAGGCCAAATTATGTTAATTTGTCCATTAAAACTTTTGATAAATTTTCATTCGTAGTCGGGATTAACTGCACCAAATAAAGAAGAAATACTCTTTAATGTTGCTTCTTCTAGATATCTGATGCAAAGAGCAAACTGTTTTACTTTTGCTTTGAGGGGAGGTGGAGGGGAGAATTTCACCTTTTGTCCCTAAATACGCCACTGAGAGCAAGTGTGTAGTGTTGGATTGAATCAGATAACAATATAAAATAACACTCTTTAAAATTCAAGATTTTTAAAAATTATCTGCTAAATCTAGAAAGATTTTAAAATCAAAGGAGAATAAAAAGAAGAAATCTTTTCTTCAAAATAATTTTTTTTTGCGTTTATATGTGCATATTTAAACTATAAAAAAGTACCAAGCGAAGCATTTGGAAATAAGACTGTAAGTTAAGAAGAAATATTTAGAAGTAAATAAGTTGTGACGCTATAGAAACAGAGAGAGAAAAAAAAAGCAGAGCAAAACAACAAGAACAAAAAGCAAAATAGAAAAAATTCATTTTGTCGTCACAAAATATCGTTTTTATCTTTTACGCTTTTTCTATTTCTGAAAGAGGTTTATCATCTGCAAAACATGCTTCTTTAGACAAAATGTCAATTAAAAGATAAACATGGGGTAAAGTTGTTTACCATTCGTGACTTTCAGTCAAAGGACAAATGAATATCATGCTACACAAGAATTATAGATTTATTGTTGTTGTTGCTTCTGACGCCACTTGGATAAACCAGGCACGATTTGAGCCATCTCTACTCGTATTAAGTCAAATTGGTGCACTTTTCTTTTTAAGGTATCTGTCTACGTTGTAAACGTTAATTTTCTTACCAAAAATCATTTCTTTATTTCTCTATTGTAAAATTTCAACTTTAAGGCTTATAAATCTGTTTTTGTTTTGTTTCTACGGCATTTTAAAGAAAAGTTACAGCTTTTTAAACATCAGTGACGGCTGTCAAAATAAAATGGAAGTAGCGACTTAGGAACCGGAGAGTTAAATTTAAATCCTTTTAAAGAGCATTTTTTGGACAAAACTAAGTTTTTATGAAAATTAGTTTAAGCATTTTTCTAGTATTTTTAATAATTAGCAACTTGGGAATTAGAAAGTTTTGAAGCAAGAAAGTGTGGGGAATTTTAAACATGTATTTTAATTTTTTAATAGTTAAAGTTGCTTTCATAAACTTCAAATGCGTTTTTCTCAGAACGGTATTTTTAATAAAATGTTGAAACTTAAAATGGGATTTCTCAAAGAGTTCTTAAAATATTTTGTTGAAAATTATTATGAATGCTTTTGATAGTATTTACTAGTAAATGACCTACAAGCTTTAAATTTGGATAATTTTTAATGATGTTACACTCATAGTTAGATATAAAGGTAATGAAAATTCGTTAAAAATTCAATGTGTATGATTTTGAAGGACCAACATTTTTTACCAAATGTAAATTAAGCAAAGATTTTAGGTGATTCATTAGTCCAGTGTATAAGAAATGTGTTGCATCAAAAAATATTGAAATAATTTAATTTATTAAAAAATTAGACCTTTTGAAAAAATCCGATTTTTTTACTAAATTTTCTTCATTTATTAGAAATTTTATAAAAACTTCTCCAGGAATAAATTTTTTAAGTGCAATTCTCTATGATAATATAAAAAATAAACCTAAAAATGTAAAAACATGAACTAGTTTCTACGTTTAAAGAAAAAAGTTTTCCGAACGTAGACGGATACCATAATGACAACTGCTAGGGTGAAAGAACGACTTTTCCCCAGTGGGTTCTCTTAATTTAGAAGCAGGGACCAAGCAGATGACCCAGAAGCTTGGCTTGCCACCCTTAAGAGATATTGTTTGAGAACTTGGAGGACATTATGACCAGGAATATATTTAGCATATTTATAGTCACTTTAACGAACACCGCGGATCTTAAGTAGGCTCGAGCATCGAACCCGCGACTTTCCAGTTACGAGGTCGTTGCATTTGACAAGACTGGGCTACAGTGGCTCAAATTATAAATTAGAGCATAGTTTGGGGGTTTTCTTACTTATACTTGAAGTCGATACTCGATATATGAAAGAATGATCTTATGGGAATGAGAGGACCGATGAAAGCTATCGTCACTTTAAATTTATTCAGTTTAAAAACCTGCATTTTTAAATAAATGTCACTTAAAACCTTTAAACTGAAGCAGTGATTTTCACATTGTGATAAGAGCACAATTTGATTTTCTAAATAAAACTGTCTAAAAAACTGCATTTTTAAATAAATGTGACTTAAAACCTTTAAATTAGAGCAGTGATTTTCACATTGTGTAACGATCCGTTACATGACCCCAAAACGAACAAGGAGCCCAAAAGGTGACCTTTTGTCGTGGACTCACGATTAGCCGATAATAGAACCAGGTGGTCTAAAACCCGTAATTGAAAAACGGTGCGTCGACGGCTCCGAACTGTCTGAACATTGTAACCTGTTGAATGGACCTTTACTGTGTACATAATTGAGTGCACCTTGCCGCCCATTAGCGGTTACAAAAAGGCCATTAAGTTGGTTAAGTTAATGAATCTGAGAATTGCTACATCTGGAACCAGGACAGCTGATCGAAGACTTGGGAGTGACCGCAAGATTGCGTCACCCTGGCTCGGGAAGCTTCTCGAAGAACCGAGAAGCGAAGATATTGTGGAGTATAAATGGAAAGGACCGGACTAGAACGGGGGCTTTTTGCTTTGTTCTTCTCTCGAGGCTTCTACCTGCTAGAGCCTGGTCGATCGAGGACCGCTCTTATCTCCGTGTCTGGAGTTTGTTTTTTTTTAGAGACCGCCAGCGTCTCCGTTGCTAGATAGTCGAACATTCGACTTGGGAATTCCTTCCCCGTTATTGCTGATTGATAGTTAACTTCTTGCATAGAAGTAGTCAGCCTAGAGTGACTTTGCACTCTAATTTTGGATCGACTTGCATCCTGTGTTTTCTTCACGAATCCCAGCGTGATACGCACTCGGAACCTCCGAACCTGCTGTGAAAGCCAACCGCGCTAATCGACTGACGGAGTGATCGAGTCAACATTAATCCCGGCACTAAGTAGTTTCCAGCTATTGTGTTTTAAAGCCCTAGCCATACTGTTCCGGTATCCCACGCATCCTTGTATGTGCATATTATCTCTGTACGAGATCCCTGAATGTTATCGTTTATTGAATTTGTACATATCTGTACATAGTTTATTCTAGTGAATAAAATATTTAGTCAAGAATACCTTAATTTCTAGCCTGTGTCATTGAAGGCCTCGCCTACCTATTTTCCAGTACGTTACAGGCTAGTGGTATTCTAAATATTGGTGGCAGCGGTGGGATGGTAAACAGTGAAGGCTAGGTGAAGAAATTTTCGCGGGTGAAATTGTGCAGCCAGACATCAGATGAGAAATTTTGCGTTCCGAATCTGAACCTGCATTAGTGAGACCTTTTTTTTGTGATCCTGTGATATTGAGAGTCAACTGTGAGACTTTTTGTGTGATCCTGTGATATTGAGAGTCAACTGTGAGACTTTTTGTGTGACCCTGTGATTTGAGAGCCAACAGTGAGATTTGGTGTTCAACCGTAAGACGACGCTAGAGACTGATGAAACAAGCATCAAAAATCGTGAGTAACCAATTCTGTTCTCTTGTATCGAACCAACAGTACATTGAGTATAGGTTGTGCTAGGAATTTAGATAGATCAGAGTATAGTAAATTGTGTTGCATTGTGTTTAAATTAGATGTATATCAATTGAAAGAAATCTTAAATTGGTATGCAAATATTTTGTAGAGTGATAGAAAATAATTTCAAAGATAAGAATTATTGACTAAGGTATATTAAAGTTTTGAATTAAGAGTAAAGTTGAATTAAGGAATTTTGTGTAATAGTATTGTGCATAAATTTGAATTTTAAAAGTGTGTATAAATTATAATTGTAATTGAATATTAATTGGAATTTAACTGTTCATAAATAAGATTTTTAAACTATGTATAAATCAGAATATTATATAATGAATATAATTTGGAATTTTGAAATTGCATAAATTGAAAATTTAAATTGTGTATGATGGTGTTTGATTTAAATTGTTAATAAGATAAGGAAAATTAGTGTGTTGAGAACATTGCTTAAATTAAATATATTAGTTATTTAATTATCATAATTTGAACTTAAGAAAACTGTTAGCACATTATAAGAGAATATTGCAAGTATTTATTTTGTATTGTGTGCATTTGTGCTAGGAAAATTCATATTGTTTATTGTTTTGGTTTTCAAGTGATTATTATTGTGTTAATTTGAAATTTTGGAAATTGGGTTAAACGTTCTAATATCGATTAGTATTTTTATTGTGTTAGTATTGCTTTTCACGAATTGGTTGAGTAGGCGTAAGTTATTATTGTGAAAATTGAGTAGTAAGTTATTAAGGATATTATCTCATCATGAGTTATTTAAGTAAAGGGCGTAAGGCAGATCTCGTCGAGTTAGCCAAGGAAATTATAGGTGGAATAGACGAAACCTTAACAATGAATCAAATAAGGAAATTAATTGAGACATCGGAGGATTACGATCCAGCTTTTGTAGAAGGATGTCTAGATACTATTATTGAGGCCCGGTTAGAGAAAGAACGCATAGAAAGGGCGGAGCGCGATAGTGAGAGAGAAAGAGAAAGAGAGAACAGGCAAATAGAAATAGAGAGAGAAAGAGAGAACAGGCAAATAGAATTAGAGAGAGAAAGAGAGAACAGGCAATTAGAATTAGAGAGAGAAGAGAAAGAGAGGGAGAGAGAAGAGAAAGAGAGGGAGAGAGAAGAGAAAGAGAGGGAGAGAGAAGAGAAGGAGAGGGAGAGACAAGAGAGGGAGAATGAGAGAGCGTTCGAATTAGAAAAATTAAGATTAACCCAGGAACGTAGGAGCGCTGATGAACGGATAGAGGTGCCAAGACCCTCAGGGGCATCTTTGCGGAACCGGATGCCACAATTTAATCCGGATGAGACGGACATAAATTTGTACCTTTGTCTATTCGAAAGACAAGCTGAATACTTGAAAGTACCTGAGATTGAGATGGCAGGGGAACTTATTTCATTATTACCGCTTTCAGTGTCCAATATTATTCTAAGGGAAAAGGCAGAAGAAACGCGGGATTATAAATTTGTAAAGAAACTCCTCTTAGAACGCTATAAATTATCGGCGGAAGCCCTGAGGCAAAAATTTGTACAACATGTACGGAAATCAGGAAATCTATGGAAGGATTACCTTTTTGAGATACGCACCTATCTAGAAGGTTGGGTATCCAGTTTAGGAGTTACCACATATGAAGGTCTACTGGATTTAATGCTAGTAGACCAGCTTAAACGGAAAATGGGGAGCGAATTCAAGGAATTCCATCTCAAAGAATGGGAAAGTTTTGTATCACCCGATATAGTAGCGGACTTAGGAGACAAGTATGAATTACTTAAGAAACCCGGGAAGCCCCAAACGCAAGGAAAAAAATTTCCGGATTCTCGCACCCCTGATTTTCGCAAGTTTTCAGTACCAATTAAGGCGGCTGAAAATATCAGACCCCCTCCCCAGGAAAATGTTGAAGTTAAGAATGAAAGGCCAAAAACGCCGAATGTAAATGAACTTAAACATCGGGATTGGCGAAATGATCGGGAGTTTGAAAGGAAAAGGCACAGAGACATTATTTGTTTCCAGTGTGGAGTCTCTGGGCACATTAGACCTGATTGCCCGGAATTAAAGCGTAAGGAGGAATTAAATGCTATCCATACGGAAAGTGAGGTAGTAGATCTGTTAGCACCGTACGTTAGTTTGGGCACTGTAAACAATAAACCGTCTGAAATTTTAAGAGACAGTGGAGCTAGCTATGACTTCATCTGTAGGCGATATGTTAGGCCGCAAGATTTTACAGGCGAAGCGGTATGGGTAACTCAGCCCTTAGATACTCACGCTATAAAATTACCTGTAGCAAGAGTTTCGCTATGTACTACATATGGGAATATCGATACGAAGGCTTGCGTCATTTCTGATTTTTCGAATCAACAACGATATATTCTGGGAAATTTGACGGCTGCATTATTAGAAGAACAACGCCGAAAAATACAGGTAACTGAGCAAATTAACGCTCAAGCAAAGTTACAAACCCGAACTACTCTAGAGAACGGGAATTCCAGTCCGACAAATGAAAAATCCAGTGCAGGTGGGGAGAAGGTAAATAAACATACCTGGGAACAAAAGACCATTTCCACGAATCGCCCCCCTCCCCTCGTTGCAACCAAAACCAGTCTGGGAGTAAGTGCGGACGGAAATGTGGACAAAAGTACAATAGGGAGAGGTTTTCGCGTAACGGACACTCCGGTTTTAAGTCAGGGAGATGAAGCGCGAACCGGGGAAAAACAAACTGAGGGTTTCGAAATTCCCGCGCTTGGAAAAGGATCCTCTGATTCTGACTATAATGAAGTAGTGCGCGAGAATGAAGTAATATCTCGTCTAACTACTGACCAACAGTCGATATCAAAGAGACTATTAGGTAAAAATGCGATTACTAGGTTGCAGTCGGAAGCCCTCGAGGTAAGCGGGAACTCTAATACGGACGAATTTAACAACCCCCTAAGCGCAGAGGAGGGACCCGCATTGTTACACGACACGAGCGGAGAAACTGAATATGAGCTTCCAATTGTCAACTTGACCGACGCAGAACGGGGTCTTGTGAATATAACCCCAGAGGAATTTGCGGTCAGCCAGGACAATTGCTCTGAGACTAGGGAAGTGAGAGAACTGTTAGTTAATGTAACCGATGGAGTTGCGCATAAAAGTTTCGTACAAAAACATGAATTGTTATGCAAAATTCAGGTAAACCATTTAGGAGAGGAAAATTGTGATTTGGTGGTACCGGAAAAGTTACGGGAGAGAATTTTGGCTCTCTGTCCCGAAGATGCGGGAACTCACGCAGGCGTAACTAAATCGAAACAACGCCTCGCTAAATTGTTTTATTGGCCGAAGTGTTATCAAGATATGGAAACGCATGTTAAGTCGTGCCATCCTTGTCAACTAGTAGGGAATGCTATTGATACAAAGAAGGCGCCTATGCGATTAACTCCGATAATTAGTGAACCTTTCACTAAAATTAATATAGATGCTTGTGGGCCGTTACCCGAATCTGAAAATGGGAACCGGTATATAATTACCGCGATAGGTCTGGTTTTTAAATACTCGGAAGCGGTGCCAGTGCCAAATATAGGATCTGTAGCGGTCACTGATGCGTTTTTACAGATTTTCAGGCATCTAGGTTTTCCGCGCGAAGTTCAATGTGATAATGGCTTTTCGTTTACAAGCCACCTCACAACGGAATTTTTCAAACGGTTTGAAATGACAGCTGGGGCTGCAACTGATAGCTACTGTGTGGTTCACAAACCCGGCACAGATAATACTAATGCAGATGCATTAAGCCGCTGCATCATGTAAAATGTGGTAAGAATGTAACCTGTACATACTTGCATATTGTCTTTTGTGTTGTAATTATTTAATATTATAATTTAGATATAGTTAGTGTTATTTTTTAGTATAATGTATATTAAGTATCTGAGTGGCTGTTGGTTCCTTACGAGGAAGATCAGAGTTGCAGTTCTCCACGAGAATTGTCGGCATAATCGAGATCCACCCTGTGAAAAATTCTTATGCGAGGGGGGGGGGTGTAACGATCCGTTACATGACCCCAAAACGAACAAGGAGCCCAAAAGGTGACCTTTTGTCGTGGACTCACGATTAGCCGATAATAGAACCAGGTGGTCTAAAACCCGTAATTGAAAAACGGTGCGTCGACGGCTCCGAACTGTCTGAACATTGTAACCTGTTGAATGGACCTTTACTGTGTACATAATTGAGTGCACCTTGCCGCCCATTAGCGGTTACAAAAAGGCCATTAAGTTGGTTAAGTTAATGAATCTGAGAATTGCTACATCTGGAACCAGGACAGCTGATCGAAGACTTGGGAGTGACCGCAAGATTGCGTCACCCTGGCTCGGGAAGCTTCTCGAAGAACCGAGAAGCGAAGATATTGTGGAGTATAAATGGAAAGGACCGGACTAGAACGGGGGTTTTTGCTTTGTTCTTCTCTCGAGGCTTCTACCTGCTAGAGCCTGGTCGATCGAGGACCGCTCTTATCTCCGTGTCTGGAGTTTGTTTTTTTTTAGAGACCGCCAGCGTCTCCGTTGCTAGATAGTCGAACATTCGACTTGGGAATTCCTTCCCCGTTATTGCTGATTGATAGTTAACTTCTTGCATAGAAGTAGTCAGCCTAGAGTGACTTTGCACTCTAATTTTGGATCGACTTGCATCCTGTGTTTTCTTCACGAATCCCAGCGTGATACGCACTCGGAACCTCCGAACCTGCTGTGAAAGCCAACCGCGCTAATCGACTGACGGAGTGATCGAGTCAACATTAATCCCGGCACTAAGTAGTTTCCAGCTATTGTGTTTTAAAGCCCTAGCCATACTGTTCCGGTATCCCACGCATCCTTGTATGTGCATATTATCTCTGTACGAGATCCCTGAATGTTATCGTTTATTGAATTTGTACATATCTGTACATAGTTTATTCTAGTGAATAAAATATTTAGTCAAGAATACCTAAATTTCTAGCTGTTTCATTGAAGGCCTCGCCTACCTATTTTCCAGTACGTTACAATTGTGACAAGAGCACAATTTGATTTTCTAAATAAAACTGTCTAAAAAACTGAATTTTTAAATAAATGTGACTTAAAACCTTTAAATTAGAGCAGTGATTTTCACATTCTGATAAGAGCACAATTTGATTTTCTAAATAAAACTGTCTAAAAAACTGAATTTTTAAATAAATGTTACTTAATACCTTTAAATTAGAGCAGTGATTCTTCCATTGTGACAAGAGCACAATTTGATTTTCTAAATAAAACTGTCTAAAAAACTGCATTTTTAAATAAATGTCACTTTAAATTGGAGCAGTGATTTTCACATTGTAACAAGAGCACAATTTGATTTTCTAAATATAACTGTCTAAGAAACTGCATTTTTAAATAAATGTCACTTAAAACTTTTAAACTGGAGCAATGATTCTCACATTATGAGAAGAAGACAATGAATAATTTTAAAAATTAAAGGTTTTTATGTAGATAATAGAGGTTTAAAGAAGATTTTTAAAAGAAGTATAACTCGTGAACACTCGAGTCAAGTGGCACACTGGAAACCTGAAAATAATAAGTTTTATTTTAACTAGCACACTTAACAAAAAATGTTCGCCATCTCTGTGCTAGGAATATGGAGGATTGGAGGATGATTCCTGTTTGTTTCCGTTTTGTTTACGTTTATTTTATGAATTTCAACGAGCATACTTTCGTGTTTCGGTGTTTATTGTTTTCAAAAACTTTCATAAGTTTGTACATAAATTGACAGTCTAGCGTTTTTAACAGCAATTTTTAGCCTGACTGGAAGTAGCAAAATTTCGTCTTTCTATTTCGGAAGAGCTGCTAGAGCGAGTCTTACAATTAGTTCAAATTTTAACTAATCAATAAACAATAGATTGCAGTTTAGTGAAATTATATTCAGTTTTAAACATATATATAATATTTGAAATTACAATCCGACTACGGTTTATTATTTCTGCCTGCTCTTTGAAATCAATGTGATGAGCTGCTCAGTTCTTTCTGGTAAATATTTCGTTAAGTATGACAACAACAGAGGGCAGCACTAGTTATGTTTGAAGAATTCTAATGCAACGTCGACTCACGGTATCGGAAGTCATACGGACAGAGAAAAATATTGGAGGAGCCGAAAAGTTATTAAATTTTGTCTAAAATATCCCAATAAAACACAGCAAAGCAACATAAAAAGTATTTGGCTGACTTCAAAATTTATAATGGAAGTTATCTGTTTATTTTCAGTCTCACTCATTTATTTTTTCTCACAAATTACTAAATTTATCAGATGATATACTGAAATTTTTAAATAATTAAAAATATCTTTTTAGTGAAGGACATATTGCTGTTAATAGTACTGTGCATCAATTTAAAGACATATTTGAATGGTTTAATTTCAAAGAATATATTGTACATATTCATAAGAGTAAAGGAGCAGTGTTGTGCGTAGACAAATAAGTAAAAAAAAAAAAAAAAAAAGACAATCGTTTTTAACAATTTGTTTTTTTAAATGCTTTTTGTTAAATCCAAAAATTATTTTTATACTACAAAATCAAGGAGAAGAGATAGCTTATGATTCAATAAAAACTTCAAGTTTCTAAATTTACTTAAATTTTTTTTTTAATTTGCACTATTGTAAAGTTGTGTAATTTTTAACCCCTTTTGTTTACTTACAATGTGAATAGTTACTGTGGCATTCATTATGTTCATTGATGTACTTAAAATAGTATTCTAAATTATGTAGAAAAAATAAATTGTTAATAGGTATCTTATTAAATAAAACCGATTAATTCTAATATGAGCCTGAATGACTGGGAACGGGGATGGACTGTTAAAAAAAATAAAAAAGCTAGACAGGTCATGTAGATAATACATTTTATACTTCTTTCAATATTTTATGTTGCTATAGATGGCATTTAAGTAATATTAGTAAAACCACAAAAATACAAAGAAAATGTTTGGTTTCCGTATTAACTTCTTCAATAAATCTGAGATATCAACTTTTCAATCTTCTGGTACCAACTCTTATTGAGAATTATATCAAATTTGAAACTACATATGAAACTTTGATGTATAAGGGGTGTCACTGAAGATAACAGTTTGCTGAAAATTCATTAAAACGAATTTTTATTTTCCTAAATTAAGAACCTCATACGACGGTTAAAGAAAATTATAAATTAGACCAACTTTTGTAGCAGTTAAAAGGTACTATACCCTTTAAATTAAAATTATTTCCAACTGAGGCTAACATAACGAATTTCAAAATGATTTGAGATAGTAAAAATTTAAAAATTTCGCTAACGTACAACTACTCATAACAGGGTTACTTTTTAATTTAAATTAATTTCTGAACTCACTTATTACCAGTGAGCCATATAATGCAATTGTGAGTACATTGTTTTATATAGCTGTTAGCTGAACATAACTAAAAATTCACTGTTTTGGATATGTTACTGCATCGTGTATAAATAACTTAGATCCATCCTTGGCACTGTATTTTGTTGTATAGTGTTTTTTAAAGTATTCCGTCACTCAAAACAACATCACTCTGACTTTTCCGAGAAGGGCAGGTGTTGTAAATTTAAACGACAAATTAACTTTGATCAACCAGCTGGGAGAAACTGAACTCGAGCTTACAAGACACACATACATATGTAGCCCCAAGATATCTTAATTAAAGAAGTGTCTGCTACTTAAAATTCTTCCAACCTATTTCCCAAAGCTTTCTCTGCAATAAATGCAAATTTTCTGCTCACTCTCCATATTTTCCAGTTGTCTCAATAAAAAGGCTCATTACTACAATGATCTAAGTTCCTGTCAGATTTCTAATAACGCTGACTAAGTCTTATCTCTCTTGGGAAGATTTCGTGTCCGCGTCTCGTTTTGGGGCCCAATTCTGTAATAGCAAAGTGTTTGTGTTCATTCTATCTTCTGCTTTTGAAAGAGTAACATGTTCTCTTTATAAAAGTTTAAGTTCCTCTACAAACTCTGTATGTTCTTTATATAGCATGGCCCGACTGTATATTCTTCAATAAGCTAACTGCCTAGGATTTTCCTTGCACAGCAAGCCCAGACAAGTAAATACTATACGGGCTTAATTCGATGTGACCGGAGGATTAATTTTCGGCATAGTACACATAAACACATCTATACATATATATATATATACATATATATATACACATATATATATATACATATACACACACACATATATATATATATATATATATATATATATATATACATATATATATATATATATATATATATATATATATATATATATATATATATATACATGTGTGTGTGTGTGTCACGGACGAGTGGTTAAGGCATGGAAGACACATTTGATTTCATATATAAAAACTCCTTTATTGTAATCCTTCTGTACATTGCTATGCCAATTAGATATCCTTTGTTTTCATAATTTTCCATAACAAGCGTGGAGGATGATATCAGCCAGAGTTTCCCCTCAGAACTGTCTTTTTTGGCGTTCATACCTAAGCAAATTCCTAGGTCTACTTCCGCGTCAGCTTTTTTACTTTGTATAGTTCCGTTGAGTGTGTGTCTTTCTCCTATTACATTATCGTTAATGAGTTCTAACAATTTTTAATCATAACTCGCTTAATTCTTAACCTCCATTTTTAAACCTACCTACCTACCTACCTACCTACCCTACCTGACTGACTGACTGACTGACTGACTGACTGACTGACCGACTGACTGACTGACTGACTTAGAATCTGAACAGTCAAAAGCTAAAATAACTTTGCATACAAATGTCACGTGTGGTGGTCTTCATATTATGGCAATAGTTTCAGACAACGGGTACTATCGCTAAGAGGACTGTACGTCATTCGGATGTGTTCGTTGCTATCTAGGGGTCCCCATGCCTCCATTCTCCCCTCTCTAATATATCCTCTAGAAAAGCCAGAGAGAGGGGTTGGGGGATTGCGAGTGACGTCATGAGGGCCAAGCGTCGTTTGGTGGGGGAAGACGCTAAGAGTTGTTGTCTAGCGGGCGAGCCTGAATGAGCCGTGCTGAGAAATATACGTGATGTAAATATTTGTATATATAAAAATAAATCCTTCTTTCTTCTCCATTCTTTCCTTCTGTTCTGGAGTCACCATCATGAGGTCTTTGAAGAACCCTGCTCGACCAAACTTTACAAAGTTACCTATTTTAAAGCTGTGACGTTACAACGTGGTATTAGTATTATTATATACAACTTTTTAAAGGAATCCATCTGAATCTAAAGATTTATTCTCTGCATATTCTGTGAACCTTATGTTTCCTCCTGGAAATTTATCCAGGTATGACTTGATAGCCATAGTAACTGCTGGATACAGATTCCTGTCGGTTTTCTAATACGTAATAATATACGGATCATCAATAATAGCATTTATTATTCGGTTTAATGAAACTTAGTTTTGATTCACAGTCCCTCTTAATCTGAAGAATACACATTTTCCATGTAAATAGAGAAAACTTAGGTAGATATAGTATTCAATGTAAACCACATTTTCCCTTCAAAGAGTTGAGCTGTTGTCAGCACTCCGATATGTTTACAAACATGCACAATCGCTTTAGTAGGCCAGGACAAAGGGTGTTTCTCCACAACATTCTCCACCTCACTGGGTCAACTAGATAGTCATATAACCAATAGCAGGTCACTGTTCTTCAGTTTGAAGCCCGTGGGTTCGAATCCCACATTTGGCAGGAATGTTCGTAGTCGTCCGAAATCGGCTTGAAGCATTAGGGACCAATCTGATTATTCCTCGTTTCAAAAAAGATAGACCGTAGTTCTCTAAATCAAAACTAAACCATCTCACTGCGTAAATGGCAAAAATTTTTTAATATACTGCATATCTCCAACTCGGTGATACAAAGGGTTAAAGCTTGATGATATTAAGATAAGAAAATGTCATACGAACAGATAAAATGTAACTTTTGATAATGATGGATTTCACTGTTAGGAAAATGAACTGACAGCCATAAATAGCTTTGCACAACATATTTTTTTGTACATTAAATTATTTAACACCTGTATCTTATTTTATAAAACTTGAGCTTGATCCATGTAACCCACTCGGTTACCTAAATATCATAATAGACTCCTAATTTGTGCATTCAAAAATTGTCCATTTCAATGAACAAATCCAACTTTGTCCATTAATAAATATTTCCTATGAAAGTTGACGAACGATTGCCGATTGGTTAGGGTGCTGGCCTTCGGTACCAGAGTTCGTGAGTTCGAATCCCACTGTGGCATGTATGTTCGTAGCCGTTCGGAATCGGCTTTAAGATGTAGGTCCCGGTCTCATTAGCCCTCGTGTTGCAAAAAGTAGACCGTAGCACTCCAAACCAACCAACCAACCATCAAAAATTGTTTAAAATAACTTTTCAACAAACTTTTATGGGATAAACTAGTTAAACGGGATTTAGCTCTCGATAAAAATTGGTATCACAAAACTGAATAGTTGATGTACAAATTTGTCGAACAAGTGAATACAGAAAAAAAAAAAACATTTTGTTTGAGTTTGGTATTTGACAAGCTTTACTGTGTGAAATGTACCCTAGAAAAGTAACTCTATTTGCAAATACAGTGATTTAATATTTAAGAGATAAGGAAATTAATCTCAATTTAATGTTAAAGATCCTTCATATAAAATTATTTTATAAAACTTGAGCTTGATCCGTTAAATCCACTCAGTTACCTAAACCTCATATTAGAATCCTAATTTGTGCATTCAAAAATTGTTTAAAATAACTTTTCAACAAAACTTTATGGGATAAACTTGTTAAACGGGATTTAGCTCTCGATAAAAATTGGTAGCACAAAACTGAATAGTTGATGCACAAATTTGTCGAACAAGTGAATACAGAAAAAAACATTTTGTTTGTGTTTGGTATTTGACAAGCTTTACTGTGTGAAATGTACACCAGAAGAGTAACTCTATTTGCAACTACAGTGACTTAATATTTAAGAGATAAGGAAATTAATCTCAATTTAATGTTAAAGATCTTTCATATAAATTATTTTTCTTAGTGTGTGTGCTAAAGAATATGTTGAAAGATTAATTTTTTCAGTTATTGAATTGTTTATTTTGTATAAAGGATCAGTAGGAAATAAAAACCTTTTAGTAACTTTAGTATCAGGTGCACTGAGACTATTGAAAAATAATGGATTGTTTGTAAGAGTGTATTTTGATATAAAAAACTATTTCTAAATTTGGAAAATAATATGCACTAAAGTTGTTGGTAATTGAAACTGGTTTTATATGTATCTTAAAAGAAATAAATATGATTAGGTTCCCAAATTCTATTGATATCCTTATTTAACTTTTTCATTACTGAGTTAATAAGTTTAGAATCTAGCAATAATATCGCAATGATAAACTAAATCACTATCAATTATCAGTAATCATCTTCATTAGTTATTAATTAATCTCACTGAAGTACTCTTCATTAATTAATGAAAGTTTAATTTTATATGTACAACTACTAAATAGACTTTTTCCCTTTGGTGCTGTAATATTTTCCTATCATTTTTTACCGTTACATTATTGTTGCAACTAATATTAATTTATGAAATAGTATTTATAGCAATTTAAAGTTTTATTATATGTATAAAGTTTAATATCTCATTATACTATCTGCTGTGTTTAATTCGCCATTCCCCTCCAGTCAGCCGAACGATTGCCGGTTGGTAGAGCGCTGCTCTTTGGAACCGGAGTTCCCGGGTTCTAATCCCGCTGCTGGCATGGATGTTTGTAGCCGTTCGGAATCGGCTTTAAACTGTAGATCCCGGTCAGATTATCCCTCGTCTGCAAAACAGTAGACCGTAGCGCTCCAGACCAAACCAAACCAAATCCCTCCAGTCATTCAAGCTACTTATCTAACTCCCTGAATTATGCTGAACTAATTATTTGTTCCGGAAAATTTAGGATGCAATTCTATGTATAACAATTAAAAACATTTTTTGGTTTAATTTTCATATAACTGACCGAAACGGTTAATTTTTTAAGAGCTCTAGTGATTAGAGTAAACATATTTCCCTATGCGTTGTAACTGTAATAACTATGTACTTGAATGTTACTGAATGTTGGTTTTGTGATAATAATTATACATTTGTAATGTTAGTACAAATTATACAGTTGCACTAATGGTAATTATAGATAAAACGGCTTCTTTTCAAAAGAAATGTTGCGAAGTAGTTAAACTAAATCATTTGATTTTGTTTCATTGAAACATTTTGATTCTTTCATGTAGATTATTTTATTTCGAAAAGCAAAGTGAAATTACTGCGTACATAACTAATATTTTTAGGATTATTTTAACTTTATGAACAAATTACTTACTAACTATACTTAACTATATTTATTTTCTTGTGGTTTGGTTTGGAGCTCTACGGTCTACTTTTTGCAACACGAGGGCTAATGAGACCGGGACCTACTGCTAAAAGCCGATTCCGAACGGCTACGAACATCCATGCCATAGTGGGATTCGAACCCACGAACTCCGGTTCCGAAGGCCAGCACCTTAACCATTCGGCCATCGTTCGGCCTAATGGCAAAGAGGAAAACAAATAAGAAATGTATGGAAATGATGCAGTTTTTCCTCTATTTCTGTCTTTTCAGACAATCTCATAGCAATAAATTCGAATACAGATAATTGTTATTAGTGCAAAACAAAATTACTGTGTATGTAACTTACATATTTAGGATAATTTTAGCTCCCTGAAAAATATTTTTTGCTTAAACCTGTTTTGCTTGAGCATAAACCTAATTTGTTTTAAAATAAGTATTTTAGTTTACTACTCCGAAAATTTGATGATGCAGATAACAAACAGGAAAAAGTATTGGCGAATATTGTATCTCCAATTTAGTCACTTCTCTCAAAAACATATCACAATACTACCATATAGATGTTTGTTATTACTGCTATTCATTTAAATGTTATCCCCTATGTAATAATAGCCTAAGTTATCTGTCCGTCTGTCCTCGAATTTTTGAAGCGGTTGGACCTGGAATGGATAGAGGCATCCATATTGGATTCTTGATGAGTTAGGGTTAGCAAAATTCAAAGCGAGTAAAGTTTATCTTCTCCTAAACTATCGATCCAATTCTAAAATAAATTGGTATAAATATGCTTCATATCACAGGGAAAAATACTGTCGTCTTTCAAACATTCGAAATCCACCCCTTCTCCCCTTTTCGGGCATTTACTGCCATTATTTCAAGCCTAAGTTATCTGTCCGTCCCTCTTCGAATTTATGAAGCAGTTGTACCTGGAATGGGTAGAGGCATCCATATTGGATTCTTAATGGTTAGGGTTAGCCTCGTTCGAAACCCTTCCGCCTTTTTCTAGCATTTAATGTCATTATTTCAAGCCCTATTTTTCCCGGTTAAGAGCAGACGATAAAATTTATCAATTTATCACATAATAAATAGGTAAAAATAACATTTTTTTTCTAGCATTATGACGTCATTCCTTTAACCATCTCATTTAATCATTTCTTATTTTAAATTATTTAAATATCGTCTGCATTATTTTCATACATTTTATCACTGAACTTAGATATTACGTAAATAATTTTCTTTTGTATTTTGCCTAAATAATAGATTAGGTACATATGTGATAATTTTAAATTTAATCATCGATTATTTTTTGTTGCAATGAACATTTTATCACCGGTATTAACAACAAATTCTTACTACCTCCAGGGTGTAGTTGAAATGATAGTCTCACTCCTTTACTTCCATTAATTACTGTGGCAAAAAAGAAATAAAAAAATAAAAAAAATTGGGAAGAACTTAACGATATTTTCGACATAGCTAAGGGAACTTTGAATTATCTTTCTAAATGAATTCCATGTGATTCTAAACTGCATTCACAGTATCGGGAGACTTTAGAGGAGTATGAAAATAAACAAATTATTGAGCGTGTACCAGATAATTCTCAGCTAAAAAACAAACCATTTTTTTTACCAGCCTCATAGGGTACTTTACAATTTTGGAAAATTAAAAATTTTACTGATCCCGTCATATGACGGGCTATATGCTAGTCTGAAATCATTTTGTCTTTGTGTTATGCAATCCATTATGACGTCATTCCTTTAACCATCTCATTTTATCATTTCGTATTTAAAATTGTTTAAATATTATCTGCAATATTTTCATACGTTTCATCGTTAAACTTAGATATTACGTAAACAATTTTCCTTTATATTTGGCTTAAATAATAGACTAGGTACGTATGTGATAATTTTAAATTTAATGATAGATTATTTTTTGTTGCAAGAAAATTCTCAGCCAAAAAACACATCATTTTTTTTACCTGTCTCATAGGGTACTTTACAATTCTGGAGAATTAAAAATTTTACTGATCCCGTCACATGACGGGCTATAGGCTAGTAGAAAAATAAACACAGACTTTACTGGATAAAAAACAGTTTATTATTAAGCATAATTATGCTTAAATAACATAATTTATGAGTAATACTGAACATAGGTAACAACACTAATATTCACATAACAGAGATATGTTTCATAGCAATAGAAACAGTTTTAATGGAGCAACATAAGTTTTAGTAATGTAAGAATTAAATAAACTCTAAATAATTAATAACTCTAAATAAATCATTCATGTAAAACAGGCACAGTCCATGAAAAATATTTTTGCAATAAAAACATACATTTTGGGAAGAATAAGTGATTATTAGTTATACACTGATGAAATCAAATTGAAATATACATTCAAAATATATGCCATTTAAATTTTAAAATAGAAACTATAAATTAAATTTATTTTAGAACCTTACAAAAGTAAATCATTAAAAGGTCAAAAATATGAATAAAAAATTCAACGTTTTACTACATTTCGAGATCATTCCATTTAGATTTTGAATTCAGTAATGTTTAAGCATTCAGCAATATTAGTGTCTGATCATAGATTTTAATTTTTATTTAAGTCCCCTCAACTTAAATGATTTAACTTTTTTTAATACAATAGAAAAGTAAAAATAACATTTCGAAAAGATAACAACATTTTGTGAAATGCGTGAATAATTAAGCTGCAATTAAAATATATTTCAAATTTCTATTATACAATTATCTAAAGTTGAAAGACATATTTATTATTAGTGAAAAAATGCCGAGAAGGCTTCAAATTTTTGTAATAAAAACAGTTTTTTCGGGAAAATCAATTCAGTATTAGTTAAACATTGAATCAACAAAAGTCAAATACACATAAAAAATTTGCTGGCGAAATTACTCAAAATTAAGCTATAAATTTCATTAATTACATTTTCTCCTAAATGTATCTTATTTAAAGCCAAATATATAAATGAAAAATTCAGCTCTCGCTTATTTTTCATAATCAGTTAATTCAAATTCTCAATACAGTAATATTAGTATTTTATGAGACATCTGAATTTTTATTTAGTACATTCAACTTAAAATTTCATTTCCTTAATACACTGGAAAAATAACAATAACATTTTAAAAGTAATTAATGAAATTTTATGTATTGCAGGAATATTTAAGCCGTGGTTAAAATACATTTCATATTCTAGTTTATGATTACCTAAAGTTCAAAGATATATGTTATTAAATTTAAAAAAAAAAATGCTCAGATTGCTTCAAAGTTTTTTTTAATAAAATCATATATTCAGTATATAAATTTGTAATAAAAACAAACATATTTTTGGAACATTAACTATTATTTTAACATGAAGAAATAAAAATCAAATATACACACCCAAATATATTATGCTTAAATTTAAAAATGTATGTAGTATGAATTTCCTTTATCAATGATTCTCAGAAAATTAGCTAATAAAAAGTCAAACACACGAATAAAAAATTCAGCTTAATCATACATTTATTATTAGTGTAAAAATACTCCAACTAGAAAAAAAATGTTTAATTGACTCTAATTTTCCCCTCATTTCATTAAAAACTACTTGAGTAAGAAGCATAGTGTTAAATATATAAAATAATTGTTTTAATCCCCAAATACTATTTTTCATTGATAAGATACATTTATTATTAGAGAAAAAATGCTAAAAAAAAAAAAAACTACAACAGACCAAAAAAACCTATTTAATTGACTCCATTTCCTTTTATTTATTTTATTACTAAAAGTACTTCGATGCCAAGCATAGTGTTATAAATATAAAATAGCGTATTTTAAGACCGAATGCTATTTTAATTAATACAATTAAATAGAAATCTAGCTGCCTACCTATCTAATCTAAGTAACACAAAAGATCTTGATATTTATCAGTTTATATTTTTAAACATTGATTCATGTACTAAAACTGATCAAAATATAATGAGAATTTCATTAGATAAAAAATGTCAAAACATCAATAAAGCATGACATTTAACAATAAAAAAACTGAATGATGCAACTCATTTGAACAAAAACTCAACATAAATGGGCAATAATAAATTACTGATTTCAATAACTTTAGGGCAACTAATAAAAACTACACTAAAACACTTATTTGAGAAGCTAACAAAGATATACAATTTTGAATAGATGGATATGAGAAAATATACAGTGATAACAATGAAAGTATTTATGACAATGTCTTTTAAAAGGAACACAAATTTAAGGGTAAGCAAAGCCCTTAAATTTTAATAAAACCAAACAATATACAACAACTACGAAAAAAATTCGAACACTATTACATACCACAAAACATGAAACTGAAGTTAATACTAAAAAGTAAAGTTTTTACAAATTTTGAAATATTCAGTTCTTTACAATTAAGGAATTACTTCAATCTAGGAAAATAATTTTCGAAAGAGAAATATTTTAAGCACTCATAAAATTAACTTTATGAATTTAATTCTAAAGAACTGAGAATTTCACATTAATAAAATAAATTAGAATTGTGTGATAAGTATAATAGAGCTACATCACCCAATTTGCTGATATGCTGTTTGATCTGTCTGTCTGTGTAAAAAGGGTAAGCGGCACTGTAAGCCAAAGCACTGGCGAGCTTCTTTCAGTGCTATTCTCAAAAGAGAGAGAAGAGCTAATAAGTCTGCCAACATCATTATGTAGAACACGTAAGTCCAAGAGTATTCGGATATGACTCCAGCAAGCAGAGGTCCAATAGCAGCCCCAGCTGATCCTGTACCATCAATAATGGAAGAGACTGTTGAAAGAGCTTTGGAATCGATGCTTTTGTGAGTTCCCAACTCGGCACTGACTGCTGTAGTGATCAATGCATACGGTCCATTCACTAAAGCTCCACAAATGATTTGAAGAATAATGTTTGCTACCTGAGAAGTTCCACCATATGACTCGAAAAAGAATAAAGAAGGTACAGCAAGGCCTAAAAAGCCTACACAAGTGAGAGCACTTGATCCTGTATGATCAGATATGACACCAGCTGCTATACCACCTATAATACCTCCCATATCAAAAGCTGTAGAGAGGTAAGCAGACTGTTGAGATCCTACTCCTGTTGCGTGTGAAAGGTAACGTGGTAGCCAATACAGAAACGTGTAGCTGACCAGCTTCGAGAAAAATAAAGAAGTAGAAAACTCTATTACTCCAGGTATCTTTACGGCATCCCAAAACGTAATTGCTTTTTTTCTTCTGCGATTTTCAGAAGTTGGATTAGTTTTTTGAGCAAAAGGAGATTTTTCAGTAAAACTGTCACTGTCAGGTGATTTCATTCCTTTATTTTTACCAATACTATCACTTTGGGATGGGCAAAATATATCATTAGTATCAGCCTTTCTGACTTCATGATGATTTGTTGGAGATAAATCTACATCTTCAGGGTAGGGAACAAGGAATAGGAATAAAGTCATGCCTACAATTCCCATTATGGCTCCAGGAACGATAAAGGACAATCCCCAGTTGTCCACAACAAAATAACCTGCTATCGCAAGACTCAGTATGTTACCCACGTATAAATGAGCGTTCCAGATGCCAAATATAAGTCCTCTTCGAGTTTTGCCAAACCAGTGGCCCACGCAGCTGACCACACCAGGCCATCCTGTACATTGTGCTGCTCCAGCAAGCAGTTGTACTGCTATAAAGAAAGTTAAACTATGTATATTTAAATAGTAGGCGAGGCCAAAAAGGTATGTAAAGAAGCCACTAATTAGCATTCCCAAAGTTAAAAAGTACCGGAGGTCAATACGTTCAGCTACCATTCCACTGATGAACATGCATACAGCATATGCAAATACATAAACAGAATCTAAGACTCCAAGAAGCCTATTAGCATTACTTTGATCAAATGGAGCCCAGTCACACCAGTTGTTCATAGTCTCATTAGTTATTATTAAATTTGGTGGCGGAGTCAGTTTGCTACAGTTTTGATTTAAAGAATTTTTCACGACCGCTAAAGGCCTTCTAGAAATATGAAAAGTTGTATACGCCACAAATGTCAAAAACAAAACACTACTTTGATAAACAGCTCTTCTATATTTACCAAGGCTGAAGATTCTCCTCAACACCTGGACACCGATGGGAGCTCCTCGTGGACTGACCATCTTCAAGATTCGTGACAGTGAATATGGATGAAAACAAACGATGATCGGTGAAAAGACACTGATTAGAAGTCAATGGGGAAGAGAACAGATTCCATTTCAACCAGCGAGCGGTGACGAAATGCCTTAAGCAGCTGTATTTAAAGGCGTTCTTATCGCTGAGTTCAAACTTCAGCCCACTGATAGGAGTATTTATCTCAGCTAAGGACGTAATCACTTAAAATTTGTTTCAGATAGAGATTTTTAATATATTTCAAGAGCTCCTATTGTTTCTGACGGGTAATTTTGTTTTTCAAAAAAATATTTCATACTAATCTCAAACTCTTTTTGAATAATTCAATAAAATTCCATGAACAGCTATTTCATTCACTCAGTTTTTTTGTTACAATCGCCCGAAAATTTTGGTATAAAAGCCTAAAAGGGGGAAATATACATCCATGCTTTCCAATTCCGTAGTCAAATATACGTAAATACACTATGGATAAGAACGTCTGAAATGTACAAATTATAATTTTAAGTACATTAAATTTATAAATATATTATATAGGAATCAAAATATCACAGTAGTTGAAAATGAAATACAGAAAATGTTTTTTATTAATAAATAATGTATTATCTTCAAGTGCACAAAATATATTTTGTTTTCTTATTTAGACTTGAAAATAGAACTTTTTTAAATATCTATATATGTCCCTATGAAAGTGAATGTTATTAGCATTCACTTTCAGTGACGTGAGATGAGATTAATACTGAAATTAATACTGAAAATACTGAAATTAATAAAATTTTCTGGTTAAATTTAGAGCAGCTTACTAAGTTTTAAAAATGATGCTCTACAATTCTGTTTTAATACCCAAATTTAAATTATAGCTAAATGTATCAGCTAAATTTTGAAAAATTAAATTTTCATGGAAACGTTTTTTTTTTATAAAGAACATATTATACTTATAGCATAGTTCAAACTTTAAAAACACTTGGAATTGATTTAATTTCTTCTAAAAAAACTATAAAACTGAAAATAATCAATGAAATTTTACTTGAAATTTCGTTTTCAGAAATCATTCACTTAGAATCAGGAAATTTTGTATATATATAAATTGAAGTGTAAGTGAACTAAGAACTAAGAAGTGTACTAAGAAAGTGTAATAATTGAAGTGTAAATTTTTCCCTTAAAACTTAATACTTTTAATAGTTCATTACACATACAATTTTTTGTTAATTTCTATAATTTCTACTAAACATTTATTCAACATTGTCTACTGAATTTACGTCATGAATTTAAGGAACATAACATAGAGGAAAGAGACATTTCAGAGATATAGAACTGATAAAACCTTTTATATGAAGAAACTAAAGGGATTTCAAGACTATCCTGCTTTCAAAATTTTCGATTTTTAAAATATTATGCACATTTATATGTAAATAATTCTGTAAATTTTGTTACATAAATTCTACCTACAAATGGAATGACCGAAAAACAAATTATTTTAGCCATAATTTAGCGAACTGTTTACAAATAATTAACTTATGAATGGATTTGAAAGGATGCATACTATAGAAAGTTATATTATGATATAGTATTATCATAAAGTATTATAATATTAATATTATAATACTTAATATTAAGTAATTATAATATTAAGTAATTATAATATTAAGTAATTATAATATTAAGTAATTATAATATTAAGTAATTATAATATTAAGTATTATAATATTAAGTATTATAATATTAAGTAATTATCATATAGTATTATCATATTATGATATAGTATTATCGTAAGGTCATCTACATTTTTTTAACATTAATCCAAGGTGTAAAAAATTAACTTATTATAGAATTACTTTTTTAAATAATGAATGCAATATATGTTTAAAAACAAAACTAGATATTCCTACACAGGAGCCTAATTAACAATTGGAAAAGCTTTAAAATTTTCGTATTAATACAGAAGTTAAAAGAAAGTCTTTATAAAATTACTACAAGTAATTTCAAGTTATATATATTTTTTAATAAAAACGGAAAATCTCAGTTAAAGTAGATGGCAAAATACCAATTGAAAGATAATTTTAAGCTTTTTAAAAGAAATGTTGTAAAAGTTCATTTCTGTTAATTTCTTTGACGCATTAATAACATTGAAACTCCTTAAAGTATTCGCTAAGGTTGAAGAATGTAATTCCTTGCCTTTATCCAAGGCAGTACTTAAAAAAGAATTATCTATATATTTATGTATAATTAATCATAATATGTACTGTTGTATCAAAATTGTTTTGTTAAATTCAGCTGTTTAGCAAATTCAATGTAATGATCAAGACAAAATTACCCTGTCCCTAAATTAAGTTTTAAAATCTAGGTAGTTTTGGGACGCTACAATTTGTATTTTTTTTAACAACACGTGGGTTAATTAAGCTGGGACCTACCGCTTAAAACCGTTTAGTTACGGACTTCCATTTCAGCAACGAGGCGTGATCCCCAGAACGGAGTTCTCAAGAAACGGAGTTCTACCTTTGAATTATGGACGAAGGGGCAGGACGCTGCTCTTCGGTACCGGAGTTCTAAGGTTAGAATCCCGCTGATGGTTTGGGTGTTCCTAGATGTTCAGAATCGGCTTTAAGCGCTAAGTCCCGGTATCATTGGCTATTGTGTAGCTAAAACAAAAGACCGTCGCTCTCCAAACCAAATCTACTGTAAAGAAATTTTTTTTTCTTCTAGTGTAGGATGTCAAAAGAACTACAACTTCTACTTCTAGCAGGGAATATTTCCCAGATTTGATTGGTATTGCATAAAAAAAAGTCGTCACTCCTCTGTATGATAAGCTAGTGTGAAGCTATAAATTTGTGATTAATTAAAGTGTTTTGAAACTGAATGGCGGAGATGGTAGAATTCATGACACTACCCATTATTAGGCCATTAAATGTAGATAACCAGTTCGTTAATGCAAATAGATTCGAGACTAAAATAAATAATAAATAATGTTTACTTTGCACTTAAAGCATTTACATAATTACTTATTTTCCATTTTTCTTAAATATCACCAAGAAATTTTTATACAAGTTATTTCATAGGATATTTGGATATACTTGGCACCACAAAACTGAATCAATACAAATAATAATAAATTTCTATATTAAGAAAGTAACATTTCAAAGGGAGGATTAGTAATGGAAAGTTTCTTATGTTGAATAATTATTCATAGATTGTTTAATATAACTGATATGTATAATATAAATAAAAATGAATATGGATCCTTCAAAACATAGTCGCGTAAATCTACAGAGGCACACACACATATATAGAAGTGCGTGTGTATACACACATTATGTATAAATTTATTCAAGGTGTGCAGCCTGTACATGCACGTAAGTGGCCAAATATCTAGAGCAGTTGGTATAATAAAAAATATCAAAATTTAATAATGTTTATTTAAACTGCTGTTTAGGTACAGATTTAACTTTTAAATTACCATTAAATTCATATCTATAAAATGAAGGTAGTCTTTTAGAACTGAAATGATAAAAAACATATTTGATAACCTCAACCAAGAATGGTTTCATGATCTAAGATAGTAGGCAATCAAAACAATAATTACATGAGGGTTTAGAATTAAAAATGTAAGAATAGAGTTTCAACTTTACAGATGCACTTTGTCACTTCTGATAGCATATATATATTATATATATATATATATATATATATATATATATATAATATAAATAAAAAATGAATCTAAAACAAACAAACAAACACAAATAAACAAACAAACACACACACAAGTAACGTAGCAAAATTTGGAAGACACACTCAGTTATAGAAAACCTGAATTGATGATTTCAAATTTATTTATACTTGATTTATCCATATGATTTATTTATTCAGCAGACTCAAGATATAAATTTGAAGGCACACGCTAGAGAATATATTATCTTTCGACTTATCAACATTTATTTTTCGAAAGAACAAAAGGAAACTCTTTAATTTGTAACAGACGTGCTTACGCGCATTGAGCTTGGAACACCATCATAACCGAGAAAGGAAAAAACCCGAAAAGATCTTAAAGCCTACAGTTAAGGAATCTGATGAACACAGAAAAACCTATACTTGCAAGTGGTGTGATCTCCGGGGCAATGCTAGCCTCGCACTTCAGTTGTACTCGATTTGAATGCATTTACTGAATCAAGATGAATTATTAATTTAAAAGATTGAATAAAATAACAATTTATTGCGGGCTCTTTTATCGATATATATATATATATATATATATATATATATATATATATATATATATATATATGGCCTTCCAACCCCAGAGGTACTGATTAAGAACTTGGAGGACATTATGACCACGAACATATTTTACGTGCCCCAGTCACCTTTGACGAACACGGCGGATCTTAGGCCGGCTATTCTTCGAACAAGCACCCCTCCAGTTACAAGAGCGTTGCCCTTGTCGACTGAGCTACCACGGCTCACACATTACACATTCACACGTTACACACACACACATATATGTATATACGTAAATATAACGTGATAGTACGGGTCTATGGACTGGGTTAATTCATAAAAATACTAGGAATCCTTAATGATAGGGAACGGCTAAATATCTTTAACGTAAAAGACTAAAATTATGGAACCGAACCTGCAGATGCATATTTATGTATATACACACATTTTATATAGATATAAAATTTTCTATTAATATTTTAACCGTTATAATGGATTAACCAAACAATTTAGAGTTCAATCGAATATATTAATTATATCAAATATCCGAGTGCGTTTACAAAGGAGGCTCAGGGCGAAAAAGCTCCTTAACAGATTTGAGCAACCTTTTTATATTCGTGGTAGCGCACATGACCTACGAGTCTTTCTGATTGGCAGAAAAATATCACGTGACTTTTCGAGTGATAGTAATTGTTTGCAAATAAATTACGTCTTGAAAGTTCTATAAATCTGCAGAAGTTGTCTAAACTAGATTTTAAGGGATAAAATAAAGGGAATGGAAATCAATAAAATACAAGAGGAAAAGGAAAATGATGATAACTTCGATGATAATTTCAAAAGGGAATTCTCACTTTCTTGCCCGCTTATTCATTCACTCATTCACACTCAACCGTCCTTCCTCTTATTCATTCACTTACTCATTCAGTTACTCATACTTCATCTCACTCACATGCACGATTTTAACCCTTAGTATCTGAACTACTTCAAATTGAAAACATTTTTCTCAAGTGAATGCATTATTTTGAATATGTAAACAATAAAAAATAACAAAACAATAAGAAGAAATACAAAAAACATTAAAATAAAAAAAATATTCGCGAAATTATTTGTGTATTTTTTATCAATTACTTTAATTATTAATTGGTTAGTTAAATTACTAGATTTTATGACTAAGTTGAATTTTGTAGAAAAAATAAGAAAGTTGAAGAATAAATATGTAATATTGTGTGCCCTTTAAAGATTGTAAAAAAAAAAAAAAAAAAAAAAAAAAAAAAAAAAAAATTGGAATTTTGACTCTTGAAAATACTGTTTAATGTAAAGGTTATTTATTTATTTATTTATTTATTTTATTTTACATAAAGTAATAAAGTAGTAAATATAATATAGTAGTAACGTTTCTTTTTCATAAAGCAAAAATAAAATTGAGTATAAATTTTTATCTTTAGCGAACTAGTCAAAACTTAATAATTATCACTGTGACGAGCGAAAAGTAACCTTTAAATATGAGAAAAAGTTACCAGATGAGCTACCAAGCAATTAAATAACTATAATAAATTATAAATATATATTATAAATAAAGTATACATTTTTATCTTTAGTGGAGTTGCCAAAACTTAATAATTATCACCGTGATAAGCAAAAAGTAACCTTTAAATACGAAAAAGTTACCAGATGAGATACCAAGCACTTAAATAACTATAATAAATTATAAATTAAAAATTATAAATTTAAATTATAAATAAAGTATAAATTTTTATCTTTAGGGGAGTATCCAAAACTTAATAATTATCACCGTGACAAGCGAAAAGTAACCTTTAAATACGAAAAAGTTACCAGATGAGATACCAAGCAATTAAATAACTATCACCATGGAAATGAGTTTACACTCAACAGACAGCTGTCACCATTTAGAAAATTTCGAATTTACTGTTCTGCCATTTATTTACTTTTAATAGACTAAGACTTCTGATATTTTGATTTTTCAAAATTTTTAGTAAAGTAGGTACACATATTTGTTAAACTATATTCAATAGTAAATTGGATTGTACACGAAATGCGTTTTACAGAGGCTGTTCCCACATTTTTTAGACAATGTACATTGTAGTCACAAAACTAAATTACATAAAATTCTTGTGTGAAATGTTTTATTTGATAGCTCTTATTTTGAACTATATTGCAACACCATAATTTCCAGGATAATAATGCCTTTTGAAGTGCCAGAAGAGGTATTCTATCCCATTCCTCCTGAACAGCTTTCCAGAGCCGTATAAAGGTTGTGGGGCGATGTTTGGATAATACAAGTTTTAAAAACCCGAAAGCACGAAATCCATAGGTGATACATCGGGAGATTTAGTAGGGATATCTGTGAAGGGTATGACCTTGATATCGGTTTTTTGTTTCATTTTTTTAGGAAATTTACAATGGATTTTGTGACTGCTAGATGTGTCTTGATGGAGTTCCACAGACTGCGGGTAAAGCGATGGTATTTCATTCAGAAAAATTGGCGATAAAATATGTTCTGGTAGTATTTGGAACTAATCTTGACATTCTTTCAAATCTCTTTATTTTTAATTTGTCATTATATGAAAAACCAGCAACAATCACAAACCCCTTAGAAAAACTTTCTTTCGATTCTTTCAACCATGTACTTGAATTTTTTCTACCCTCATAGGATAATAAATGGCTATTTTGTTTGCAGTCATTTAGGTGACAAACTTTAACTGTCAACTGGATTAATCTTTAGATAAGAAGTCCAGCACCTTCGACCTGAGCCTAGCAAAGATCTAAACTAACCTTCCCATCTCTTGTTTTCTGTTTTAACTACAGAGCCATTTACCCAGGTTTTTTACCTACCCTACTTTAACCCTTTAATGTCCGAGTTATTTATGCCCATTACATACCGTTGTATATCTTAAATTTAAGTTATTATGACTGCACAGAATAAAATATAAAAAAAGTTTAAACACCTTTGAATACTAGAACACTAACATATCATTTAAATACACCCATGATTCATCTATTGTGACAATTTTTCCCATTTTTCTTTGAATAAATGTTTCTTATACAGAATTCTGCATCGTGTCCTGTGTTCAGTGGTTTGATTTAAAGAAAGACGTAGATTGCGTTTTTTTTGCTTTCTTAAGGTTTAAATCAACGTTTATCACTTTGTTTACAGTGGACACCAAGTAATTTAATGATTTTGCAACTGTCCTTTAACTAGGGGGATTTTCTTTTAACATTAAACAACGTACCTTTGCAATACTCGAATATGTTCGTTTTCCCCTTGGATACTTGTTTGGAATTTTTGACCCACTTGAGGCTCCAATTTGACGTTTTTTTTTTTTATTTTGACGATATTACCTATCGATGCTTTAGATATCACAAAACCATGACTCTCACATCGTTTTTGGACAACGGAATATGGACTTCTTTTCGAACCACTGCTTCGTTAAAAACGCCATTTTGAATAAAAACAAACCTCTCAAGCCGCAGACCATAATTTTGACTTTTAAAAACATAGTACAATTGCAGTTATTTATTTTGCAACAAAATATTTTTTAATACCGCTAACCAAAATCGTCTAAAAAATGTGCGAACAACCTCTGTATATCTATGATGACTGAAGGCGACGTCATTTTGACGACGTGGGGATAATTAACAGGAATTGCATGTAAAAATCCCAAAACCTAAATAAAGTCGAAAAATAATGAAATGAAATCCTATTAATTATTAAAGAACTATACCGAAAATTGGTAGTTATGTGTTCATTATCTTAGATGTATCGGAAATTTTTGCTAAGAAATAGTCTAGAAAAAAAGTATAAAATTTATTCTTCTTTGTAACCGATCGTAATGCATATGTTGTTAATTATAACTATTAATATTGATCTATTTGGTTCCTGGAAGCCATAAATTGAAGTTATTTATAGTAAGGAGAAGACAAAAGATCCTCAGTGGTATTATACAATGACGGTTTCGAAAGGTCAAGAAATGCATTATGAAATGCATAACTCTGATAGATTATGTAGATTAGTCTTAAGAATAAAAAAATATACTTTGTTATAAAATTACTTAGTTTATACTTTTTAGATTATTTTTTAGGATGGTAAATTTGGTATTTTCCTTGGGAGGCCGAAATCATCTCTACGCTCTTGTAAAAAATAGAATGAATATAACGTTTCAAACCCAAGTAAGCACTTGTAGCAAATGTAGTTACACAGTGGAAAACAATTTGTGTTAAATGTTATAAAAAATCTCACTCAAACCTTTATCTAGGCAATACATCGAAAGAATGAATGGTTTACATTAATAATTAACATCGTACCATATTATGTGATTTATTACAAAGTAATGCAAGCATTCACTTTTATTTGTCCCCAATAACTGTGCTCAATTTTATATATTTTTATTTACTCGATTTGTATTGTGTCTATACAGCTTCATTTTTACTCCTATTTTTTTCATGTCATATTAAGTAATAGCAGAAAATATATCAAATTATATGATGATTTATTATTTATTGGTATTAAACAGCTATAAGTTTAAATATTTAACCATTTTATATATGTATTAAATATTTTTAGTACAGAAAAAAATAACGTTTTTTAATGGGAAACAAACTTTTACACCTCACACTAAAATAAATAATACTCAAATAATAATACAGCAGAGTCTAAAGTTTAATTACACTAGTTCAAATCATATCGACATTTTCTATCATTTTTATTTCAAAACTCTAATACTGAAAATGGTGATCCTAGTAAAATACATGTCATGAGATTTTGTATAAATGTATCAAGCTTTAAAAAAAATATAGCTGTTTGAAAAATTTTAAATAACAGTTTTTGCCTTACAAAATGGAACTACGCCATATACATTTATAACATTTCTCAATTTAAATGAACTTCAGCAAAGTTATTGGCACATAAAAATATTTTATCTAGAATGCTCTTGTCTGAACTAATCCATATATATTACCAAAAAGTTTTATTATTACATTCTTATATACAATATTGACGGAAATTTGTTTTGGAGAGCTACGGTCTACTTTTTTGCAGCACGAGGATTAATGAGACCGGGACCCAATGTTTAACCCCTTCCGGTACGATTTAATAATGAAAAACTGTGCGTGAAGTAACCATTTATTTTTTATTTAAAAAACTTGTTTCATTTTACAATTCTTACATATTCCCAATTAAAATCCACTTTTTACATAGTGTTAAATAATATCAGAAAAGGTATAATTAAGAAAATATCAAAGCAAAACATTAATAAGGTATACAGATAATAGTCTTCAAGCTGGTGGTACTTTTCAAAACAAAGTGCAAAGGAATACTGAATTGTTTACACCGCTAGGGAGTCTCACTTTTAATTTGATTCTTGTAACACACACGGCATTTCTTAGTAGGTTTTCTTTTATTCTGACTCATTAATTTAGCAAAGACTTGTACCAAGAAATTCTAAGTAAACAATATGCAATAATGACTTGTGATTTTCACAAGTCATAAAAGTGTTGCCAAATTCAGTACACTAGAAATTTTAATCTAACAGCTTGGCTTTATATTCCCTTGGCATCTCTGCGATTTCTGAAGAGGGGAATTCTAAAGTAGGTGACAAACTTTAACTGTCAACTGGATTCCTCCCCTATATAATAATATTTTAATTTATCTATCCGTGTGTCCTCGAATATATGAAGCAATTGGACCTGGAATGGATAAAGGTATCCATATCAGGTTCTTGATGAATTTGGGTTAGCAACGTTCGAAATCCACCCCTTCAACCCTTTTCTAGCATTTAATGCCATTATTTCAAGCCCCATTTTCCCCAGTTATTAAATTTATCAATTTGTCACATAATAAATAGGTAAAAATAACATTTTTTTCTAGCATTATGACGTCATTCCTTTAACCATCTCATTTAATCATTTCTTATTTTAAATTATTTAAATATCGTCTGCATTATTTTTATACTTTTTACCAATAAGCTTAGATATTACGTAAATAATTTTCTTTTATATTTGGCTTCAATAATAGATTAGGCACATAGGTGATAATTTTAAATTTAATCATTATTATTTGTTGCGATGAAAATTCTATCTACCTTCAGGGTGTAGCAGAAATGATAGTTTCATTCCTTTACTCCCATTAATTACTGTGGCAAAACAATAGGGAAGAACTGAACGATAATTTCGACGCAACCAGGACTAATAAATATATGGTTATATATTTTTGAAAATTAAGAAGTTTGTTCGTTTGTGTGTTTGTTTTTTATACATAACTACACGGTTTGCAATCTATTCGCAAAATTTTGGACATCATTCATATATACCGCCAAATAATCACTGTCAATATTAAAACCTCTGCTGTTCATCCTATAACGATAATTTAAACGTAGCTAAGAAAACTTTGAATTAGCTTTGTACCGAGGTACTTTCTCACGGTGAGTTGCACGTGCATGCATAGCCGTGGGAGGATTTTCCTTGACGAATTTAAGACCCCAATTATTTACGTCAAGTTTAGGGACCCCTGCAGAGAGGATACTTCACGAAATGGCAGCATAACGGTCAAGCTCGCACATAACTGTAAGCGTGAATTATGGGAGCAGGGGCTAAAATGCAATGTCAGCTTGAACAAAAAGGGGCTACTTTAATGAGCCCACCTGCACTCTCGAAGGGCATTTGATGTGGGAAAATTTCCCGAAGACAAGCGATTGGATAAGAAGAAAGAAGGGGCGTTGGGACCTAGGTGAGGTTTTTGGAAACGTAGTGAGAGCGAGGAGTTGGAAGAAGTGGGAGTCGAGAGAAGTGGAACAAGGATCCACTAGCACCAGCTCGTCCCGTGCGCCCGGACCGACACCACCCCGCTCACCATCACCAACTCGTCCCGCATGCCCGTGAGGAAAGCCCCTGCCTGTTCCCCTGTGACTTTAATGGAGGTAATTTATAAATAATATTTGCAGTCCTTTGACTTAGGACTCTGTTAATAATAATTCCTTATAGAGTGATGTGGGATAATTATTCTGTAAATAGAAGATATAAATGACTGATCATTATGACAACCAAGGATATTTTTGTAAATAAATGTATAGAATAAATGTCTGAATCTATATAAGGTATTATATTCATTCTGTGTTTCCCCCTTTGTAACGAACACTGGTGTATAGGTTGTATGTACATTACAACAACCTTTCTAAATGAATTCAAAGGATTTTAAACTTCATTCACAGTATCACTTTAGACTTTTGAAGAGTATGAAGATAAACAAATTATTGAGCGTGTACCAGATAATTCTCAGGCAAAAAAACAAATAATTTTTTACCTGCCTCATAGAGTACTTTACAATTCTGGAAAATTAAAAGTTTTACTGATCCCGTCATATGACGAGCTATATGCTAGTCTTTAGATAAGAAGCCCAGCGCCTAGAAAAGATCTAAACTTCCCATCCCATTCCTTATTTTTGTTTTAACTACAGAGCCATTTACCCAGGTTTTTTACCTACCCTACTTTAACACTTTAATGCCCAAGTCATTTATGCCGATTACATTAAATAATTATAAGTTATTATGGTCTGTACAGAATAAAATAAATATGAAGTTTAAGCAACTTTAAATACTACAGCACATCACATTAGTGATCAGCTATCGTTTTAAAATCACAGGATGCCATTTATGAAAGAGGAAAAACTTCGTGAAAAAATATTTATTCGGTATCACGTCTAATATAAGTACCATAAAATGGAGTTTTATAAGAGATAAAACAATTCATCATGATTTCAGCCAGTACCCGCCAAAAAGTAAATTTATGTGCTCTGTTCGAGAAATCATAATCAGTGCAGATCTAAATGAAAAATTTATAAAGAATTAATTTGAAAAATTTTCAGCTTGTTTATAAGATTACCCTTTACCGACTCTCAAAATGAAAACTTGTAAGAAAAGATAATTCTACAAGCTAGTTTTTAGCAGTACGTAGAAAATGACGCCAGTATTATGGTTTAATAAATGCTTCATTAAAATAATCATATAAATAAGACTTAAAAAATTAAATCAGATTTTTTAAAAGTTGATTAAATTATTTGAATCTGATTTTTTATTTTTGGATTTTTTTCACATATTATTTAATATTTAAGTACCTTTTTTAAATTAATGATTAAAAATCCATTACCCTGCTTATATTTTTCGTTATGTGCAATTTTAAGTACAAATGATAAATTATGTATTAAATGTAAAATATGGGATTTTTTAATCCTTGAGGGATTAAAAAAAATCCATTAAGGCCTTATAGATTAGTCATTTTTTCTTATTTTAAATATAAACATATTTAAAAATTCTAATTACAATTTCAATAGTTATAATTGGTCTTAATTTAGTATTTTAAAGGAAAATACTAATTTTGATACATATTTTCATATCCCAGTCTAGTTTCCAGAGATTTCGGAACCAAACTAAAGGTGAAAATACTTACAACAGCAACTGTGGAAGAAGTAGCTGTAAATATAAGTAATATTGGAATAAATTATTCTTAATTTTAATGAATGATTAAAAAACCTCAGTTATTTAAATCAAGATTAATTTAACGATTTATATCAAGGTGATATATCTCAATGAACTCTGTCTTAAAACATTCTCTGTCTCAGAGTATCTGTTTGACTTACGACGAGCTGAATAAATAAAATGAGCAATAAGTATTTTTTATAAAGGAATGTTATTTATTCAATGTTTAGAAAAAAAAAACAATTTATTGTGTTATAATTTACGATTGTGTCGAACGTTGCGCATTTTGAGAGCCTTTCTAAATTTAGAAATTAGTAACACATTTCATCTAGAATTTAAGCGTGCTATACTAAAAGGTAAAAAATATTTATTCGAAATCAGAATTTTGAAAACTAACGTATTTAAGGTATAACTGGTAGTTATTAATGGTATATCTAACTTTTTACCATTAAAATATATCTTATTTCATTGATAGAATTGTGTATTACATTTTTCTCACTAGATGGCAGCACTACATATAGTCATTTTTATTAAGGACTGGTCGTTTTGTGCAGTGGTAATTCAGTTTCTCAAAAAAAAAAAGCTATATTTGTTTCAAAATTTAAATTTAACTTTATAATATTTTACGCATCATAAATATAAACAATTTTGAAAACGAAATAACTCATTTTAATAAAATGAATAACACATTTTATTTAATCTTCTTCATAAGAGGTATATATTTGGCTATAAATTGTGGTTTATCAATGCATTATAACATAACGTAAATTCAACTTCGTTTTAAAGAGAACGGAGGTACCTATAAAAATTTAAACTTTAAACGAGACTTTAAAACTCGTTTAAATTTAAATTTTAAATTAAAACGAGACAAAACTTTAAATACAATAATTTATTTTAAGCGATCACATCGTTATTCCTAGCAACAAAATAGATTAACAGGAGAATTTAAAACAGACTAGATTTAGACAGACTAGATGGAAAAAAAAGGAACATGGAACAAAATTTAAATTAAAAGAAAGAAATATGTCAGTTTTGGGTTGGAGCGTTACGGTCTACTGCAACACATTTGCTAATGAGACCGGGATCTACTGCTTTAAGCCGATTCCAAACGCCTAGAAACATCCACGCCACTGTGGTATTCGAACCCCCTAATTCCGGTACCGAAGTATTAGGATGCAGTGGCATACCAGCCTACACAGCTTTGGGATTTATAGGTAGAGTTTTATTTATTCAACCATATTCTGGAAAAATTAGTGAAACAGCTGGACTAGATGTGATGAAACTAGTTCTTTCGTCTACTGCACTGGGTTCTATCCATTACAAGCTTGGTATTCGGTAGCTCCTCTTCCAGTCGACAGGCCGAGCATTGGTCGTACGAGGAATAAGTAGAACGCTGTTCTTCGGTACCGGAGTCCGTGGGTTCGAATTTCACTGCTGGTATGGATGCTCGTAGTCATTTGGAATCGGTTTTAAGAAGTAGGTCTTGGTCTTATAACCCTCGCGTAGAAAAACCATAGAACGTAGTGCTCAAAGCCAACCAAACTTCCGGTCGTTCCATTAAGTCTAAATGAGATGCAAATATATCATTTTGGTGCAGGATCCATAAATCACCCATTTAGTCATTTCTTTTATGGGCGGGATTTTAGACGACAATGCTTCAGAGATAGTTTTTCTGCATGTAAATTTCTAACAATTTCATCAAATTATAGTATAATGCGAGTGCGTATTATATTATAGTTTGATAAAAATGAAACCGAACTTTGAAAATATAATACAAGTGCGTAATCAAAGGCGCTATCTTTATATAAAAATTTTAAAAATTACGGACTTTTAATAGTTTATTGGTTTATGGGAGGGGTTTAAATCCCCCAAACCCCATTCTTGTATACGCCACTGCATTTAGCTCATTCAGGTTTGGAGGGATTCTGCATACAAACATACAAGCTATTTTATGATTTTTGAAGCACATTTTGTGGCAAAAAATGAAAAGGCCAATAAAAAGAAATTCAGTAGGAATGGTAATTTTTTCTTTTGCTTTTTCTGATGATTGTTGTCACTCTTATAAACAATCCCACAAATTTTTGACCTGTTGTTATATATAATTTTGTTATTGGGATTGACATTTTATCATTTTTGAAACATGTTTCGTAGCAAATAATGCAAAAGCCAATCCAGCGAAGCTTAGGTTATAGAAGTTTAGAAAATATATATAGTCATGGAAACAACAATAGTTTAACACTAAACATACCAACACTTAATACATACCTATTTCTACCATAGCCGGTCAAATGACCGGACTTTATTTTTTCTGTTTATAAATGTATGAAATATGAAAATTGGAAGGAAATAGACAAATGAATTTTATTATAATTAAACAAAATTGTATATTGTCAATTTTTATGTATTGCAAACACAAAGAATAAGAATTTTTAATTCATTTTCCATCGCATTTTTTACATAAACCTTATGGGTCATTTGACCCGTTTTATGGTAAGTTTAGTGTTAAACGGGGAAAATAGCTGTCATATTTTGGCAGAGTTGAATAATCTCATTTCCGTTTGATTAAATTAAAACAATATTCCGACAGAAATTTTGAATTAAATAGATAATTGAAAAAAAAATCTTCAACTGCAAAAGAATGCAGTTTTATGCACTAGTGACTACAAAACTTTCAAGGAACAACTCCAGTAATTTTTGCTAATTGCAAGGATTTAGAAGCCATTTATCATATAGAGAATCATCGGATATAAACAGTCAGGAACATTTTTTAAGTTTATATCAAATATTGTCTGTAAATTCCCAAACAACTCTGAACTTGAGTGTTTGACCCAAGAAGTTCAGACCCTTTGATTTTTTAGGATGCTTTGAAGTTTCGATGTTCATAACAAAAAAATTTTCTTTTCAACTTAAACATCGCTCTAAGAATTTTTCTAATTTTTCCAATAAATATTGCACTTGGGGAAAGTACTTTTTCTGAACTAAAACTAATCTAGAACTATTTGCGAACATTAGCACCTCAAATAAGATTGTCAGATCACACTGCAATTGGAATTGAGTTTGAATTCATAACATTAGTTCTCAATTAATTAGACAGTTCCGTGAATTTAAAGTTCGTAAATTAAAGTATGAATTACACTCCAGTGAAGCCAGTATTTTAAGCGATAAACTACTATAGATATTTGTGACAATTACTCAATTACAATTTTGTATGTTCAACCAAATTTTTAAGAAAGACCATATACAAGGGCGGACTAAAGCCTAGGCAACCTATGCACTTGCCTAGGGATCGTAATTTTTGGTGCCCGAAATTTAGGTTTTTAATTTGTATTTTTATTTAACAGAAAAGCGTGATATTCATAACTATTGCTGAGACGTATCCAAATTATGTTGAGCCGTTGATTGATAAAGTCGACAAGTGTGGACGAGCTTTCCCGTGCTTATGTATCCACGACCGCGAGTGTCGATGTGTGTAAATACGATCGAGCCTCGCCCTTATCAAGCTTTTACTATGAACGTCAGTACTGAAGGTATTTCGCCTGTATCCATGTGGTCATTTATTCATCAAAATAATATTTCAACATTCCCTAATATATATAACATAATTCTGAGAATTTATTGAACCCTTCTAATAAGCAATGCAAGAGGTGAAAGATCATTCTCAGTAATGGCCAGAATAAATTTTTTTTTAAGATCCACATTAGGACAACAAAAATTAAATAATTTATCATTACTTTATATAACAAAGAGTTATTAAATAACTATTAATTATGACAAACTAATTGACGAGTTTTCAGAATTAAAAGTGAGAAAAAATGGCAATATAACTAATCAATCTGGGTATATTTGTTTAAGTATTATTGTTTGATTTAATAAATGTTTATTTAATTTTTGCACATGTATATTATTTTTTTCCTTTTTTTTCTTGGAATCCGATAAGTAAATAGAACTACAAACTATATGCTTTAAAACCAAACTACGAAATGCAAAGCATGTGTCAGGGCTGAAAAATAGGCCCAGAATTACAATGTTGCATAGGGCCCGCGTTAGCCTTAAACCGCCACTGACCATATAGCTACTTTAAAATGATTACAATAAGGCAATTTGTCCCAACGTCTCGAACTACTATAATGCCCTTCTCATTCATTTTCATGTTTACAACAGCCAATAGACAAACAATAAACTGCCCTTCCGTTTGAAACTAAAGCCAGTACTGTCATAATTTGAGAATTTGCCCTACTGTGTGAAATCACCTTATAGTTCCATAGAGGCACAATTTTTTACTTTTGCACAAAGCGGTTCACAAAGAGTAAATAAGATAAATAGTGTTACCCAGAAAAAATGCCAGAGATAAAAAGTTAAACAGCCAGAGTTTAGATTTAAAATTTGTTTCCCTATCAGTGAGGGTAACGTTCTTGAAATGTACTTGAAGCTAACGATGTCTGGCAGATCCCAAAGTGTGTCACAGGCCTTGCCCTCGTGTTTTCTCCTGTGAATGGTTGACACATAAGGTGGGACTCCGAACTGTAAATATTGGGATCACGCCTTCCCCGGTCATCCCTCATTCACGTGGGAGTTATCACGTGGTGAGATCGTGAATAGGAAGTCACTGTCGGTTATCACTTGTGTCAACTTTCTCCTTATTGGTAGACACACGAGACAGAAAAAACATTTGATGACTTCACAAATGCCAGATTAAGAGCTAAGAAAGTTGGGCCATTCAGTCAGTAATGCTTGTTGAATATGATATTTTCAAGGTAATAACAGGAAAGCGGAAATTGTCTAAAGTTCTTATGTTCACAGTCTAAAGTTTTTATGTAAAACGAAGGGGGAAGTCCTTCTTCATCTGCTTTTTTTGGGGCAGAATTTTGGCTTGATCTGAGCTGGAGAGGGGAAATCTTGACGAGCTCAAGTCTTCCCCTCTCAATATTCTGGTGTTTACTGTATTTCATTTTAACACTGAAATTAAAATACATTTTCAAAAATAATTTTTTTATTATACTTAATCGAAATTTGATCTTTAAAAATTTTATCTATATTTTAAATTTCAATATGTTTGCTCTAAATAGTTTTATACTTATACTAAAATATTTTAAGGAAGATTGTGTATGAACTTATACATTACTAAAATTTACGATTTTTAATAAAAAATAAGGAAATATATAATTTGATCGATATAGTTATCCCCTCCCCTTCCGGAAAAAAATGAGTTTCTCAAGGATAAGTGGTCAGTAGATTCGGAGCGGAATGGACATGAACGTAGAGAACTTGAGGTCAGCTGTGTAGGAGGGGGGGAGTAGCAACTACAAGTGAAGTGGTTAGGTTTGGTTTTGGAGCTCTACGGTCTACTTTTTGCAACACGAGGGCTAATGAGACCGGGACCTACTGCTTAAAGCCGATTCCGAACGGCTACGAACATCCATGCCATACTGGGATTCGAACCCACGAACTCTGGTTAAAGAAGGCCAGCACCTTAACCATTCGGCCAAGTGGAGTGGAATGGAGTGGAATCAGTTGGGCTATGATGTTTAACACGTTGACTGCCAAACGCATTTTCGAGGGCATTTCCAAAGCGCCGAGGTGAACGTTTCATTATGCGATGTATATGCTGAAATATGAATTGCAGCAAATGAAAGGAGTTACAAAATCATGCTTGACACAATTTTCATGGTGGGGGGCACCGGTGACTCCCACGGCACGGTAGGCAATTTTTACGATTATCCTTTTTTTTCCCCAAACAATCGTGCTTCGATTTCTAAGTGATCACTCTCATTCTCTAGCATTCAAAGCAGCTAGGAAGAACTAGAGCAAAGAATTTGAAATATTGTTCCGATTGCGTTGATTCACCTTTTCTTTGGTCGAAAGACGGCCGAATGATTAGGGTGCTGGCCTTTGGAACCGGATTTCGTGGGTTCGAATCCTACTATGGCATGGATGTTCGTAGCCGTTTGGAATCTGCTTTAAGCAGTAGGTCCCTGTCTCATTAGCCCTCGTATTGCAAAAAGTAGACCGTAGAGCTCCAAAACCAAACCAAACCATCACCTTTTCTTTGCCTTGAATGTTTCAATCCGACTCATGGCAATATACACTGATAAAATGTATATTTTTCATGTACTAATAAAATTAATTTTGTATGTTCTATATTGCATTAATTTCTTTAAACTATTGTAATAACAATGGCATTATTGAAAAAATTATCAGTATCCGTATGTACTATAATTATGTACTTTTATTTTCTGCGTCGCCAGTCACCGGTGGCTCTCACGGAGCAGTAGCCAAATCGAGTGCCGGTCACCGGTGCCCCCCCCCCCCCATGGCAGTCAACGTATTATGAATCGGGGTATTAGGCTATAAGTTTGGATTAATCCAGTGCGAGCCACGATTTCGTTTTCTAAGTTTTTTATTCAACTTAACAGTTCAACAACGTAACAAAGGACTGACAACAGAGCAATTACATATACATTCTTTCAACTTCTAAAACGCGCACACAGCGCCATCTGTTGAGATGAAATTATTAGATTACTTGGTTGGAAGTCACAACACAACGTGTTAAACCAAGGCCTCTAACTGCTATATTTTTCGTTGTGGTATAACTTTAAAAAATATACCGTTTCAGTTTCTTTTTTCGGTGAGCCCAAAATATCTTTTTTGGTAAAAATTTTTTGGTTTTTGGTTTAGTTCTGAATGAATAATTTTTATTTTAAATTTGTATTCTTATTTGAACTAAAATAATTGTATCAAAATTTTAAGAGAAAGATAGGGGGGAGCACAGAATTAAGAGCTTATTTTACTGGTTTGGTTTAGAGTGCTACGGTCTACTTTTTGCAACTCGAGGGCTAATGAGACCAGGACCTACTGCTTAAAGTCGATTCCGAACGGCTACGAACATCCATACCACAGTGGGATTCGAACCCACGAACTCCGGTTCCGAAGGCTAGGACTCTAACCAATCGGCCATCTTTCGGCGCTTATTTAACTGGAAAATTTAGTGTATATCCATTTTACAAGGGATACATCCCCCGTTTATAATCAGGAAAACCGCCTCCCCTCTTTTCCTTATGGTACGTTTTACCTTGATTTCAACCTCGGATTACCGTAATCAATCTAGTAACCGATCCCTGAATGAAGAAGAAAAAGTCTTAAAAATATCGAATTTAAATATCTGGATCAGTTTTTGTCAAAGAGAAGTTGAATTTTTTTTCCGTTATGGTTCTTAGTACGAGTTTCAATTTTTAGTGAATATAATGATAGGGAAGTGGGAAATGTATAACATTTAGATTTTGTAATCTTCCCACAGTTGAATTTTAAGATATTTAAATTTCATAAAAGGAATGCTTATTTTGTTTGAAATATTTTTAGCTGAAATATATGTCTGCGAACAATGGTTGAAATGAAGAGTCGGCTAAGGATTTTACTATGACTCCTATGTATATGTGCAAACTCGGTCACTGAAAACAGAATCTGTATACAGTAATAGAGTTGCACAGTTTTCATTATAAATTGTTTTACCCTGACCCATCCGAAGACATACAGCAGTAACTAATGATGACCCTGCCGCGACAGTTACCCATAAGTGGCTACCAAGTCACCGCTGACCTACGAGAGGCTCGTCATGGTCCGATTTTAATGTGGTCCAACCCGGTAAGGAGCAAATACTACAGAGGTAAGCTCGTGAGTACCAAGAAGAACGCTAGAGAAAGATCACTCAGGTACCCCGGGATCGTTAACCCCGTACACACCTAAAGGAGTTGTGCCCCTAGAGGCTAATCTATATATATAAAAATGAATTTGTGTGTGTCTGTCTGTCTGTCTGTCTGTATGTATGTACTCAATAGACTCAAAAACTATCCATCCAATCGCCGTGAAAATTTGGGAAATGTTTAGGTATATCCCTGGGAAGGTTTTTGTAAATTTTCAACGTTCGAAATTCATTCCTTCCACCTTTTTCGAGCATTTCATGTCATTATTCCAAGCATTATTTTCCCCGGTTAAACGCAAACGATTAAGTTTTTAATTTATCGCATCATATCTAAGGGAAAGAAGCAATGTTTCTAGCAATGTGACGTCATCCCAAGTAATTGTTTTAAACGCAGTTTTCCACGGTTAAAAGCAGGAGATTAAAATGTCCAATTCATCACATAATAAATAGGCAAAAATGATATTTTTCTATCATTATGACGTCATTCATTTAAATATTTCATTTATTCATTTCTTATTTTATATTATTTAAAATCGTCTGCTTAGTATCTATTCGATTTGAACTGAAATTTGAGATATAAAGTGATTCACTTTCATTTCTATGTGACGCAAATTATAGCATTTTTATATGAGAACTAATTTTAAATTTAATTCTTGGTTCATTTTTATGTTACAATGAAATGCATATCAACAATATTCTAAGTACAAAAAGTACAAATTTCAGTGACTCTCATGGCCAAATAAAACCTATCATTTTATATAGTTATCTTCATATTCATATGGTTGTCGATATGAATGTATGTTTCTGTTTCATACAAAACTATGTGGTTTGTCATAAATTTCCTTAATTTTGGAAAACATTTATTACTACCAACAAAAATTAGCACTGTTGCTGTCAAAACCTGTGCTTCCTATTCTATCACGTAATATGGCAAGATCTGTTAACTTTGCTAATCAACGTACAGTAGTAATACAGTAATGCAATTTAGGGTTAAGCTTATATTTTACAATAAAAAAAGTTTGAGCAAATTTAATATAAGACAAATTCGATTATAAAAACTGAATAATGTTATAATACGCTTATGATAGAAATATATAAACATGCCAATGACTCGAACTGAACTGTGACGAATTTAGAGAGTTATTCACGAAAAATAAATCTTTGTTTAAAAGTAATATATTAAGTTCACCGTAGCGAAGCACGGGCAAACTTGCTAGTTTTCATTATAAAATACAAATAGTATTTTGGTTTTCATAAATACTCACGGTTGAATGATGGTCAAATGAGTGTTTCCATTCTGCGCCATTTCTTTTCTTGTGAGCAAGCACTACGGTCTACTTTTTGCTTCGCGAGAACTTCCAATACATTGATTTACTCGCTTATATCTTTGATCACCATGATACAGACCTGCAACATACACAAAAATTGATCTCATTTACACAGCGAGTTTTAAAAGATCGTTTAAATGATCCTTACTATCCTGCAACAGTGCAATTAACACAATTTACTGATAGAATCCATGCATCAAATAATTTCATAATTGTCCTTATATTTATAAATTTTGATTATTTAACACAAAAATTCGGGCTATTTTCTTATTTTTTTAATTTTAAATATAATATAGGCATAAATAACTTATGTACGAGTTTTAAATTACACATAAAAAATAGTATTATCAATTGTATTCCTGAAAGAAACTGTATTGTGATTGTAAAATATTATCTGATAACTTGCCGGCAAGACTTTCATATTTGCATTCTAATGCAGAGGGTATAAAAAGAAAAACATTATAAAGCAAGTTTCGTAAATAATGAAATTTTATATATTTTTTTTTTTAGCGATAACTAAATAGATATCTCAACATTTTCTGCTTATAGGCGGAAAAATATCAGTTCGACTGAAGTCTATAAGATTTCTTTTAATGATGAAAATGTAAATTTCTGTAAATCTTTCGACTTATCAAGAGTCCTGGAGCCGAACGATGGCCGAATGGTAGAGCGCTGCTCTTCGGAACCAGAGTTCGCGGGTTCGAATCCCGCTGCTGGCATGGATGTTTGCAGCCGTTCGGAATCGGCTTTAAACTGTAGGTCCCGGTCTCATTAGCCCTCGTGTGCAAAACAGTAGACCGTAGCGCTCCAAACCAAACCAAACCAATAGTCCTGGAATCCCTAACAAAGTCTAAAAATTATTTTAAATTATTCAAGAAATATTTTATTATGCATTTTAAAAGTTAAATAATTTTCATAAGCAGGAAAGTATAAAAAAGAAAGCAGTTGTGACTTAAACTAATAAAGTAATTTTGAAAATCATCATATTACTTATAAAATCAGGGCTTTGTAAAACTAAAAGAAGCCAAAATCTTATTTTCGAGACTTCTAAATCTAGAAATATGAAAGTGAACATTTCTAGACTGAGTTAGCGTGAGATGCATAATCTTGCGAAATCGACACATAAATGTACTTTGCTATTTACAAAGAATTATTTACAATATGTACAGACTAACGTCTAAGTATGTCCAAGCGCGACATGCGAAGGTAGAAAAAGTGAATGCTGCAAACGGCGGGGTTCTTCAGTTCGAAGGAAACCAACCACGAGGTCAACGTGGCAAATTGGCATTTGACAAGTCTTCTTCGGTTTCTTTACGACCGTGGACGCCGCAGAGTAATGCAGTAATTTTTCTCTTCATTAATGTAACCGAAAAGTCGCAAGTATTTGGGGTATCACCAGGCTGTAGAGGTGGTAGAGGCTATAACAGGGGTCGGCAACCTGTTTGTCCTTAAGGGCGCAATACTAAATTTGAAAATTACCGTGGGCGCATATTGTACAGATAATCAACAGGTATAAAAAGGCATTAAAAAAAACAGATTTTTTATAACTTTATTTTGTTGGTGTCATACATAATGATACATATAATTCAGTATGAAACTTGGGTGTCCATATTTTCAGCTAATTTCTTATAATTGGGGATATATTTAGAGTTCCCGGTCCTTAAACAATTATCTAAATGTGAGTCATTAAGCTTTGTTCGGTATTTTAACTTCAAATATTTCATATTTGAGACTCAAAGACTCGCAATTGTATGTTGTTGCACAATATGAATAAATTTTTAGCGCACATTTCCTTAAAATAGGATACTTATTTTCATCGACTAAGTTCCAAAACATTTTATCATTACTATGCGCTTTTAAAACAATATCACTTTGCAAGTTTATTATTTCTAATTCTAGGTCTTCGATATTATGAAGCCCGAAATACACTGAAACTATTTCAAGGACATCATCTTCAGTAACATTGAATGGATTTATGAAAAATCTTAGAATGGGTTCTAATGCTGCAAAATCTTCAAATCTAGATGAAAACTCTTCTATTAGCTTATCTATAATTTCTAAATATGATGTAGCAGTAAAATTTTCATTATTCAAATTTAAACTCTCAACAGTATATTTTATATTTGGGAAATGTGATAAGGATTTTTTCAATAGATGGGATTTCAACAACACTAACTTGCATTTGAATGCATTTACTGCACTAATCATGTCAGCGATATGCTGATTTTTCCCTTGTATTTTTAAATTTGATTCATTCAACTTTGCCGTTATATCTGTCAGAAATCCAAGGTCGATTAGCCAATCCTTATTTTCTAATTGCTCGTAAAATTCGCCTCTTGATGCAATAAATTCCTTTATTGGTGGCAAAAGCATGATAAACCGCTCAAGTATTTTACCTCTGCTCAGCCACCTCACTTCAGTATGTAAAAGAAGATCTGTGAACTGAACGTCCTCATCTTCTAAAAGTAATTTAAACAGTCTGTGTTGCATAGCTCCCGATCTTATGGAATTAATAATTTTTGTTACTATCGTAAATACGTGTTGAAAACCGATTGTTTTTGCGCATAACATTTCCTGATGTATGAGGCAATGATAAGAAATAAATTTAGGGAATAAGGAATCCTGTCTACATAAGGCAATAAATCCTTTTTTCTTACCAGTCATCGCTGGTGCCCCGTCAGTTGTAATTGACGACAACTTTTGTACAGGTAATTTTACATCTGTTATATACTTTTTAAAAGTAGAAAAGATATCTTCTCCTCTGGTGCTTCCCTTTAATGGCAGAACTTTAAGGAATTCTTCTTTTGTTGTAAAATCAGAAAATACCATCTTCACGCAAATGCTAATTGTGATATATTTGTCACGTCTGTCGATTCATCCATCTGTAGCTAAAAGCAAATACAATTTTTCATATCATTTGCTAATTCTGCCTCCAAATTCTCCGCAATTACTTCAATTCTTCTAGTAACAGTTCGTGCTGATAATTGCAACGGGTTTATAGCTGAAACTATTTCTGTTTTATTTTTAAATTCTTCAAAAAGTGAATCAGCAGCTTCGAGCATGGCTTCTTTCACTAATTCTCCATCTGTAAATGTTTTTTTATTCTTAGCTAGCAAATACGATATTTTATATGACGCAATCGTTGCTGCTTTATGTTGTTGCAGTGGTTTAGTAAAAAAAACTTTGCTGGTTAGTTATTGAAGATTTTAAAGAAATAGTTTTTTTTTTTTCTAATTTCAGAATTCATTGGATAGTTACCATCAAAATTGGTATGAACGGTCTTAAAATGTCGTTCAATATTACTTTTCTTGGGAATCGCAACACTATTATTACACAACAAAACAATACACTTCCCTTTGTAATCAACGAAACAATATAGATGTTCCTAATCATCGTTAAAATAATATGTTCATTTTCTTTTACATTTATCTATGAAGGGTTTTGAAACAAAAGAATTATTTCGGATTACTTGGTAGTTTTAAATGCACGGTCTACGCATGGTCTATTCGAAATACGATCACACATTAACAAAAAATACGTGCGTGTTATTAGATACGCTCAAGGTTAGCAAACTGCTAATCTATGCACAATCCTAAACTCAACTGACTACTTGCTGTATATCGCTGTTTGAGAAGAGTCAGTAAATCGCTCTGTCTATCATACATTTACATTAGTCCAGCGAGGGCGCATTAAAAATCGATCGGGGGCGCCATGGCGCCCGCGGGCGCCGCGTTGCCTACCCCTGGGCTATAAGATGCCTAAAGAGTAGATATCTAAGGAAGCAATAAGCAGCCTAAAGAATGTACATTCTTTAGGCTGAAATCAAGTGATTTCTCAGGTTATTACAAGAAAAACAGATCAGATTATTTAACTTTGAGTTAATTTTTTTTGTAATTCATAAATTTTGTTAGTTGAAAAATATAAACGAGAGCATGGACATTTATTGTTTTTCTTTTTTAATACTTAAAACACAATTTGTACTTCTTTAATATATTTGATAAGGTTTTCCATTGATGATGAATTTAGCACTGGTATTCTTCATTTTACGTTCCGTTCTGATGGCTACGCCGTTAAGCAAATTGGTCGGTAAGCTAAGTAAGCTAGAACGGTAAGATAAATAAACTTCAAATGAATCTTATGACGTAGGATCTCAGGCCGGGAATATAAGAATCTTAAAGTTATAAAATAAACTTCAATTTTATTTACATATCTATGTTAATCACATAGGTATATACATACTATACTATCATTAGCTTATTTGGAGCTGGAAAGGGTCTAGGCAAGAAAGATGAGGACGATAGAACCGAAGTTTTATATCTAAGGGCGGAGATCTTGGATTTAATAATCTAAAAAGAAACTCATAAATGTTGTTTGCTTCGTATTCTGCGTTTATTATGACAAATTTCTCTGTATCACTTTCAAAGTTCATTTATCTTACGGTAGCATTCATTTAAACAGACAGTACTTGAATCGACGGCTTTCTTTCGTTTCTATAAAAATTTCTCCAGGTGGTGCTTTACTTCCTTTTTTCGTTCAAACCTATACTATTTTGGAGTTACAAATGTGTAAAAAGTAACGAGGTTACACAAAGACTGCTTGTGGAAATGTAGTTGACAAAAAAGTAAATAGCATACTTATAGTATTCTCAGTGCACTTGTCACCATTCTCTACTGCCTGATCAAGTTCATGGGGATTACCTGAATTCCAAGTCGAAACTCGTTTGTATCGACTTGGCTTCGACTCGTTTGTATCGACTATCCGCTTAACGACCACTCGTGAGAGTGGTCGTTAAGCGGATAGGTCGTAAAATGAGCAATACCTGTATAGGAACAGAAACACACCTCTTATATCTTAAAAAGCTCTTGGAGGCTTGACCCAACTCTTTATCAGCATAGATAACGCTAAGCTGATAATTAGAAAAGTGGATTTCTTAAAGCAATTGCAATAGATCTCTCTATTTTTATAAGTCTGATAATAATGCAAATATCCTCCTTCGAACTTGTAGACTAATGTTTCATATTCTAAATGGCTTTTTACATAGTTATGCTTCTATAACAAGATTAATTCATACCATATTATATGGGGACACTTATTTGTATTGTAAATTCGTATCACTTTCTAGAGATGCTGTTATAAGAAACTCCGATAGGTGCCAATTACATCTATTTTGCCCTGCTGTATGATGCCAATTTTCATACAACAGGGTATACTAAATCAAATCATACAATGTTTTGTAATAAAACTCGTTATAAAACACGCAGGTTAAGTAGAAACGTTATAATTAATTCCATGAATAGAAACTGCGCTAAACTGGAAACTCTGAATATATTAACCTTATTACCTTGTTACAAATCTGAAATAAACCCCAAACAATTTAAGTACTCTACACAGTGAGCTTTAAAAAACGATTTTGATGGTTGTTGCTATTCTGAAAAACATAAATTAATAGAATTTGTTTCTAGAATATGCATCAAAGGACGATACTAAATTTAATCATCGTACCAAAGATTCATTGTATCACATATGTATAAAAAATTACATTTTATACTTTTATACTTAAAAGTATATATAAAAGTATGAAGTTAAAGTTTTTCACTTTAGATCTGTGAAATCTTTTTAATTTTGTGGTTTAACCATCTGTGTAACCGCAGACCTGTAAAATGTACATTTTCTTCCCTAATCAATTGTATATAAATACGACTTCAGTTGTGGCCGACTTGATTTCGTACTCACGTTTGGAGTATGAGGATAGTTTAACCTTTTTATGAGGCTTGTTATTGAGTATGTTTTAATTTACATTCAGCCAATATTATTTCCTATCTGTAAATACATCTATTATGTTAGTAAGAAATAAAAAATGTATGTTTATCATACAGAAACTGTCTTGTTATTTAAAGCCCCCATTCCCCTGCGCGCTCTTCTTATTGTACATGAGATATGAAGAGAATTTAACCTTTTAAGACGCATATGATTGAGCCTATGTTTTAATTTACATCCCGTCAATATTATTGTTCATCTGTAAATACGCGCTCTTCTTTATGCAAAGGGGATATGAAGAGAATTTTATCTTTTATGACACATGGGATTGAGCCTATGTTTTAATTTAATTCCTGTCAATACTATCGTTCATCTGTAAATACATTACGTTTGTAAAAATTAAAAGTATGTTCATCACACAGAAACTGTCTTGTTATTTAAAGTCCCCATTTCCCTACACGCTCTTCGTATTGTACATGGGATACGAAAGGAATTTAACCTTTTATGAGGCATATGCTGCCGGAAGATGGCCGAATGGTTAGGGCGCTGATTTTTGGTACCGGAATTCATGGATTCGAATCCCAATAGGGCATGGATGTTCGTAGATGTTCGGAATCGGCTTTAAGAGGTAGGTCCCAGTCTCATTATCTCTTATGTTGCAAAATAGTAGACCGTAGAGCTCAAAACCATGAGGCATATGATTGAGCCTATGTTTTAATTTATATCCCGTTAATATTATTGCTAACCTGTAACTTTTTATTTGTAAGAAATAAAAGTATCATACAGTAACTGTATTGTTATTTCAAGTCAGTATTTCACTGCGCACCATGCCTACTACACACATTTTTGGGCAATAATTTGTTTTTCAAAGTAATTCAATTAAAAGACTCTGCAACTTAACCATCAGATTTAAAATTTTTATTAATAAAATCCTCATTTCACTTTTCTGTATTATGATTTGTGGGAATCCACTTAAATCTTATTCAAAATAATCCTGGATTCTCATCCTTTTTACCGTCAATCAGAAGTTCTCCAGAGAGTCATTTTTCACGACGTCTACTTAAAAAAAAAAAAAAAAACCCTGCGAGGTCTGAAGCGCTATCAAACTAAATAGCTGACAATGGCTGTTCAACTATGGGGTAAAAGACAATTAATCATACATTCGGGCAACAGATGTGAAGTATGCTGTACGTCTTTAACATCCATATTCACCCCATCGGGATTCTTGGAATTTTTTTTCCTCCCGTGATCTATTTTGTCTTAAAAAGCATTTATCACGCGAAGCCCTCAAATATTGAAATAGAGGAAGCCATGCTCGCTGTGGCAGGATAATCGGTTCTTAGCAAAAAGAAGCAATCATTTTGCTTTTGGAATTTGGGGAGAGTTGGATTACATTTTATCGAATTGGTCTTATTCTGTTTCAGAATACAGTATACTAAAAAAGTAAATAAATAAAATGCAATCGAAAAGAAGCAATCATTTTACTTTATGAATTCGGTTCGAATTTGATGACATTTTATTGTATTACAATTTCTGAATTTGGGAAGAGTTGGATTACATTTTATCGAATTGGTCTTATTCTGTTTCAGAATATAATGTTCTAAAAAAGTACATAAATAAAATGCAATCGTAAAGAAGCAATCATTTTACTATATGAATTCGGGGCGAATATGACGACATTTTATTGTATTACACTTTCTGAATTTGGGGGGAGTTAGATTACATTTTATCCAATTGGTCTTAATCTGTTTCAGAATAGAATGTATTAAAAAAATAAATATAAATGCAATCGTAAAGAAGCAATCATTTTACTTTATTAATTCAGGGCGAATTTGATGACATTTTATTGTATTACATTTTCTGAATTTGGGGAAGAGTTTGATTACATTTTATCGAATTGGTCTTATTCTCTTTAAGAATATAATGTACTAAAAAAGTAAATAAATAAAATGCAATTGAAAAGAAGCAATCATTTTACTTCATGAATTCTGGGGGAATTTGGGCCGAACGATGGCCGATTGGTTAGTGTGCTGGCCTTCGGTACCGGAGTTCGTGGGTTCGAATCCCACAGTGGCATGGATGTTCGTAGCCGTTCGGAATCGGCTTTAAGCTGTAGGTCCCAGTCTCATTAACCCTCGTGTTGCAAAAAGTAGACCTTAGCACTCCAAACCAAATCGAACTGGGCGAATATGATGACATTTTATTGTATTACACTTTCTGAATTTGGGGAGAGTTGGATTACATTTTATCGAATTAATCTTATTCTGTTTCAAAATACAATGCACTAAAAAAAGTAAATAAATAAAATGCAATCGTAAAAAAGCAATCATTTTATGAATTCAGGTGGAATTTGATAAAATTTTATTGTATTACACTCATTGAGAATACAAAAATGTTCTTTGCAATCTGAATATAAACAAATTTGACTATTTGTAAGAATGAATTTGTTGGCCTTTAGAGTACTATCTGTCTTCAGATAGGCAGAAATTTTGCAGTGTGTGAAGTTGACCTTTTCAATCAACACGCTGCATGGTTTTTAAGGGATCTGCTACCCCCTGAAGGAAATCGGTGCATGCTGAAAATGCGTCTGTTTTAATATAAGTTTCTAAATCCTTTAATAAAACTACACAAACGTTTGTGTAGTTTTATTAAGATAATCAAGACTTGTTTCATCCGCTATAAAATGTGAAATTATTTTTCTTAGTCAAATACAATAAAAATATAGAACAAATAATATAGAAGTAATTAAAAGTATGGTATATTACTATCCGTGAGCTTTATAAAGTACTATTTTGGATCATAGTCAATTAAAAAGCAGATTTCTTATACAAAAGATAAAAATTAACAGTTCTCCTTACCAGTGTTGATTAGGTTGGGTTTAACTGAGAGTGTAATGTTCTATTATTTGCTATGCAAGGGATGCGAAGACAACTTAAACTCATTCCAAGGGGCTAAAATGCTCTGCCAACAGACGAAGTCAAACCTTCAGACTCTACTATCGATTTCTTTGGAAAATCGTTAGGCGTTAATCGTTTTGGTATCTTTAACTGTGTCAATACAAAATGTTGTTTGTATTTGACAATAAGCTTACCTTTATTTACCGTCATTCACCCAATTCGGCCATTACATCCAAGTATACGAGATGTACCTACAATACATTTGAAAGGTAGATATTATTTATTTTAGAAAAATAGCTAAACGTGATACAAAGCAATATCGTTGAGAAAACTACTGCCTAATTTAAAATAATTCATAACTGAAAAGAAAACATAAAAATATAAATATTCCATATTGTGTTGAGGAATTTTCATATTGTCAGATTAATGTACTAACCCTGCCTTCTAGAATATTATACGAATCTTGTTGGTCATTGTAAAGTCTTATTGATTAGCACAATGGGTAATGTAGGCATTTCTTATATTAAATTTACCTCTTCTAGCCTTAATTCACTGGACGTATATTTAAGTACCTGCTAATAATATATTTGAAAGTGACTGTGGTGCCAAGAAATATCTCAGACAACTGGTGTCTCTGAAGAAATTTTACAAACTTTTAATAATTTAGAATGATAATTCGGTTCTTTTGGGTTTTTTAAATAACACCGAGAAATGTGTTTAAGGGCCGGTGTCACCAAAATCGTTTAACAGCTAACCGCGATTAATCTCTGTTTAAACGGAGAGTTATGTTCCACCATTGGTTGGCCCCATGGTTTAATAGCGGTTAACCATTAAACGACTTTGGTGAGACTAGGCCTTAGTGTATATATGATTTTTTTTTTTTTATTGAAAACTATGTTGCAACTGCATGAAAATTTTTAAACGGCCGTACTTAGATCTTTGTGAGTGTAATTATTATTTTTTTAATGAAATAACTGTAGTTATTTGAAATTATTAAAAACACATATAATCCCACAAAAAATGCTAAAATAATGGTCGTTCATTTGGTAACTAATAAATATTCTGAAAAATTACTTTTTCACTGTCAATACTTACTAGTGAAAAAGTAATTTTAAACTAGTGCATCCTCTATGAGGTTTAATTCACTAGCAAAAACAATAAATAGTAAGCTATCTTAGAAAATATTACTTTTGCTTTTGAAAATTTTATATGCGATTAAAACACATTTATTCCCCTCTAAAATAATGAAAAAAGTTAATACTGTATACAGTATGTATTAATTTGGTCACTATAATTCTATTCGGCAACTAAAATGATTTTCCAGAATCCTTACTTTTTGTACAGAATTATCAGATATCTAATGTTTACTTCAAAACGCCTAGAAATTCTTGTATTTAAGATGTAAAAAACTGTTTTTTAATACTTTGTTTTAATTTAAAAAGAAAAGAACATGGACAACTCAATTACTATTTACTCACCTAATTCGACAGTCAATAACTTATTTTATCCATTTTTTATAAATTAAACGCCAATGAAGTCTTCAAACACATTAACCTCATAATGGAAAACAAAAAGTTGGCATACTGATAAATTTGTTTTACATTCAGTGTCTTAAATAAATATTTTATTAACTCAAATAGAATTAGTTCTATTTTCACACAATTTACTTTAGAGTAGGAAACGTCATCAGTTACTGTAGTGATTACGGTTTGGTTTGGTTTGGTTTGGTTTGAAGCGCTACGGTCTACTTTTTGCAAAACGAGGGCTAATGAGACCGGAACCTACTGCTTAAGGCCGATTCTAAACGATTACGAACATACATGCTATTTGAGGAATTTGAACCCATGAACTCCCATAACTGCGTGAACTCCATCAATTTATATTATAATTTATATTTATTTTTTAATTTTTGAAGAAAAATTTACAATATTTGATACTTACGGCTCTTACTTTCACAAAAAATATTTTGATACTTAAATATCTTTTCAATAATATAGATATTTTAGACTACTAAGAATGAATTGCAATCAAAGATATAAATGATAAATTTTAGAGATATATTAATTTGAATAATCCTTTCATTGATTTTATAAATATTTTTGGTATATGATCATATAAAAACAGCTGAAAATTAAAAAAAAAACTCTCATATATTTGAACCCATTATTTATAACATTCTCATCTCCACATATAATGTTTATTAAAAGGTTCATAGAGCTATTCCGTCATTTGAGCCACAAATGGTTAAGTGAAAAAATATCATTCATCATAAAGTACATTTACAGTTTTATCTTCAACCTTCATCATTTATCAGTGAATGTAAAATAGTCATAACTACGTTTCTATTGAAAGTGCTAAGAAAACACAAACTGTTTTGGGTAGCTAAAAGCATAATTTTTCGGGAAACAAACAATATATATTTTGATTTATGGTTAAAATTGAATATATAAACGTAGTCGGATACCTTAAGGAGAATTATCCGTTTTATCAGTTATTGTAAAGAGAGTCATAACTATGTTTATAATGAGCATGCAGAGGAAACATAATTTTTTTATAGCTAAAATAATAATTTTCAAATAAATAAAAAGTTTTTTTTATATAGTTAATTTTTTTATGATCAAAATTGGCTATATTTTACCGTATGGTCTTGCTTACATATTTTATGTAAGAACGCTATCTATATGTGTTTCTATTATAATTATTTTTAATCTTCTTTCTCATCTAAATATATTAAAAAAAGTAATGTAGAAATATTGGTTCATTGTTTTAAAATTAGGTTTGATATGGACTGGATCGATAATTTTTCATCATTGTTTGGCCAGTATTTTAACATAATTGATAAAAATATGAAATATGTCAAATATTAAAAGAAATTTATAATGAGCTAAACAGTGATATTCTTTTATGGTTATAATGTTTATATAATAATGTATAAAGGCTAATTTCTCCCTTCAACTTGGCTTCAGAAACCATAATGACTTGGGAGTGAGTGATTTCTTTATTTGTTTGCTCCTATTATACAGTTAAGATAATTTGTTTTGTGCTGACCCAGCCTATACAACAGCAACTTGCTACTGATTCCAGTCATCACAACAGCGATCCATGATGGTTACCAAGCCTCTGCTGACCTACGAGAAGTCCGTCATGGTTCGAAAATTTATTTGTTTGCTCCTATTATACAAGTTAAGACAATTTGTTTTGTGCTGACCCAGTCTATACAACAGCAACTTGCTACTGATTCCAGTCATCACAACAGCGATCCATGATGGTTACCAAGCCTCTGCTGACCTACGAGAAGTCCGTTATGGTTCGAAAATTTATTTGTTTGCTCCTATTATACAATTAAGATAATTTGTTTTGTGCTGACCCAGCCTATATGGCTATACAGGAGCAACTTGCTACTGATTCCAGTCATCACAACAGCGATCCATGACGGTTACCAAGCCTCTGCTGACCTACGAGAAGTCCGTCATGGTTCGAAAATTAATGTGGTCGAATCCTGTAAGGAGTAAACTCTGCAAAGTTAAGCTCAAGACTACCAAGAAGCACGCTAGGAAAAAAGATCACTCAGGTACCTCGGGGGCTTGAAACCCGTACACACCTAAAGGGCATGTGCCCCTGGAGGTGGGGTGGGGCTTTTATATACGGTTAAAAGTTAGAAATTTTCAAAATTGAGATTTAACTGAGATTAAATTGAGATTAAAAAAGGAGCATATGTAGCAATTTTATGAACAAATAAGTCTGTCTGTATTCATAAAAGCAGTAGAGATGCTCCTCATATTGAAAATTGTTTAATAATATGTTTAATAATATCTTCAGTATGTATTTTATTGGCAACATTAGGTATCATACCTTCAATATTATTCTAATAGTAATTTAAAAGACTAAATTGTGTATGTTTCCAAAAGGCATCACAGGGCATTTAAGGGTTAAGAGTGAATTGGGGTATAACTGAGATTAAATTGAGATTAAAAAAGGAGCATATGTAGCAGTTTTATGAACAAATAAATCTGTCTGTATTCATAAAAGCAGTATAGGTGCCACCCACATATTGAAAATTGTTAATCTCCAGTATGTATTTTATTGACAACTTTAGGTATTATCCCTTCAATATTATTCTAATAGTAATTTAGAAGACTAAATTGTGTATGTTTCCAAAAGGCAACACAGGGCATTTAAGGGTTAAGGTTCTTTGTCCTCTTTAAATTTTGGTAAGATTTTTAAATTTCTGCCAAAACAGTAGATAGTAAAACTATTTCAAAAATAATGTCCATTTATCTGCATCGAGATAGGGAGGCATGACTCGAATGTTATTTATCTGAGGGATCGTGATAATTTGATACAACCACGGAGATAACTTTATCAATCGTTTCTTATTCCCCCACAACAGTTACCTATCTTACACGCATAGACCGCGTGGGATCCAACCGCAGCTAATAATTGGTAGATCGAAGATAACAAAGGGGAGTCGTAGAAACAGCGCCCTTGTTGGAGTCATACAAATGTTTGGAAAAGGAAAAGTAGTCAAGATTCGACCTGTTGAGTCACGGGGACATTTGGGAAAGGAAGTACCCGAAACCAAACTTTTATGCTTTGATGTTCTGAAAGGGAACTGCAGAGGGTGTTTACACATTTCTGCAGTGACTTTGAATATACTATAGTAGCAAGGGCGGCTCTAGGGTAAAAAAAACCCGGATACTTGTCCGGAACGGCATTTTATCATGCATTTGTAAACTATATTCTTTACTAGGAAAGATTTGTATAAAAGCATTTTACAAAATTGAATTTTTTATAACTTGGAGTGATGGAACATAATTATTATTTATTTTATTAGGTTTAACTGCTATGACAACCAGTGTAAGTAAGTTATGTAAATTGAGTCTATATTTTTAAAGAAAGATTGCGAAGCGTAGCGATTTGTAATAATATATAACAAAACATAGATATATATGCTTGTTTTGACAGGGTTTTCGCTGAACTTTTGAACTCAAAGGACGCTTTGTGTTTCAAATTGGTGAATTCACACACTGTTAAATAAGTCATCTTTAGGGAATTCTCACTTACAATAAATGAAATTTATCCAGGAAAATAAAATGTAAATTTACTTATTATAATTTTTAAATATATCATATAAATAATAACTTCAATTAATTGGATTAACAATTTTTTTAGCTTCTGAATAATACTATGTATGTTAATGCTGTACATTTTTAGAGATCTACATTTGAAAAAAAAAAAGAAAGAAAACTTTAAAAAAATTGTTATAGATACGAGAGGATATTCTTGGCAATTGTGTTTCTAAAATATTTACATTTTTGAAGATTTTGCAGCAGTTTCAACAGCTGCTGCAAATTTTTTATTATTTTTATATTTATGTATTTGTTATTTTATATTGGTATATATCAATTTATATTATATTATTTAGCTACATGTATTTGCTATAGTTCCAAATAACTTCAAATGCTGTAAAGCTACTAAAATATTTTATTTTATTTTACTTTATTTTTTTGAGGGGGGGGACCCTTCATTTTGTAAAAGGACTAAACTCTAAAATACAGCGGATCCTTTGGACCCACTTTCATGAGTACTCGAAGCCAATTATCTATTTATCTATTTATCTATCTATCTTTATATATACAAAAATAATAATTTTATTTTCTAATAAGTTCAGTCTGATAACCATTATGTGGAACTATCATATTGCATTTGGGTTTCTAATATAGAAGATATTTTCTTAAACTGTTAAGATTAATTTTGTTCCATGTACCCCGATTTGAAAGAGTCCATCTAATGCTTTGGGATATGGTTTCATAAAATGTCCGTTTAAAAATACCAATGCACAGTAATCCACAGAAGACAAATCGGGACATTTCCGTGCATTTACATGGAGTAGCATTAATTTCGGTTTTGTTTCTTATCCTTTTCAAATAACAAGCACTAGATTTAGCGGAACTACTGGTAGCCATATCCCGAAAGAAATTAACCCCTTCCGGTACGATTTAATAATGAAAAACTGTGCGTGAAGTAACCATTTATTTTTTATTTAAAAAACTTGTTTTATTTTACAATTCTTACATATTCTTAATTCAAATCCACTTTTTACATAGTGTTAAGTATCAGAAACGGTAAAATTAAGATAATAGTCTTCAAGCTAGTGGTACTTTTCAAAACAAAGTGCAAAGGAATTCTGAATTGTTTACATCGCCAGGGAGTCTCACTTCTAATTTGATTCTTGTAACACACACGGCATTTCTTAGTAGGTTTTCTTTTATTCTGACTCATCAATTTGGCAGTGACTTGTACCAAGAAACTTTAAATAAACAATATGTAATAGTGACCTGGGATTTCCACAAGTAACAAAAGTGTTGCTAAATTCAGTACACTAGAAATTTTAAACTAAATTAATTATCATATTTATCAGTAACTTTAGTCGCATGACGAGTGTAGCTCGTCATTGTTCGGTATGGAATGAAAAACCAATGACGAGCTAGACTCGTCCTTTTACCGGAAGGGGTTAACACGGTGAAGATTGTTTGGGTAAAATGATGAAATTTCTTCCTTAAAATAAATGTTAAAACTTATTTTTAACTATTTAGAGTAAATTTTGATATTTCTTTCTACTTACCTTATTTTGAATTTTCATTTATAAGAGTACCCAGTAATGGCCATAACACCTTTAGCAAATCGTTTACTAAAATTTTAGGTTACTTTTCTCCTCGATTTTATTATAGTATATCAATCACATTCATATATTAAGCCTCATCAATTGTAAGGAATATTTCCATTTTTCTCCGAGTCTATAGATTCTCCAATAGATTACTGTGCATGTGTACTCCTTATAAACGGCATTTCAAAAGACTGGATGGACTCTGGAATGTTGCGAAGGAGGAGTGGAAAAAAAACCAATCTTGATATTTAAAGAAAGCTTTTTTACCTTGAAAATCAAGACGTAACATGATAGTTCGACAACAGGATTATCAGATTGAACAAATCGAAAAATAAAAGTCTTATCTTTGTTTATGTATACTAGAAGATCCGTTGTCATCAATTTCAGCCAAATAAAGTTTAAATTCGCCAGTAGTCAGGGGTGTGGCATTTATGTTTAAACAGGTTAACTCAAAATTGCAGGAAGTTGAAAAACATTTTGTAAAATATCTACTTGTTCTCCTTACACCACGGTTTATTACAGCTAATTACTGATTAAGTACCACGTAATTTTGTGGTAGCTAATTGCAAATTAGCTTTATCTGACTGATAAGACCTCCCATGTTTCCTTTATATCAAGTTAATTAAAATTAATCATCAAATAACTACTGTGAAGTCATATAACAGTTAAATGTTGATTCGACATAGAACACTCTCGACATTTGAACTTGAAAAAATAGGAAGTGAATAATTTCAGTGGCACAGAAAAGAACTCTTTGTTTAAATTTGAATGGCTTTCCAAATTTTAAACTAAAGTATGGGGAAATCATGAAATGATGGAAACTTAGCTTCTTAGGTCACAAATGCTTGTTAATTCCTACTTTTTAGAATTTCATTTAACCCCAAAAGTCTCTGTACAGCATTTTTAATATTTCCCAATTCCACTGCCAAAAATTACCCAATTCAGTGCACTCCCGCCGTAGCTACAGTTTATCTACATACTGATGTTGCGTACACACATTATACAATAATACCAATTTTATTGCCACTCATCTAGATATTATATAAGGAGATATATATTAGAGCTACAGTAGTTACTCGGCAAAGGCAATGATCTCGTGACTGAAGGGTTGTGGGTTCGGGGCTTGAGCCGGCCTAAGATCCACCTTGTTCATTAATGCTAACAATGGCACGTAAGATGTGCTCGTGGTCACAATGTCCTCCAAGTTCTCAAACGTTACCAATGGGAGCTTCAGGCCAATCCTATGGGCCTTCTGCTTGGTCCCTGCTTCTAAAGTGCGAGGATTTACTTGAACTAAAACGTTTTTTCACCCTTGTGATGCTCGTCAAAAGAAAGGCACGCCCCTTCGCCTTAAATCGCGTGGCCTTTCTCCCACGTGCTTGACTCGGCCAAGTGAAATTAGAAACAAAAACAGATTTTTTAAAAAATCATTACAAAAAATGTATAATGAACATCCTCTGCAGAATTAAAATTTAATATTGTTCTTTCGGTTTCAAATGTTTCATTTTTGTAATAACGGGAAGAAGAAAATATAGAGTATTTTTCCTCAGTCATTATCGGATAACTAAAAGAGCGGTTGGCAGATTTCCTGCAAATAGAAGTATAAGGGTCAGTTTAATTTCTATTTAAACGGAGAATTGCATCCCACCATTAGTTGGCGCCATGGGTTAATTACTGTTAGTTGTTAAACGACTTTGGCCACCGGTCGTAAGAGATTTACTCGATAGTTTATACGCATATTTAACCTCCTATTTTAAAATTTAAGCCGATATTATGAGGTGATGCACTATTCGATTTCGTGTGTATAGCTTAAAAATGGAAAAAAAAATGACTCGATACTTAACAGACTTTATCCGATTTTTGTTTTAAAAGTGATGGTTATTTATAATTATTCATTTTTATAGTTATTAGTTTTCTGAAATAATTGATAATCGTGTTATTTATAATGATCGACTTAGGGCCAGTCTCGCCAAAGTCGTCTAAGGGATAACTGCGATTAATCGCTGTTTAAACGGAGACTTGAGTCCCACCACTGGTTGAAGCCATGGGTTAATCGCGGTTAGCCGTTAAACGACTTTGGTGAAACCTACCCTTATTCTTTGAAGAATCGAAATTTACATATAAAACATCTTGGAATGTTTGATTACCTTATAAAAGAGTTACTGTATTAAAAGCCTGTAAAACATTTGAAGTTAGAAAGCATCCAAAACATCATTTCTGTTCTTATTAACTTGGATTTTCAGTAATAGAAAAATTAATGCCAACCTTCTAAATGAAAAAAAAAAGTCTACTGGAGCTGTAAATCGAAGATATCCATTCAAATATTGAATTTGAATATTTTATGAGCATAACACTAAAATGATTTCAACCTATTTTTATACGCTCAAGCTTCATAGGTGAAACAGAGGTCTCTGGATTAAAGTAATTTATTTACAAACAGTTATACATATCAAACATGAGCATTAACATAATGGCTTTGGCTTTCCAGAAAACGCATGGGTTTAAGAGATGTGATGTGAGCCGGACGGTTAACAATTACCCGATGAAAATCAAACATACAGTAACTATGGTAGTTATACTTTACCATTTGGAACCCTATTTGCAGTCAAGATCAGTTATACACAACCTGGGGACACTTGTCCGATCGTATCCAGGTGTAATAATATTGGCTGCTTTCTAAGAATAATTCTGGAGTTAGTAAGCAAACTAATTCAGACTCGAAGGATCAGTATATACAGTCCCAGTTTGGGGGATTGTTATTTACAAACTGGGACTATTCCGATTCCAAGTTTGGGGACAACAATTTCTCCGATGCTAAATTTGAAATGCCAGAAAGAGTTATTAAAATTTTACTCTGTAGATTATACGAAAATTAAATTACCTGTTTGGGTTAACTCTAGTTATGCTAAAAATAATTAAGATCTCCGAAGAAGGTACAGAGAAAAATCCCGTTTTAGGATATATCTAAAAAGTAGCTACTCAGGGTAAAGCAGTGAAGAAATCAGTAACTGACTCTTCTAAGCTCCTACTCTAGGGAGAGCTCGCACACCTCATCTACAGTTTTATTATTCTTCACTAGCGACGTGACTTATAATACAGTTAATTGGTGAAAGAGGAGTCATTAAAAAATTCACCAAAACGACTATAAAAACTTTGCGGTTTCTTCTTAGACACATATGGCAAAAAACATCTCTTGTGTTTAGAGTTCCAAATGTCTAGCACTCTTTATGTACTTAGACTTCTTCATACTGATACTTTCGATGTGAAAATGTACCAGTATTATATTTCCATATCGAAGGATAACAATTTACTATTTTTGAGTGCAATTTACTACAATCATTTTGATACGATTGAATTTAAACACGCTCATGAACACACGGTTTGGAGCTTTACAAAAATGTTTTTCTACACGGGACTCTTTATGGAGATAATTTCGAAGGGAAACGAACCAATTTCTTCATTATCCGGCAAGAAACAAAGGAAAATAACTTCGAAAATGTATTTTCAGGGCTTAGTTTAATTTGAAATGCCACCGTGTTAACACAAATCTGCCTTCCAAATATTTGGACAGTTCAAATATTTCTCAATGTATTTATCGTATACAAAAAGTAAAACTAGACAAAATAAGAAACACGTCTAAAAGGGGAAAAATTATCTAGTTTCAGAATTTCCAGGATTTTTTTCTTCTGTTTTAAAATATCTTTTGTGATCTCCATTATCGGAATGACGAAAATAGTTGAAGATAATCCACCCTAGGTGCGTTGATATTTCAGATTAAAAAGCTAATCGTTAATATATCTAACCCATTGAAATTTGATATACAATTAAAGACAAAATTTTGAAGATAGTGTTTAAGGGAAATCTTATCAACTTCGCATAAATGACGAAAAGATGACGACATTCTAATATCAAGTCATTGTTCCGACGGCTGAAGATTATAGAATCTTTTAAAACGATATTATCTTTGGAAAAATTCTAGAAAATACAATCTCATTTACTTCTGACAATAATGATAAACCTTATTAACGTTATAATTCTTTCATAGTGGAAATTTCGCTAAGAAATTTCATAAAAAAATATTACCGATCAACGATACCTTAACCCTGTAAACGTAACAAAAACGTTTGATTTGAGATAAAATATAATTTAATTATATATATATATATATATATATATATATATATATATATATATATATATATGTCAGGATTTAAAATGTAGATTAATTTTAAGAGATTTTAATTAGGGATTCTTTTACTGAGAGTGACGCGGCGTGAGGAGTTAGCCACATAAATACGGCTCACGCGCAGTGATCTAGAGCAGAGAGCAGTATGCACATTCCACGGTCAGAGCTGTGGTTACCCGTGGCAGCTAAGCCTGCCTTTGTTAGAAGTTGGGCGCCAATGTGAGACGCCATTAAAGATGATTGATGATTAGTGTGCTGTGAGATTTGAATAAAGAATGAAAATTATGTCAGGACTCTAGTGTCGTTTACTGGACCCCGACATATGTATATATATATATATATATATATATATATATATATATATATATATATATATATATATATATATATACATAAACCGTATAATCATTACATTATGACTACCCACCATTTATAACAATGGGCTTGTACAGGAAGCAAACCACTGTTGGAGTATATAAAGCGACTTTGTATTGCCTTTCCAAACATAGCACGATTAGCACCGTAATGGAAAATACAGCAGATTTATCGGTCTTCAATAAAGGTCAAATCGTTAGGGCTCGGTGACTGGAAAATCACTATCAGAAGCTGCGCGTTTATTGGGCTGTTCACATACAGTTGGTGTGAGCACATATCGAAAGTGGTGTATGGATGGGGAAACAAGTCACCGGCCAGCGGTGTGTTGCATTGTTCATTGTCACCGAAGAACTGCAACATCCGAAATCTTCACCAGCTAAAACAGTGGCTACCCAGACAGTGTTTCTCAACACATTGTACAGCGTACATTGCAGCGTATGGGCCTACGCAGCCGGAGAACGAAGCAAGTCCCAGCACAAAGGCACGTCATCACCAACTGGACACAAGAAGAAAGGAAGAAAGTTGCTTGGTCCGACGAATCACGCTTTCTGGTCCATCGTGTGCGAATACGCCGATTTCCAAGGGAAACCCTGGCTACCGGACGAGGACAAGCCGGAGACGTGGGTATTATGGAGTGGACAATGATTTCATGGAGCACATAATGACCCATAATCCCCATAGAACAATCCCTGACGTCTGTGTTCTACATGAACATCGTTGCAGACTAGGTTCACCCATTCATGTCAACAGTATTTCCGGCGGTGCATGGTGTTTGCCAACAGGATAATGCACCATGTCACAAAGGTCGAATCGTCAGGGAATTATTAGAGGAACATTCCAGTAACTTTCAAGTCATATTTTGGCCTCCAAATTCACCTGAGATTAATCCAATAGAGAGTTTGTGGTCCCACTTGGAAAACTAAATTCGTTGTGCCACGCTGCCTAGTCGCAATGTGCAGGAATTGCAGGACCAGTTGGTGAGCGCTTTGTACTAGTTACTCCAGACTACCTATCAGCAACTTGTGGTGTCAATGCCACGCCGTGAGCTACAGTTTTGAGGGCTAAAAGTAATCCTACATGTTATTAATAGGGTGGTCATAATGTAATGGCTGTTCAGTATGTATGTTTATATATGGGTCTGAAAATTAAACCCTACCAGGTTTTAATCCAAAACTTAAGTGAATCGTTTCTTAAGTTCCTTGCTTACTCATGACTAAATTCATTGTAAAGTAAATATATTATTTTATCTTTAAAATATTATCATACTTAACACGTTGACTGCCACGGCAATTTTCGGAAATGACAATTTGATTTAATCATTATGTGATTAAAAACTCTAATTGCAGTCTATAGTTATCATCAAAGAGCGTGAAAAATGTGTTTTTTAAAAGGTCTTACGAAATATATCGTAGATGGCTTCTGTAACAAAAAGCCAACTACGAGTTAATTCGAGCGCACACCCACAGACATGCTTAGATCTGTCGCTTCTCTAAAGCTGAATCATAGATACGCGTCCATATTCATGAGTAGTTTCTCAGAAATTGTAATCGAGTTCATCCCATTTATGTCTTAAGTGTTTTGTTTTATAATTATTGTTATAATTAAATTATCAAGAACCCAATATGGATAAGAAAAGACCACTGACTCAAAATGAAATTGAGTACCAAGCAAATCTAAGTGATTCAGAATTTGACTGGATTTTTGATATGCATGGTAACGACAATAGCGATTATGAACCTTCTGAGATAATTATATTTTTTGTTCGCTTTTTAATAAATTTTCTGTTCATGCAAGCCAACATTGATTTCTTGTTCTTTTCCCAGAAGACATCTATCGATATTAGCACTGATATATTACGAGTTTATTAATAGCTGCAAAAAAAAAAAAAAAAAAAAAAAAAAAAAAAAAAAAAAAAAAAAAAAAAAAAAGAAAAAAAAAAGGCAAGTAAACACAGTACGAGATAACTCGCAGTTGGCGTTCTAGAAAAGAACGCAATGTATGAGTTATCTCGTAGTTGACAGTCAATGTGTTAAAGCATGTAAACATGATGGTTCCGCCATTTTATGTCTCATTCTAGCGTGGGGTGTTAAAATATATGCAGAATATTCTTAAGATATTGTTAAAAGAAGATCGAGAAATTCACTCGAAATGATACTAAATAGTACTGGTGACATTAAAAATTACACTTCGGCTCTTTAATCCCTTCCGGTAAAATTACGAGTCTAGCTCGTCATTGGTTTTTCATTCCCTACCTCACAATGACGAGCTACACTCGTCATGCGACTAAAGTTACTGATAAATATGATAATTAATTTAGTTTAAAATTTTTAGTGTACTGAATTTAGCAACACTTTTGTTACTTGTGGAAATCCCAGGTCACTATTACATATTGTTTATTTAAAGCTTCTTGGTACAAGTCACTGCCAAATTGATGAGTCAGAATAAAAGAAAACCTACTAAGAAATGCCGTGTGTGTTACAAGAATCAAATTAGAAGTGAGACTCCCTGTCGATGTAAACAATTCAGAATTCCTTTGCACTTTGTTTTGAAAAGTAACACTAGCTTGAAGACTATTATTTTAATTTTACCGTTTCTGATACTTAACACTATGTAAAAAGTGGATTTTAATTAAGAATATGTAGGAATTATAAAATAAAACAAGTTTTTTAAATAAAAAATAAATGGTTACTTCACGCACAGTTTTTCATTATTAAATCGTACCGGAAGGTGTTAAGTAAGAAACAACCACGCTGAAGCAAACAATTGTTGATTCTGAATGTAATATGAGCATTAATCTTTCTGTATATATATATATATATATATCTCGTGTGCTAATAACTTTGTCTTCATTTAAGTGATATTCATATTATCTTTTAAAAATTCACTGCACTCTAATTTAAGACGTCACTCACTAACTCTCTCCCTCTCTCGCTTTTTGACACACATATATGCATGAGTACGAAATGAAATACTTGGTATACTTTATGTTAAAACACAAATCATACCAAATATTTCATTTATGGCTTATATTTCTTTTCAAATAAAAGGGAAACATCAATAGTTTGAGTCTAATTGTAATTCATCGTAGAAAATCCAAATGAAGAAAAGAAGCACAGTTCCAATTAAATGCATTTTGTCAATCGGCTTTTAACGCATTGGGTGCGGGTGCATTTCGCAGCGGAATTGTACCGGGATCGGGCGTTTGAGTGTAAACTTAGTTATTCAGTTAAATCTCAATAGATTAAAAATTATTTAATTTTTTAACCAACTTTTCTTATTTTATATTGAAATATATAAACAAATATATAAATAGAAATATATAAATAACAACCATAAGATTTTTGTAAACAAAAAAATCTATTTTTTAGTGGATAAATTTATAATAGCATTGTAAATATGAAAAATCAAATAGAAATAGTAGTATATAGTTTTATTTTTTTCGAATTACTTTATAT
>CM063503.1:95276141-95301141 GCA_032207245.1 Pardosa pseudoannulata | reverse complement strand
ACTTTTTAATAGTATTTTAAACTCACCCGGACTTCAAAAAGTTTGAGAAACACTGATCTAGAGATATAGACAGGTCCTGATTAAAGTGCGGGATGACAGGCCTAGGCCCTGGGCCTCCTAATTTTAGGGGCCCTCTAAAATATGGTACTTAATTATTAAATTTTAAATAATATAATTAACAAAATTTGAAACTGTTTTTTTGTTAATTCTTCAAGTATTATTTCATGAAACCGTATACAGAAATTAAATAAAAACAGTTAAAATGTTGACAATTTTATCTAAAACACACTCCAGTCACTTTTTTTACTTTGAAAAAAGTATATATTATATTATATAAATTAGTAATAAATTAAAAATTTCAATCAGTTATAAAGAAATATTAGCACTTTCCATTATATTTTTGAAACTTAGATACAATTGTTATTTGCTTAAGAATTTTATTTAATTATTATTTTATTCTGTTATTAATTTTGTCTTAAAATCTAAGAATAGCTATTATTTGTTAATATTACCTATGCTATTTTATTTTATTTTTTTTATATAGAAACTTAATTGCAAGTGTTACAGTTTACTTCCTTGAGGATATACAGATTTTTGGCATTCGATTGTACTACAAAGTTATGTAAACATAAAAAAATTAATATAAACTCTCCTGCAAAAATATTCGTTTGTATCCTCTTTTATAAACTAATTTTTTTTTGCCTTGAAAGGAGGGTAGGGGGGGGGCCGAAAGACTACCAGGCCCTGGGCCCAAATTTGCCTTGATCGGGCCCTGGATATAGAACAGTTTTAAAAATAAGCTTTTATTATATAATAAACAAAGCAAACACTTTTGATTACTATTAATTTTGTCATATCTAAAATGGTTTGGTTTGGTTTGGAGTGCTACAGTCTACTTTTTTTGCAACACGAGGGCTAATGAGGCCGGGACCTACTGTTTAAAGCCGATTCCGAACGGCTACGAACATCCATGCCACAGTGAGATTTGAACCCATGAACACCGGTACCGAAGTCCAGTACCTAACCATTCGGTCGGCCAGCGCTCGGCCATATCTAAAATGGAACTATAATTATACTGAATTAAAATTCTTTATGCACTGTGTTCGTACTTAATATAAACTTAGGAGACTTTTTTACATATTTAATATTTCTTTTCGTTCATGCGCACGGTATTTTGTAAAATATTCTTAACCACTTCATGATTTTTTTTATTGATGTAAGAACACATATCATGACTTATATATGAAACATTTTAATTAATATAAATATATTGATTATATTTGAAGTTTTAGTATAAAAAATTTAAAATATTTTCTTATTTTTTTAATTTCTAAAATTATTTACATATTAATCTTGTATGTATGAATTTTATGTTAATCTTACTCCAATGATGTGCGATTTGGAGTGCTACGGTCTACCTTTTGCAACACGAGGGCTAATGAGACCGGGATCTACAGCTTAAAGCCGATTCCGAACGGCTACCAACATCCATACCATAGTGGAACTCGAACTCACAAACTCCGGTACCGAAGGCTAGCACCCTAACCAATCGGCCATCGTTCGGCTTTCATTGAAGTAGTATTATTAATTATATATGTATGTAAATTACTTTCTGAAATCTTGCACGCAAAACACTCTCTGATTTTTGCATTAAAAAAAACCCAATATGAAATCAGTTTTTCAAATAAAGAAAATTATACTTTTCTTAATGAAAACGGCAAAAGTACCATTTCAAAAGGATTGATAAAGATTTTTAAAAAAATTACTGAAAAAGTTGATTTTTGTTTATCTTTTGGCTTATTAACCCTTAATTTGACAAGATGTTTTTTCAAATATTTTTAAATTTCTGTTATTTTCCCATGTCTGTATAGATATTAGGATCTCTGTAAAATAAACAAAAAAAAATATTTTCCATTTTTGAGATAATTAATGTCCGCTGTGGCGAACACTGACAATTATGTTATATAGTAGTCATAAATATACATGTCCGGTGTAGCGGACTTAGCTAAATTAAGGGTTACTAAATTGTAAAAGACGGAATTTATTATAATAAGATGATTACGGAGACTACATATAAGTATTTTCCTTAATATTACAATTTTTGATAAAAACAGTTTGCTTAGCTGGAGAAATGCTGATGCCAGTCGTCTGAGGGTGAACTTTTATCTAAGTTTTTCCTTCAGATTTCAATGACTTCTTTAGATTTTTAAATCAACACAATTTTTTTCCGATACCGGATAGTTTGTTTGTATACAGTTATCGTTCCGAAATTTGCCGATTTTGCACCACCAAAGCTGATCCTGCACATAAATTGATTACCAAGTGAATAGCAGTTTACGTACAAAAGTGTGTGGATAGATTGTCAACACTTAGCTTTCTTGGTTGCTTTGACTTTTGTCGACTGTCTCCATTAATATAAATGATCACCCTTTATATTATTTAAAAAAAAACAGACATTTTCCTCTCACTACCATTACGCTGAATGATGACCGAATGGTAGAGTGGTGCTCTTTGGTAACAGAGTTCGTGGATTCGAATCCCACTGCTGGCATGGAAATTCATAGCCATTCGGAATCGGCTTTAAGTAGTAGGTCCTGGTCCTATTAACCCTCGCCGAACGTTGGCCGATTGGTTAGGTAGCTGATCATGGTATTGGAGTTCATGGGTTCGAATACCACTATGGCATGAATGTTCGTAGCCGTTCAGAGTCGGCTTTAAGCAGTAGATCCAGGTCTCATTAGCCTTCTTGTGCAAAACAGTAGACCGTAGCGCTCCAAACCAAACCAATCAACCTATTAATCCTCATGAGCAAAACAGTAGAGCGTGGAGCCCAAACCAAACCAACCAAACTCATTACTAATACTAATATAGTTCGACCACGGTTGTGAGATGTAGTACTAAAACGGTAATTTCAGTTGAGAGCTCTTCAACTTGAGAAATAAGATAGTTTAAAGGTTTTTGCACTAGAAGCTATAAGAAAGAAACAAAGAATTCATTAAATCGCTGTTGCTTTTTTGGAAATGTCGTAGGTTCATTTACTTATACTTGTCTGAAAATTTTTAGAATCACATTAGTAAAAATCCCCTCACACATCGGACTACACACTTCTTCAATAATTAATTTTTACCCTAAGCATCCCTGCTTCGGATTTTTATCTCCCGCCCCAATTCAATATTCATTAAAATATTCTAAGGGTAAATCTCTAGACTGAATTATCTTTGATACCATGGTTCACAATCTAATTAGACCTTGTTTACAAAAAATTGACCGTAGCACTCCAAACTATACATTATTCTCTCTCCCTTACCAACGAAATTTTATATATACATAACGTGACCATTTATTTTTTGACTCAGAACGGGACATTGGTTTATTTAGGTCAAATCATAGGTAGTCAATGAAAAAACAACACTTTTTTAAAGTTATTTATTCAGAAAAAGTTAGTTGGCTTAAAAATTTCGAATCACAAAATATAGGTACCTAAAATGTTTAGCTATATTTATATTTATCAGAAGAACAAATTTGTTTTAATATAGCTGGTGATGATTTCAAGTAAGAATGAAATTCTTGGCACGTTTTTTTTTTTTTTTTTTTTTAATATTCACCTTAATTATCAACATCGCCTTTAGAACTGAAATTTGTAATTGGGTTTTCTCAGATGTCTACAATTTGTTCATAATAGAAAATACTCTTTCTACTGGAGGATTTGTAGCAGGCAAACATAAAATATATTCAATTACAATAGAAAAGTTTTTATGCGGAAGATTGTTGGCGTGAAAGTGTTTGAATACAGAAAACATTTAAACGGAAAATACCATGGAAACATTTAAATTATTCCATTCCGTTATTTTTTGCGATGTAATGTAATTAGAAATTATTGAAAGTTCGTCAAAAACTTCAGTATCTTTATTATAGCCAATATACTGCATTTCAATTAATACATCCAGTTTGAAAAAAAGGCCAGTACATTTATGATCATGCCACCTGCTTTGATTTCTTTTTAAAATGACATTTTTTTGTAATGTTTTATTAGTTTAATTTTTCTTGTCTTAAAATCGGTAATATCGATCACCACAACATAAATACATCGGTCTGAAAAAACCATATGAAAATATCTACAGTAAACACTAACACTTTTTTTAATTGGAAATCACACATAAATTTTCATGTCGTTTCTGAAAACGGGACAATTTTGCGTCCCACAGTCCATTTCGGGGACACCGCGACTCGTAATTGTAAAAGGGACAGTTCCGTTCAAAACGGGACGTCTGGTCACGTTACGTATACAGTGTTTTGCGTTGAATTAATCATGTTAACACTCATACGTTCAGACAGACAGACAGAAAGACTCCTATGCACAGACCGATATAATTGCAAAAATGACTTTTTATAATAAAGGAGATACAAAGCATCGATATTTATCATAATCTGGAGGGTAAAATTTTTGGAGATTACAGTATTTGCTTTATATCTCTTAAACGAAAAAGTAAAATTCTCAAACTTAGACACAGCAAAAGCTACATTTGATAAAGCATTGTAATTTCTTACAGAGCAGTATTTTGTTTGTCGTGCTATGCTTTTTACTAACCAACATCTTTGTAAAAGTCCACTTTTGGTTTACTAGTACTGAATTTAACTATTACAGAACTCTTATCTGTTTGTGAATAGAGGCTTAAAACTTAGATAAAAATATATACACAGAGCTCATGAATACTTTCACTTCACTTTAGCTTTTGTTCAAATGAAACGACCCGACTTTTTGATCCAAAGATTTTTTTTTGTGTGTGATATATTACAGTTATTTCTGAAAGTGTACTGTTTCTCTGTTACGCAGGTGAAGAAAAATGCTTAATGCAGATAAAATGAAATCGTACGCTTGTATAAAAATAAAAAAAACCCCGTTGTAATCTCCATAATTATCTCTCACCAAAGAGTGGCTTTTATAAGATCTTTAAACGTGATAACGTGTTTCATGGGGATAGAATAAATGCTTTAAGTGCGGAATGCATTGTTCAGAGGGAGAACGACTTTTCAAAAGCCCACCGAGATTTTATCTGATGGTGTATTTATATCCTAATTATGGGATCTATTTTTTTATTCTATTGCTCAACAAGATTACGGTTGAAAAGGAACTCAAAAATGAAAAATGGCTCAAAAACTCCGTCCAATTTCTTACAATGGAGTTGTTTCGGAGCAATGGAGTCAAGTCAATAAATTAACTGTTTATTTTCGTCAATTTAATTGTCTAAAAGCTTGCTCGATATTTTTGTCGTCAAGGAAGAGGAAATAAACTTTGGAAATTATTTATACTCCCACGCTTTTACTAATAAATAGGTTACCTCAGGGCTGGTAACCTACGGTCCAACCTGTAAAATTTTGTGACCCAGGGCAGAATTTCCAAAATTTTTAATTTCATACCATCACGAAATTTAAAATTAAATAAATATACTTTAATTTTGTTGATTGAAAAGATTACGGTTGAAAAGAAACTCAAAAGAGAACGATAACCCCAAAACTCCTTCCAGTTTCTTACACGTGTTGTTTCAAAGCAATGAATGCAAGTCAATAAATTAAATTTTATTATTTTGTTCAATTTAGTATGACTTTGGATCACTACGGTCTACTGTTTTGCTCAAGAGGGTTAGTGAGACCGGGACCTCCTTGGCCAATATGATTGTAAAGCTTGCTTAATATTCTAGTCTTCAACAAGAAGGAAATGATAGTTGGAAGTCATTATTTAAGATCAAATCATGTTACTAGACTGTTTGTGATTGATTTCATTCAGGATATAACCAAGTGTTTTCCCTAAATCCATGATCAAAGTTATCTGAAGTTTCCCTTACTGCAAATCAAAGGTTCCACACACTGTATGCCGCAGTCATCTGAGCTCTAGTACCGTAGTCAGAATTTCTTTCTCGAAGAAGGTTGTATTTAAAATGTACTTTTAGGGGTGAATTTTCCAACTTCAGGGACTTAAAGGTTTTTTGTACCCAAAACCAGAAAAAGGGACTAGTACCTCATCTAACCATCTAACTGCTGTATATTTCCACGTTGCTTTCGTCAAAGGATTTGGGTTTACTTGCACACAGTTGTCTGAAAGCTTTGAGAATAATAAAAGTTACTCGCTTTTACAAAATTGGTTACCTCAGGGAAGGCCATCTCAATTGCCACCCTGTAAAATTTTGCCGCCTACGGTAGAATTCGCGAAATTCATAAATTCCTACTTGGTAAATTTTATAGTTTGATAAATTTATTATCCTACTGATTCACAAGATTATAATTGAAAAGGAACTGAAAAAGGAAACATGGCACAAACTTCGGCACAACTTCTTACAATGGAGTTATTTCGAAGAAGTGAAGTCAAGTTAATTAACTACTTATTTTCGTCAGTTTGATTATCTAAAACATTGCTCAATATTTTAGTATTCAAGAGAAAAGAAATGAACTTTGAAAGTCATTTATTTTTCTTGCTTTTACAAAATAACCATAGGTTACATTAGGTTTGGCCCTTGTTAAATTTTACGACTTACAGTGGAATTCACGAAATTTCCTTTTCATCTTTAGTTCAAAATGAATGTGCTTATATAGAAATTAATAATGACAATTTCTGTTGCCAGTGAAGGGTATTAAAATTGTCTAATGACATAACACTATACTTAATCACCACGCGAAATATGACTTAATATCATTCTGGAAAATTCCTGAGCATAAAAGTAATAATTTAGAAAGAATGGAAAAACCTTTTGGCTTTTAACTAGCATATTTGAACCAAACAGTTTAAAAAACCAACAGAAAAGGTTCAGAAAAGTGGTTCTAGAACTTATGAGTTAATATACCGTTACTTAGCATAGGTTTTTCATAGCATGGCATGCTAAATCCTGTCAAGTATTCCTTGCAAAATAACCAGCATTTTCATTTGTCTTTAACCGTCTGATTGCTACGAAGCACTATCGCGCTTGTCTTGTGCTGTGTCAAAAATGCATAGAAGTGTAAGCACACTGCTGTATTTTACTATAATTTTACCACTAGAGATTAAGTCTTATTTTTCTCTCAATTAAAATTAATGGGAAAAAATTATAGTAACATACAGCACCACGATCGCACTTCCGTGTATTTTTTAGAGACTATATGAGAAGAATGATAGTGCTTCGCCGCACTCAAACGGTTAAATAAGTATGCATAAAGTTTTGTAATTGTCCAAAAATTTGATTTCAAGATTGAATATGATATTATTGATCTCTCCAAGTAAGAAAAAAGTATTTTTTTAAGAGTGTGTTTGAAAATGATCATTCGAAAAGGAAACTACCTACATGGGTTAAATTACATAACAGGATTTTATACAAAAATAGTAGATTTGTAATATATTTTTGATTTAGTTTTATCCACCTGAAGAGATAGTGTAGAAATTTTGTTGAAAAATACGGAAGTAGTGTAAGATCACATGAAGTAGAGAGGTGCGATATTTTTAAAGTACTTTTTGACATTTACTCCATTATAAAGCCACATGTCACATGATGAGTCATTCAGTTTATTACATGTTTGAACATGATTTAAAAGTACTTTATTAAATGATCTTTACTACCACTTTCCAATTAAATATGATATACGAATTTAGTTGAATGTGGGAGATTCTAGGGGAAATTATACATTTTTAATTAAATGGTTTTTAATTAGAAATGTGTGCAAAATATCTGCAATATATTTTAATATCTGGAAAATATTGAAACACTTTGCGGATCTCTTGTTAGGCTTCCAAGAAGCTCAACAATAGCGTAACCATGGAGAAAGCTATGGAAATTTAAGCCCACCCCTGTAGATAATTTTTTTTCTGTTTTGAAATTTTTAAATATTTAGTTACCTTAATACAATATAACAGAAAAACAGAGACTTAAACTATTTTTAAGCATAATTTTCTAAAAATATTAATAATAGATTACTTTGTTGGCAGTAGGATGCAAATATCTAATTTTTAGTTTCCTGAGCAGAAAAATAACATAACTAAAGAGAAAAAATACTATCTTTTTGATTATGGTGCCAGTAATAATTCTATTCATTGCATATTTTAGTGGACAACTATTTAAAGCATAGATCTTAGACAAAAAATTATTACTGTAGTCATACGTGTAATCTCAGTTTACCAGGGGACTTTTATATATGGTGTTTCAAAACTTTCAGACAACTCTGTGTAAATGAACCCACATTCTTCGACGAGAGCAACTTGGTAACATAAGGTGGTTAGATAGTTAGGTGAAGAAAGAAATTCTGACCACGGTACTAGAGCTCAGACTACTGTGGTGTACAATGTGTGGAACCTCTGATTTGTTGTAAGGAAGACTTCAGATAACTTTGATCATGGATTTAGGGAAAACACTTGGTTATATCCTGAATGAAATCAACCACAAACACATTGATGATTTGATTTTAAGATGATTTTAAATAATTTAACTCATAGTTCGATAATTTAGTGACCATAATAAACAGGAAATAAAATCAAAATAACAATAATCTCTACACCGTTTCTGAGCAGTAGATTGTAGGAAGTAATAACTCTTAAGAAATATTGCAAACAATGGCACCAATATCTTCACAATATCACACGGAACAGCGAGAAGTACATAGTATCTAACACAAGGAAAAAGATAAAGAGAACCCACACTTAACATTGCCATCTGTACAGATAAGAAAAAAATAAATAGTACTTTTCAGTTCGCAAAATAAAATTTACGAGTATGTTGAATGGACAGAAATTAAAAAAAAAAATTATAGATGAAGAGGAATAATTTACGAGTAAAAAAGAAACATTAATAAAGAAGGATAAAATGTTTTTAAATATATCTTAGTTTTGAGGAGTCTCAGGATTATTAAATTTTGATACATTTCCAATTTTTAAATTTTATATATTAAACTGCAAACATTTCTGCATATTTTGATATCATTGTTTTAGCCATATTTTATATAGAACAAGAGTTACAAAGAACTAAATTATTTGTATTATCTGTGACGTTTATATAAAATTTGAATTTTAATATGCCTTTTCTCATACTTCATTTCTTTAGTTTGTGTGCAGGAATTTGAAAAATTATTCCTTCTACTTTCAGGAAATTTCATGTTCTGATAAGAGTACATATACACAAAGTCTTGTTACTCAAAAAATTTAATTATTGTCATTAAAATTTTAAATTTAAAACTCGTCAGGCCAGGCGACGTGTTTCCAGTCATCAACTGTCCAATGTCTGTGTTGACTGGTCCAGGTGAGGCAGGAAGCTTTGTGTAGTGCAGTCGTAAGGGTACAAGAGTGGGCCTTCGGCTCTGAAAGCCTATATCGATGATTTTTCGTTGAATGGTTCGCTCGATGACACTTGTTGATGACCCACCATTGAAATCTGTGGCAATTTGCGGAAGGGTTGAAGTTCTGTGAAGTTTAATGATTCTCCCCCAGGGCCGTAACTAGGGCTTAGCAAAGGTGGCATCTTAGGGGCGCCGTACAGTGAGGAAAATGGGAACCGAAAGAGGACGATTCACCCCGAGTAAAAATAAGGAAAAGTTGAAAAATAATTTTTTTAATTATAAAATCCAGTGTGTTTAAAAATTATTTTTTAATGAATTTCCTTATTTTTTAAAATGTTTCTAGAGAATAAACTTGTTATAGATTCGTACAAGATGTTCACCAAGAACCCCTAATGTACTTTAATATAAATCCGGGTATGTGTTTTAAATTTTGGTTTGGTTTAGAGTGCTACAGTCTACTTTTTGCAACACGAGGGTTAATGAGACCGGGACCTACAGCTTAAAGCCGATTCCGAATGGCTACGAACATCCATGCCACTGTGGGATTCGAACCCACGAACTCCGGTACCGAAGGCCAGCACCCTAACCAATCGGCCGTCGTTCGGCCGTTTTCAATTTTAGATTTATTACAGTTATTAAAATACATTTAAATTTAGAAATTCTCCAAATATTTAGGAAAATACAACGTCCAAAGAAAAAAATCCCCCCTCTAATAAGTTTATCAACAAAACAATATCCTTCAATATCTCAAAAAATATTTATAAATATTAATAAGATAAAAACAGAAGAAAAAACTAAAAGTTAATATACTAGGAACATTTTAAGAATAAACAAATATTTTGAGTTCAATCTGAATGTAAAATATAGAAAAAAAAACATGTTTAAACATGTTTTATTAAAAGAAACATATTTTCACACTATATTAGATGTTAGGGGCGCAGACCAGTTTTTTGCCAAGGGTGCTGAAGGACCTAGTTACGGCCCTGTTTTCCCCAGTCATCATTGGTTCCGTTCTTGTACAATTTTTTTCTGGTCAGAGCGATATCGGGGATTTTATGTTTTACTGGATTCCCGATATTCAAGGTACACACGGGAAATGATCATACAGGAAAATCCAAATTTCATCGCTACCTCGGAGATGCTACGTCCCATCTCTCGTTTGCCAACTATAAAACCACTTTCAAATTCATTTAAATCTTGATAACCTGCAAATGTAGCAGCAGTAACCGATCTAACAACTGTGACAGTATTTGTTGACTTCAATAGGCGTTGCCGACAGCAGTTCAATATTTTGACTGGTTCTTCACCTCTTGATTTGCATACGCATGCCTATACCAGTTTTTTGGCGCTTTAGTGTAGATCGCTCTTTTATAAAGAATTCCACATGTATTCAACTATATTCATTGATTTCGTGATTAGGATGACTATTATATGATTTTCCAGACTTTGTACATAAATTTGATTTTGTTCATGTATATAAACTAAAATCGTAAGAAATGTTTATATTTATTATAACAATTCCCTTCCCAGAGTATTGTGTTGATAATAAATAAATCTGTCATTTTGAAAAACGTTTCCAAACGTTTTTAACGTTTTTAATGGTTGTAACATACAAATATGAAATGAAAATTTCTTACTCGTGGGATATCTTAGCTTTTAACAGTAGATCAGAAGATATTGTAGAATATTTGGCTGCTTATTTGGTTTGGAGCGCTACAGTCTACTGTTTTGCTATATGAGAGCGAATGAAACCTTAGAATATTTGATTTTCTAATACACCGAAGAGTCAAAACAGCCAAAATATTATAACCAAGTTAGAATTTTAACTTCTTTTCAATTTTCTAAACAAATACTTAGCGATTCGTTCTGTAACATTGGCTTTATAAAGAACATACTTAAATTCACCGTTTCCAGCGAAGTTTTGGGGATATGTGCATTTAGCGGACTACTCTCATATTGAAGAAAAAAAGCATATGTTTGATTATTCAGTACCAGAAATAGCTGGAAATTATTTACCTTCTGTATTAGAATGCAAAAATTAGGCATAGCCTTGAGCACAATATGTCAGAAACTATTTTATATTCACAATACAAACTCTTTCACAAATACCACTTATAACACAATACCTATAGTATAAACATCATTTAAATCATTTATATGCAATTCATGTTGAAAAAAAAAAGTAGTTTGAATTTTTAATATTAAAAATTCAAAACTCAATAAGGAGAAAAATTATCTTGCGTTAGTTTAAGTATATATGTACTATAATTACTACACAACATTTTATGAAGCTATTAGAAATAACTTGTAAGATAATTCTTTTACACACAAAGTGAAAAATATGAGATTTTAGAAAAACATTTTAAAGTACATGTGAACGTAACAAATAATGAAAATAATTTAATTAGCTGTAATCTTCGTTTCATGTGAGACATGGAAAATCAATGGTATTACATCTTTGTATCTTGTAATATATATTGATATGTAGAATTGATATGATATGATTTTCAAACATGCAATTCATGTTGAAAAATCAAAAAAAAAAATAGTTTGAATTTTTAATATTAAAAATTCAAAACTCAATAAAGAGAAAAATTATCTTGTGTTAGTTTAAGTATATATGTACTATAATTACCACACAACATTTTATGAAGGTATTAGAAATAACTTGTAAGATAATTCTTTTACACACAAAGTGAAAAATATGAGATTTTAGAAAAAAACATTTTAAAGTATATGTGAACGCGACATAAAATGAAAATAATTTAATTAGCTGTAATCTTCGTTTCATGTGAGACATGGAAAATCAATGGTATTAAATCTTTGTATCTTTTAATATATATTGATATGTAGAATTGATATGATATGATTTTCAAACATGAAATTCATGTTGAAAAATCCCCCCCCCCAAAAAAAAGAAAAGAAAATAGTTTGAATTTTTAATATTAAAAATTCAAAACTCAATAAAGAGAAAAATTATCTTGTGTTAGTTTAAGTATATATGTACTATAATTACCACACAACATTTTATGAAGCTCTTAGAAATAACTTGTAAGATAATTCTTTTACACACAAAATGAAAAATGTGAGATTAAAAAAAAAAACATTTTAAAGTATATGTGAACGCGACATACAATGAAAATAATTTAATTAGCTGTAATCTTCGTTTCATGTGAGACATGGAAAATCAATGGTATTAAATCTTTGTATCTTTCAATATATATTGATATGTAGAATTGATATGATATGATTTTCAAACATGTAATTCATGTTGAAAAAAAAAAAGAAAATATTTTGAATTTTTAATATTCAAAATTCAAAATTCAATAAAGAGAAAAATTATCTTGTGTTAGTTTAAGTATATATGAACTATAATTACCACACAACATTTTATGAAGCTGTTAGAAATAACTTGTAAGATAATTCTTTTACACACAAAGTGAAAAATATGAGATTTTAGAAAAAACATTTTAAATTATATGTGAACGCGACATACAATGAAAATAATTTAATTAGCTGTAATCTTCGTTTCATGTGAGACATGGAAAATCAATGGTATTAAATCTTTGTATCTTTTAATATATATTGATATGTAGAATTGATATGATATGATTTTCAAACATGCAATTCATGTTGAAAAATCCAAAAAAAAAAAAAAAAGAAAATAGTTTGAATTTTTATTATTAAAAATTGAAAACTCAATAAAGAGAAAAATTATCTTGTGTTAGTGTAAGTATATATGTACTATAATTACTACACAACATTTTATGAAGCTCTTAGAAATAACTTGTAAGATAATTCTTTTACACACAAAGTGAAAAATATGAGATTTTAGAAAAAACATTTTAAAGAATATATGGACGTAACAAATAATGAAAATAATTTAATTAACTATAATCTTCGTTTCATGTGAGACATGGAAAATCAATGGTATTAAACTATGCATTTATAAAATAAATTTAGATGTCGTCTATATTGAAGATTTAATAGTCAACGAGACTTTCAATGAAAAATAATATTCTTTCATTTTTATTTATCGAATGGTTTTATTTTTAAACTTTCTGAAAAATTAACTATAATCTTCGAGTTGAACTAGTACCTAGGTCAAACTATATTTTGTAATTAAGGTGCTTCGATACTAAACCAGAACCTTAATTAGCCTTAGATACCAGGGGAGAAGTTTAACCATTTTAAGGGGGAGCGGGAGGAAAATTGTCAGATAATTATTTGGGTATTACAACACAAATTATTAAAAATTTAACGAAATCATAAATGGTAATCATCTTAACAAATGTACAGCTTTTATTAGTATGTACTGTACTAATTAAAAAACTTAGGAAAATGAAGCATCAATAGACTAAAAATGTAACAGCCTTTTCATGTAAAATGTATACAAAAACTTTTATTAAAAAAAATCTTTCTAATATATAGTTTCATTGGCAACGGAAAATAATAATTCTTCTTCTGTAGAAGAGAAAATTTTCTCTTCTTAGTACCAGTAAAGAAAGAGTACCAGGGTCGTAACTAGGGAGTGGCAAAGGTGGCATTTGCCACAGGCGCATCAGTCTTAGGATCACCACACCGAGAAGAAAATAGGATCCAAAAGAGGACGATTCGCTCCGAGTAGAAATAAGGAAAATTTAAAAAATAAATTTTTTAATCATAAAATCCACTGTGTTTAAAAATTACTTTTTTTTATGAATTTTCTTATTTTTTAAAATGATTCTAGAAACTAAACTTGTCGTCATAGATTCTTACAAAATGTTTATCAAACACCACTACTATTCTTTAATATAAATCTGAGAATTCATTTTAGAATTTTAATTCATTAACCCCTTCCGGTAAAATGACGAGTCTAGCTCGTCATTAGTTTTTCATTCCATACCGCAAAATGACGAGCTACACTCGTCATGCGATTAAAGTTACTGTTAAATATGATAATTAATTTAGTTTAAAATTTCTAGTGTACTGAATTTGGCAACACTTTTATCACTTGTGAAAATCACAAGTCACTATTGCATATTGTTTACTTAGAATTTCTTGGTACAAATCATTGCCAAATCAATGAGTCAGAATAAAATATAACCTACTAAGAAATGCCGTGTGTGTTACAAGAATCAAATTAAAAGTGAGACTACTTGGCGGTGTAAACAATTAAGAATTCCTTTGCACTTTGTTTTGAAAAGTACCACTAGCTTGAAGACTATTATCTGTATACCTTATTAATGTTTTGCTTTGATATTTTCTTAATTTTACTGTTTCTGATATTATTTAACGCTATGTAAAAAGTGGATTTTAATTAAGAATATGTAAGAATTGTAAAATGAAACAAGTTTTTTTAAATAAAAATTAAATGGTTATTTCATGCACAGTTTTTCATTATTAAATCATACAGGAAGGGGTTAAAGTTATTAAAACTAAATTTAAATTTAAAAATTTGCCATTTTTTTATGAAAATTCAACATTTAAATAAAAAATATTACCCCAAAACAAACTATTCAGTTTATCAGCAAAATAATATCCCCAAAATGTTTAAAAATACCTTTAAGTATTAATAAGGTAAAAATAGAAGAAAAAGATAAAAATTAATACACTGGGAGCATTTTAAGAATTAATAAATTATTTTGAGTTGATTCTGAATATATATGATATAAAAAACATGTAGTATATTTTCACACTGTATTGGGTGGTAGGTACGTAGACCAGTTTTTTGTCACAGGCTCTAAAGGACTTAGTTACGGCCCTGAAGACTAAAAGAAAGTACTTTTAAAAAATAACCCTGTGGGTTTATTTAGAAAGTTTAAACAAATGGTCTGATTTTGAATGATTTTTAATTTCAAAAAAGTGTTTGAGAAAAAAATACTTATTTTTTCCTCCATAAAGTTTGCTTGCCCATAAAAAAATGTTTATTGCGAAACAGAAATTAAAAATCATGAATATATATATATATATATATATATATATATATATATATATATATATATATATATATATATATATAGAATAGATATGATATATAAAGTTTTATATTTTGAATGTGTCAGAAAGGCTTAATAGGTTGCTAGTGAGCAAAGACTCAGACTCACTTGCCAACTCCTCTGAGAAACTTGCACGGCCAAATGAACCAATTAATTTGTGTCTCAGCACAGAAAATAAAATGAGAAAAAAAATTTCAACGGAGTTTCAGAATTAATTCAGAAAGAATCTGAAAATAATTCTACAATAAAACAAACTAATTTTCTGTACTTTCAAAGAAACAAAATTTTCAAGAAACTAATCCAAATATTTTAACCAACTGCAAAAATTTAAAAATCTACATTTTTAAAAATATTTTTTTACAGATGAATATATAAACAGTCAGTAACATATTTGATAGTGGTTTGTTTCATATTGGATGAAAGATTTACCAATTTTGGAAGTTTTAAAACTCATAACAAAAATTAATTTTGTTCCAAACTCGATCATTGCTATAAGCATTTTATCAACTTTTTCAATATTTTTTACATAGGGGGAACTTAATTTTTTCAAACTTAAAACTTTCAAGAGTTATTTGCGATAAATGTCTTCTAAAAAAAAAAAAGGGTAGTCAGACTTACATTAGGAAATGATATTGAACTGTGTAACAATATAAATGTTTATAATTAATTAGACAGTTCTCTGAAATAATAGTTCTTAAAAAAAATCTCATGAGTTTTATTTGTGTTAACTAAAACTGGGTTACACTTTTGGTTTATGGACGTTTTCTATAATATGAAAGAAAAATCCTATTTTTTATATATATATATAATGCTTATATCGTAGTCCTATAGGGGCACAAAGTTTTACTCTCTTTAATTTAGCGGTTTAGAAGTTAAATCCAACCTTAACGAATTCTCTAAATGTTATTTAGTTCCTACTTTAAATTTCTTATTACTTTTCTGAAATTCCTAAAACTTTTATAAGATTTAACACTCGACAGATGGCAGCAGTTACGCCAGCAAAACTCCAGTTTGGCGCAAGTGGAGAACATTATCGGAAAGCGAGAAAGTTGAGTACTGTTTAAAATTTCCGCGTGAAAATGATTTAGGATTTACTAAATATAAATATCCAATTTATATCTGTTTTTAGATAAAATACTTCGAGGAGGGAAACCTTTCACATAATTTATCAGAGTTTAAATTAATACCACCGTTCGGTCATATTCCATTTTCAAGCTAGACCAAAATATTTAACAAATAATCATTAATTGATATTTTATTTCATCGGTTGTATTTGTTCCTTGAAATTTTCAAATACAATAATGATTATTTATTTAATGAGACTTATAAATAACTGAAGTTACACTAATACAGCATAATGTTAATAGCAAAGTAAAGGGCCTAATAAGAAATTTAAAATCGGAAACAATGTTTTAAACAGAAAACTATAGCACATTTGTTTATTATCTTGATGAACTTTGTTTCGTTATCTTCCTCCTTTATAGGTGGCAGCATAATTTTTTACAGTGCAATCCTAAAGCTTTTTTTGCTTTTATTTTTCCACAATCATTCTTGCAAGTAATAGATCAGTTGGGATTTTTACTTCAAAGCAGTGGTCGCCAGACACATGAAACTTTTAATCAACCGTACCGTTTTTAAGGGGACTTTGTCCCTTTTAAGAAAAGACTTAAAATCTTCATTAACTAACCATATTTCAATGGGTTATAAAACAAAATTCCTGCTCCTTTTAGAATTTCTTTAAAGTTATTTTAATAACACTCTACATTAAAAAATAATTTTTTCATTTTAAGTAGAATATTTTTTAAAACAACTTAAAAATGCATATCAAATGGGAAAGAAAATGAAATTCTTACCCTTAAGATAACTCCTGAAATATGTATATTAAAAACTAAATTTTTATATCCAATTGAAGTAAAATATATGTTTTATTCTGTAAACCTAAAATTTTAGGTGTATCTGATATTTGAAATTAATAAAGGCTAAACAATTTTTTAAAAGTTAGAATTTATCATGCTATAAAATAAAATATTTTATAGCATTATTCACATTATTATATTTTATAGCATATATATTTAGATTATATATTTTACAGCATTATTCACATTAATATAATTGAGGTTCATAGATTATAAAAGATAATTAGTTTCTCCATGACATAAAAAATTAGCTCTTTATTTACAAGTTTCAAAAGTTATTTCGCCTTTAAGCGGATTTTCCTTTTGAACTTGGTGTACATATTTTATGTTTATTAAAAATGTAATGATTCATGTAACAAAGCTTAGTAATTTTTATAAAGTTAAAAACTTATATATGATCTAGTAAAAATGTTACTGCAAACATAGCTGACTTTTTTTTTTTTGTTTAATATTGAATAAAATGAAAGCTTTTAATATAATAACTTTTCAGCTCGAGAGGTTCTATGCCCTCTCGAGATGTTATATGTCTATGAAATATGTATATTAAAAACTAAATTTTTATATAAAATTGAAGTAAAATAAAAGTTTTATTCCGTAAAGCCAAAATTTTAGATGTATCTGATATTTTAAACTGAAAAAGGCTAAATAATTTTTTTAAAAGCTAGAATTTATCATGCTAGAGAATAAAATATTTTATAGCATTATTCAAATTAATATAACTGAGGTTCATAGATTATAAAAGATAATTAGCTTCTCCTTTACATAAAAAAATTAGCTCTAATTTACAAGTTTCAAAAGTTATTTCGCCTTTAAGTGGATTTTTCTTTTTGCACTTGGTGTACATACTTTATGTTTTTTAAACCTTAATTTGACAAGATGTTTTTTCAAATATTTTTTAATTTTAATTTCTGTTATTTTCTCATGTCTGTATAGACATTAGGATCTCTGTACAATAAACAAAAAAAAAATATCATTTCCCATTTTTGAGATAATTAATGTCCGCTGTGGCGAACACTGACAATTATGTTATATAGTAGTTATAAATATACATGTCCGGTGTAGTGGACTTAGCCAAATTAAGGGTTAAAAATGTAATGCTTCATATAACAAAGCTTAGTAATTTTTATAAAGTTAAAAACTTATATGTGATGTAGGAAAAATGTTACTTTAAACATGGCTGAGGTTTTTTTTTTTTTTTTTTTTTTCTTTCCAATATATCGAATAAAATAAAAGCTTTTAATATAAAAACTTTTCAGCTCGAGAGGTTCTATGTCCTCTTAAATTATACTATGGGCTACCAATATAAACCAGGTCAGAAGTAGGAGCTTTATTTTTATAATTTTACGTTTGTTTCTCACCTATAAACACACATTTCTAATAAATATTGAATCAATTTTAATAAAACTGCGTTAGAAAAATAAATTGAATTGTATATTAGGAGAAAAATTAAAGTGTCGTTTGTAACAAATTAGAATCGATTTTTCTTCAGACTTATTAATTTTAAAGAGAATGTGAATCAAACTGAATTATTTTTAGCCACAAGCTTTTTAATGTTGGGAGAGTATTTATAGGTTGTTATTCGGTTACAGTTGTCCAAATGTTCAATATGTTTTAATTTAAAAAAATTCATATTGGAAAAAAAACCTTGTGAAAAAGGTGATAGAAATTTGGCATCTGCCTCAGGTAGCAGAAACCTACGCTACTCTTCTCTTCCACATGGAGAAGATGCTTTTAACCTCTAGAGAAAGCATTTTATGCCCTATCCTTTCCCCCTCTTCCAAAATATCCGACAGAAACCGGTTGGGTTGGAAGAGTAAATAGTGGTTGCTATTCGAATACAGTTGTTCGAATGTTAAATCTGTTTCTGTTCTTTTATTTAAATAATTTCGTACTGGAAAAAGAAACATGACAGGCAACTTCACAGGGGTTGGAAATTTGGCATCTGCCCCAGGTGGCAAAAACCTACGCTAGTCCTCACATTCCCATGGAGAAGATGCTTTTAATTTCTGGAGAAGGCACACATTCCTCTTCCATGGCATCTGACAGAAACCGGTAGAGTTGGAAGAGTAGATAGTGGTTGCCATTTGAATACAGTTGTCCAAATGTTCAATCCGTTTCTGTTCTTTTTAAAAATAATTTCATACTGGAAAAAAAATCCTCACAGGGGTTTCAAATTTGGCATCTGCCCCGGGTGGTAGAAACCTACGCTACTCTCCTCCTTCACATGGAGAAGATACTTTTAATACCAGAAGAAGTCACATTATGCTCTGTCTCTTCTTTTCCGAGACATCCGATAGAAACTGGTAGTGTAGGGAGAGTAGATAGTGGCTGTCATTCGAATTATACTACCCAAATGTTCAGTCTCTTTCTGTTCTTTTTTAAAAGTAATTTCATACTTAAAAAAATGCATTACAGGGAACCTCACAGGGACGACTCATTTGATATCTTCCCCGGGTGGTAGAAACCTACTCTACTCCTCTTTTCCACATGGAGATGTGTAGAGCTCTGGAGAAGGCACATAATGTGCTGTCAGTACCTTCTCTTCCAAGCTATATGACAGAAAACGGTAGGGTTAGGGGGAATAGATAGTGGCTGCCATTCAAATACTGTTGTCCAAATGTTAAATCTGTTTCTGTATTAAAAAAAATCAAACTGTAAAAGAAACTACATACCAAGGCAGAAACCAAGACAAAGTTCTCGCGTGAAAAATTGACGAAAATCTAAGTCAATAAAAACTAATGTATGACCATAATCAGAAATATGAAAAAAGGAAAAAAGGAAATATCATCATTACTGTTTATTTAACAAAATGAAAATTTTAATGTGAGCTATGACATCAATATTTTTCATTACGTTATTTTTATATCAACGCGTTTCATCTCCTTTCTAAACTAAACTTCATATGAAAGAGAACATTCTAATTTATGATCGTATTTGTCTTTGAGGCAGATATTCGCATTTATTGCTGCGGCGTGACAAAGAATCAGACCTGAGCTCCACAAACCACGCATTTCTCTTAAGCTTAACAGAACAACCCAGTTTCCTGAGTTACATAGTTGTGAAAGTGTTGAGTTATTTTACGGGAGAAAATTGCATTGGGGTTTACATAACTTCTTTAATAAATCTGCATTTACTTTGAACTCTTATTTTTTCACATTATTTTTCTGCTCTTTAAGTGGATTTTTTCTGCTCTTTAAGAGACTTAAGAGGACTTGATACTCTTTCAAATTTAAAAACTTAAGTATTACAATAAATACTATAATTGTTTTACATTTAATAATCTAATTTAAAGCATATCTAGGAAAATAAGGATGGTTCATTTTATTAAAATTTACTTTTAAAAACTTTTAAACAAACTTTTGAATCACTCAGCAGTTTTTTAAGCATGTATGTTAAAAGTGTTTTTGAGATCTTTTAAAAACTCCTACGTAAGACTGTGGTATGGATTATGAGATATTTCTAAAATTGTACTTCATAAAAAATTTTATAGATACATACATTCAAAAAGAATGCAATTTAAAAGTTTCTAATATATTATTATTTCTTTTAATTTGTAAATAAAAAGAAATAATCAGCTTATCGCTAATTCCTTACACAGTTTTATTTTATTATACATTATAGAAAACCGTTTGAAGATTTAATACTTGTATCTTTAATGCTAAAAAATATTTAGCAGTTTTAACCTTTTGAAGGGCACTGGTATATATAATGTACCGGTTGTTAAAATAATTTTTCTCTTATTTACATAGCAAAAAAGGTTTTGATTTCTAATGTTTTTATGACATTAAACAATCGATACTCTAATTTTTTCCTTCTTTCAAATATTTTAGTGAAAACGAGCTTTTAGAATCAGGATCTATCAAAACCGGATTCTAAAATCAAAAATTCGATTGTATAAAGTTGACTAAAATAAAAATACTTATTTAAACTTCATTTACAAATTTCTTATCTATTTGATTTATACACCTCTTTAATAAAATTTAATAATTATTTTTCCAATATTATTAAAAAATGTGTCATTTTTAATAATATTGGAATATAATTATTGGCTATACCAGGGAGGTGATTACGCAATCAAATAACTCTAGCTTATTCCTCAAGTATTATAATTTATTTTTCATCTACTTCATATTTAAAAGGTTCATAGATAACATTTTTAAACTAATTTCTTTGAAAACCAAGGCATTAATAAGGGTGCCCCTCAAAGGGTTAATGAAGGAAATTCCACGAAAAACAAATATGAATAAAAAGATAAAGTTTTCATTTGCTCTAAAAGTATCTGTAAAATCATATACGTAAATAACTTTAGAAATATTAAAGATTTAGATTTCAAGTTATGCATGAAACTGTAGAAAAATTACAATGGTAATCTGAATGAATTAAAAACAAATGGGATATTTTGTCCATACTAAATCATAAAGGAGACTATTTAGGCAACATCCCTTAAGGGGACATATTACCATAGGGGACATATTTAGACATATTTGTGATCTGCTATGTTATGATCAAACTGAAGGTACTATATCCCCTTAGTACCTTTTAATCTTCATTACAGTCCAATACAATAGTACTGATTAATCTTCATTAAACAGCTTTATTTATTCGTTATAAAAAAAGTTCGTATAATTTTAAGAGAAAATATTGCTAAAAATTTGTAGAAGTTATTTTAATTTTTTAATTTTGTTATTCTAAGTAATAAGTTTATAAAATGTATAAGCCAGATGGAAAAAAAATTGCATTTATTTACCCAAAACATTAATTTTGAAATATATAAATTATAGACTAAATTTTATGGATTAATACTATTTTGACCTACAATCCACAATTGTGTTAATATAAGGGATATATATTATTTTATAGCACGATAAACACTAGATTGAAAAATATTTTTGAAAAATGTATATAATTAAAAAATTTTTCTCCAGGATTTGTGAATTTCCTTATTTTTAATTTGGTGCATACATAATTATATATTTGATGCTTAAAAAATATTACTTGATATGTCAAAGCTAATTTTAAGTTACAGTTTCACTGAAGCAAGTGTAAAAAATATTCTAATATGAGCTATTCAACGTTGAATCGAAAAAATGTTTTTATAATGAACTTTCTTTTACTCAGCAAATACTATGTCCCCAATAAAGTGGTTAGGCACCAACCGAAAAATTTGTTATACTTTGGGCCAAGGCCGTAGCCAGAAATTATTTTCGGAGGGGGACCAAGGGAGAAAGACATCTTTATTTGTGAATTATACTTCAATTGATGTAAGGAACAGCACTGCATTTTCAGAATACAATACCGAAAATACAGTGTTGTATTTCCGGCCAGCGGCCCAGCAAAACTTTTATGGTCTCAGCGTTTTTTTTCTAAGAGAATAACTGTCCTTGTTCATTAACAGCTAGGCAGATAGCCCATAAACACACAAACGTGGGACATTGTCTATCAACAAAATGGTCTTTCAAAGTTTCGGGGGGGGGGACCTGCCCCCATATCCTTCCCCCTGCCTACGGCCTTGCTTTGGGCTGCTCGAATTTAAAGATTCTCTAAATAAATTTTAGCCTGGTATATAACGGTAAATTCTCCAGGGTAATGTGTGACTAAATTTTTAAAAGTAGCGAGAGACGTATATTTAATTGTAATTTATCCGTGAAAAATTTTGGTATAGTCTTCTTTGAATGTAATGATATTTTATTCACATAAATTTTTGAAGGGAGAAAGAGCTGCTGTAATAAAGTTCAAATATAAAAATATGACTTTTATGTCTCTATAATAACTTTCAAATTGTGAGAGAAGTAGAAACCATTTCATTTTAAATAGTTATCTTTTCAGCCCCACGGTTAGAAAAATTCATTAAAATTTCTATTTTAGAAGTTTTTAAAACGTTAGCTGTGGTCTTCTTCCGTATCAACTAAAGACTAACTTCGGTTGGGAATATTTAATTTTTTTTTTACTTTTACTGTAGAGTCACCTTATGAAAAATAATAATAGGGCTTGTATTGCTGTTAAATATATCTACACGTAAATTGCTCAAATATACGCTCAAAATATTTATTAGTAATTCCCAAATTAAAAAAAAAACCTGCCTTTGAAATGTTCACATACAATCTTCGTACAGGGCCACCTAATGAAAAGTAATACTATGACTTGTAATACCGCTAAACAAATCTACCGGTAAATTGTTAAAATAAACGCCTAAAATGTTTATTAGTAATTCCCAAATTTAAAAAAAAAAACTGTCTTTGAAATGTTCACATACAATTATCTTACAGGGTCACCTTATGAAAAATAATACTATGACTTGTAATACCGTTAAACAGATCTACCGGTAAATTGTTAATAAACGCTTAAAATGTTTATTAGTAATTCCCAAATTAAAAAAGAAAAACTGACTTTGAAATGTTCACATATAATCTTCGTACTGGGCCACCTAATGAAAAGTAATACTACGGCTTGTATTACCGTTAAATAGATCTACTCGTAAATTGCTCAAATCTAAGCTCAAAATATTTATTAGCAATTCCCAAATTTAAAAAAAAAACTGCCTCTGAAATGTTCACATACAATTTTCTTACAGGGTGACCTCATGAAAAATAATACTATGACTTGTAATACCGTTAAACAGATCTACCGGTAAATTGTTAAAATAAACGCTTAAAATGTTTATTAGTAATTCCCAAATTAAAAAAAACTGACTTTGAAATGTTTACATACAATCTATGTACCGTATTGTCTTTTCATATGCTTTGAAACTCTTTGTAGACTTTGTAGAATTATTTCTGATAGCGGTTCATGATGCATACTGGATGACACTAGCGCTTTCCTTTCAAACATGAAGAAAAGAATCATCTTCTGTGAAAGTGATTATTTCGTGGCTATGCACATTTCAGACAAGTTCCATTTGCAGATAATGCTTTACGCATCCAAACTCATCAAAATTAAATCCTCATTTAGGGGAAATTCCTTGGAAAAACTATCTGTTTATGAACAAATCTTCGAAAAATGTTATACTAGTAACGTAAATCATCCATAGTTTGTACGAATTGTGTTAAACAACATTCATGTTTAACACGTGTCCATGGACTGCAATACCCCTTCTTGTATTGATATTCACAGCTGTTTGAAATAAGCTTTAGGTAATAAATCTCAGTCTAGCTCGTCCTCGTGTTTTTTAAAAAATAACCATAGCGTTCGAAACGAAGTCAAACCAAAATTATCCGGATGAGAGGTGAATCGGTAGGGAGTAGTACTTTACACTTTGAATGCCACAGCAATTTTCAGAAATGTGGCCTAAATTGACAATTTCATTTAATCACATATTATTTTTGGAATAATTATATTTTTCGTTCGTTTTTTAATAAATTTTCTGTTCAAACAAGCCACCTTTGATTTTTTTCCTTTTCCCAGAAGCTATCTAGTGATATTAGCACTGATGTACTACAAGTTTATTCGTCGCTGCACGAAAATGGCAAGTAAACACAGTACGAGATAACTCGTAGTTGGCGTCCTAGAAAAGAACGCAATCTACGAATTATCTCGTAGTTGGCAGTAAACCTTTTAAGTTACTAGAATCCGCTGGTACGAATCCAGCCTCTAGAACGAATGTTCGTGGTATTTTGGAATCGATTTTAATCGATAGTGTTCTGGTGTAGGAAAAACTTTGATCCAAATCAAACCAAGATGATTTTCAAATGAACCAAATTGATTAAAAAATGTTATTTCGAGATTAGTTAAATAACTTCTGTAATGTGTATACTAGTATCATGAATTCTCCCTAGTTTGTACGAATTGTGAGCAATTGTGTTGAACAACATTTAATGGAAC
>CM063503.1:95231141-95271141 GCA_032207245.1 Pardosa pseudoannulata | reverse complement strand
TTAGTGAAACAGTGTAAATATTAGAATAATATTGAAGATAACTTAATTTTATTTCCAATTTAACTATACTCAGAGTTTCCATGTTGGATATTATCACTGAAAGAAGTTATTTTTACAATCATGAAAAAATTAAACAATCTAGCTCTTAGTGTTTTTAAAAGCGTATCTAAAGTCAGAAAAGAAGCATATTTTAAGAAAAATAACTGAAATTTTGAATGCATTTTAATCCCTTGCTATGTTTCTATATCTTCACTTTTAGAGTAGCTTCCATTAGTTCATTTTATTTTTTCCAAAATTGAAAATCAAAATTTTGAACCAGTTTTACTCTCTGTATGTCTAAATAATAATAAATTTCAAAGTTTCACCTTCGCAGTTATTTACTCAAAACAATTGAAGCCATTGCAAATGATTTTAAAAATATATAATTTAATGTGGCTATAAAAATATAAGCACCCTAATTAAGGCTCAAAATAATTTTCAAAATATTTTACACGCTTTAGACCCATATTTAAACAAATTATTGAAGATAGTATCTTAAAATTTTAGACACTGTAAAAATACTTTTCTTTGTGATGCATATGATACAAAACCTCCAAGCCTGTATGTGAAATTCATTGCATTGTAATTTATTTCTATCTGCCTTATGAAATTACACAAGTAAACCTGTCAATAAATTACTCCCTTCAAGATATCCAGATATATGTAACTGCCCTAAAAAACTTTTATGTTTTTGAGAGAGATTGAGAAGATAAAATTATCGACATAATTAATACTTGGATATTATTTTAAATATTTATATACCAGTTAACACACAATTCATAATTTGGTCCGATCTCTATATAAATGAGCACAAGCTTACAAACATTTTCCTCAGATAACTTCAGAGCGACAGAAAGAAGATTAATAAATCTCCAGCATAATACTCGAATGTTACTCTTAAGTATGTCTCGACTAGTTTGCAAAATTATATTTAAATTAAGTTTCTAAACCTTCCATTCAAGTTACTACATTTCAAATATCGAGATGTTTGGGTGGGCTATTAAAAAACTTTTATGTTTCTGATAGAGATTGAGAAGTTAAAATTATACACATAATTAATACTTATATATTATTTTAAATATTTATATACCAGTCAGCACACAATTTTTAATTTGGTCCTATCTCTATATAAATGAGCACAAGCTCATAAACATTTTCCTCAGATAACTTCAGAGCGACAGAAAGAAGATTAATAAATCTCCAGCATAATACTCGAATGTTACTCTTAAGTATGTCTCGACTAGTTTGCAAAATTATATTTAAATTAAGTTTCTAAACCTTCCATTCAAGTTACTACATTTCAAATATCGAGATGTTTGGGTGGGCTATTAAAAAACTTTTATGTTTCTGATAGAGATTGAGAAGTTAAAATTATACACATAATTAATACTTATATATTATTTTAAATATTTATATACCAGTCAGCACACAATTTTTAATTTGGTCCTATCTCTATATAAATGAGCACAAGCTCATAAACATTTTCCTCAGATAACTTCAGAGCGACAGAAAGAAGATTAATAAATCTCCAGCATAATACTCGAATGTTACTCTTAAGTATGTCTGGACTAGTTTGCATTTTAAAATTATGTTTAAATTAAGTTTCTAAATCTGTCATTCAAATTATTACATTTCAAATATCGAAATGTTTGGGTGTGCTATTAAAAACTGTTTTGTTTCTGATAGATAGAAAATATTAAATTAGCATTTTAGTTAATACTTGGATATTATCTACTAATATTTGGATATATTTTAGTCAATACACATTCTATACATTGGTGCTACCTTTGCTCTTAACCCTCAATTTGGCTAAGTCCGCTACAACGAACAATCAAATAAAAAAATCTGGCGGGTTTATGAAAATTTCTATACGGCCTAAATATCTAACAAAAACTTTAAAATATATTTCTATTACGGTAAAAAAATAAAATTCTGTTCAAAATACAATTATTTTCCCATGTCTATACAGACATGGGAAAATAACAGAAATTAAAAAATATTTAAAAAAAAATCTTGTCAAATTAGGGGTAAATTAAATACAACCTAATAAGGTTATTGCTCAAATCACTTTATTTTAATTGCCGATATCTAAGTATCTCAACGGTATTTTTATGCAGTTGTGAGTATCATACTTATTTGGCTATTAAATACCTTCATAAACAGTCAAATGCTAGTCTCAATTAGATATCATGCATTTATTTTATTAATATATGTGTATAAATACGCATGTATAGTCTCCTCTTCTCTCCGGGGCTTTTAGTCATCGATTAGCAAGTATCTGTCTAGCACTTGTCTGGGCCTCCGATTTCACTGGAAGCCTTTTCACTTTCGATAGTTCTTTTTGGACTGCCAATGCTGGCTTGCAAATCCCCACGCGGGCCGGGCGTTTAATAGCAGCCGCGAGCTAGAGAGAGCAGGGGAAACAATAACGATGCATCCCTCTCCTTTCATTCCATGTCTTCTTGTCTTTGAAGCAGCTTGTTCGATCGGGCAGATAGATAGCCCGGGAGAAATGAACAGTTAAATCAGATGTGAAGTTTCCCGTATATTACGAGAGTCAGTATCTTAATCATGCTGTTATCGGCACTGGTCCCTAACACGCCACTCTGCACCAACCAATCCTAGGAGTCTCTGATCTCGGAGTAGGATCTCGGAGGCCGGGGAGGGGATGCTACGAGATCTCTGGTTTCGCAGCCGACAGTTATCAAGATAGATGGCTCTGCTTAGAGGGGTATTATTTTTTATCCTGTAGCCACGACGTTGGTAGCTCGTCTTGCAGGTCTCGACTTACATTCAGCTTCGCTTTATTTGGTTGCCCACTAACTATACACTTCCGGAATTTTTTTTTTATTGGGATTCGTGGCTCCCAATCATTTGTTTGATTTCCCCTCGGAGCAAATCTCGAGCGGTATTTTTTAAAGACTAGATAAATCAAATTTGGAATTCTTTTTAGAGGTTTTTTGTAAGGAATTGTTTTTCTTCTTCATTTTAACGCTGCGATAATATCTAACTGACGTGATAAAATATTTTATCTGCGGGTGTATTTGTCACTGGGGAAGGAATGACACTTATTGTGTGCTTGGTTAGAAGGACAATAGATGCTATTCGATTCCTGTTTATTTTGACAAACTTTCAGGAAGTTGTAACACTTAATAAAGAACAATGAATGGTTTCAATGGCATAATTGATAGCTGTAGTGAATATTCTATATATGATTAATTTTTATCATATTCAAAATGAAATAACCTAATAATGATCCTTCATCTCACAATAATCTATATTAAACTTTATTTTACTTGTCAAATGAAGAATGTGGGTTATACTGTCTATAGAGTCTTAAAAAATTGACTAATTTTTAAAAATTTCTTAGATCCAGAGGCAAGAGATTGAGTATTACGATTAACTACATTAGAAATATATTGTACTATGTTACCTTACTAGTATGTTCCAAGAAATCCTGCCGAACGATGACCGAATGGTTAGGGCGCTAGCCTTCGGAACCGGTATTCGTGGGTTCGAATCCCACTATGGCATGGATGTTCGTAGCCGTTCGGAATCGGCTTTAAGCAGTAGGTCCCGGTCTCATTACCTCTCTTGTTGCAAAACGTAGACGTAGCACTCCAAAACCAAACCAATCTTGGATTACGGTTTGATTTGGAGCGCTACGGTCTACGTTTTGCAACACGAGGGCTAATGAGACCGGGACCTACTGCTTAAAGCCGATTCCGAACGGCTACGAACATCCATGCCATAGAGGGATTCGAACCTACGAACTCCGCTTCCGAAGGCCAGCACCCTAACCATTCGGCCATTGTTCACGTAATTCAAGAAATCCTACAGCAGGAAGCCTTAAATAATATAATTTATACAACTTAAAAATTTATAGAAGTTTTTGAATATTTACTTTTATTTAGGTCTAGGAAAAAGCTTTACCTTTGCAGAAACCTAAATATATTTAAATATTAGATAATTCAGAGAAAGCTTGAGGTTTCATGAATTATAAAAGTTAATTGAAAATATTAGCTACCAATATCTACAGATAATTACAGTTCTGAGTTTCAAATACCTACTATTTATTGGCACAATTAAGGTTAGAGGTTTTGAAAGCATCTAGGAAAACTGACAAAATTAAATATAGGAAGGAATCTTTCATTAAATCTTTAAATTATTAATCAATAAAATCTCTAGTAACTAGAAAAAGATATGTTTGCTTTTTAAAAAAAACTTTTAGAAGCTCTACTTTTATATTTTATGGATGAATATTTTATACAGGCTTTTAGAGTCAAAATCAAAATGTACATCCATTAAATAAATCATTAAAAGGGAATGATATGGGAGTATTATACATTTGTTGTTAAAACGAAAATTTAGTTTTTTTAATATCCGAGTTTTTCCTAGTAGAACTTGCTTTTACTTCAGCAAAATTAAAAACGTCTCAATTCGTTGAAACAAAATATGGAAACACGGCTGTATATTTTATTATACCTTATCACATGCAAAACGAAAACAACTATATCGAAACGACAAAATATAGAAACATTTAATATTAAAAGGGCTTTTAGAACGTTGTTTATCTACAACTATTTACATTTTCTTCTGAATTTGATGATATAAAATGTAAAATGAAGTTTCAAAGATATATTTGTAATTTATTCATACGGCAGTAACAGATAAATTAATCAAATTGGAAGACATAGATTGGCAAATTCAAATTAAAAAAACTGAGCATGCCTTGTTTAAAATGCTTAAGAGGTTTTCCTTCTTAGTACTTGAAAGCATTCAACTTTTATGGATTTCTTATTTTCACATGTATAAAAAAATTAAGAGTGAAAAAAAGAGAAACTTGGCACATACACTTCATTTCTACACAGATATTGTTCAGAAACATTAACCGTTTCCTCAGGTTTGATTAAAGAATTTAAGTTTCTTTAATTTAGATATCTCATATGACAATTAATAAATTTATTTAATCAGCATCATTTTTAACAGGTATGTAAAATATAGATTAAAAGTATTTAATTATCATAATTATCTTGTTCTCAACATTTAATTTAGAGATTTCGATTAGAGATTAATTTAATTCAGAGATTTCAAAACACTAAAAATATTTTTACCCTTAATTGTTTAAAGAATGGTTTACAAATACTCATACAAAAATGATTGCTAGGAATTTTTCGGTGTTTTCATAGCATCTGAGAGTGAAAAAGAAATTATGAAAAATTTGTTTTACTTTCTGACAAGAGTTATTTTGGTAAATACAGAATTTCCTGTTAATATAGAGGTTGCACTTTATCCCATGAAATGGCAAGACGAGTAATATTCGAAACAGCAATGACTCATCACTGCAAACAAAGCCCGAATAAAATTGCAAAAAATATTTTCGTATTTTATGTCATAAAAAAGACGATATTGATTATACACACATGCCTCTAATATATTTGTAAATATGATACATCAAATTTCTTTTTACCTTTTCGATTTCTAGAACTCAAAGAATAATGAGCATCACCTTTAGAGCAGGTAGTTCTACTTTAATGCAACAAAAATAATTGAGATAGATTCCTGGGTGCAGTTCATTGAATGTAAAAATGAAAAAGAATGTGATAAAAATTTGTTTTACTTTCATGACAAGACTGTTTTCATTTTGGTAAATACAATATTTATGAATATAGAGGTTGCACTTTTATCTATGAAATGGCAAGTCAGATTCGAGATAATTCAAGATTCGTCACAGCAAATGATATATGCATAAAATTGTTTAAAAAATATATTTAGAGAATAAAATATTTTCCATAATTTTGTGTCACAAAAAGATGATGAGTCTTACACATGTGTGCCTCTAATACACGTTTATATGTCACACAGAATTCCTTTTTATCATTACAATTTCTAGAACTCAATAAATACTGAAAAGCCAGCTTTACAGCTGTTGATTATCATTTACATGCAACACAAATAATTGCTATGGGTTTCTATTTATCTTTCATTGTGTCCGAGAATGAAAAAGAATGTGATGAAAATTACTAAGTTTTACTTTTATAAAACATTTGTTACATTTTGGTATATTTACGCTTTATAAGCCAACACTATTATCCTTAAAATGGCGAATCATAATCAAGAGAGTTCAAGACTCATCGCTGAAAACATTGCTGAATAAAAATTGTAAATAGAAAAACAAAAGTTTTAAAAATTTCTCGCATTCTTTGTCATAAAAAGACGAAGTGACTTGTACTCATGTGTCGCCAGACAATAGACATGTAAATACGTTTATGCGAATTTCCTTTTACCATTCCATTGCCTAGAACTTAATGAATATTGAAAAGTCAGCATTACAGCTGTTGATTTTCATTTACATGCAACACAAATAATTGCTACGAATTCCTATTTATCTTTCATTGTGAACGAGAATGAAAAAGAATGCGATGAAAATTACTAAGTTTTACTTTTGTAAAACATTTGTTACATTTTGTTATATTTACGATTTATAGGCTATTATCCGTAAAATGGCAAATCATAATTGAGACAGTTTAAGACTTATCGCTGAAAACGTTGCTGAATAAAAATTGTAAATAGAAAAATAAACGTTTTAAAAAGTTCTCGCATTCTTTGTCATAAAAAGACGAAATGACTTGTACTCATGTGTCGCCAGCCAATAGACATGGGTAAATACGTTTATGCGAATTTCCCTTTTACCATTCCATCGCCTAGAACTTAATGAATATTGAAAACGTCAGCTTTACAGCGGATGATTCCTATTTGCATGGAGGAGGGGCCGATGTAACCCTTGTATCCCTGAAGCCACGTCATACACGTCGCGTTGCAATTGGAGAAGATTGGTATGAGGCTCAAGGGTAGATCGTAAAACAGAAGTGCCTGGTCCGATTTAATTGCGTTACCCCTGTTTTAAACTGCTCACGCAAGCTTTTGTCCGAAGTCAGAAAAAAAAAATTAAAAGGAAGGGGAGATGTTCGCGTTGGGGGCAGTTGAAGAGTACGCGGGGCTAATGATGGAGGATAAATTGCTAACAAGCCGGTAGAAGTCCTATCGACTCACCGGCTCGTCATGTATTCCTAATCAGCTTTAGTCCAAACTTTCTTTTTTTCCCCTCCTCGTCTTACTGCTGTATTTAATAGGGGAAAAGGATCATTTTCATTATGACTATACAATTTGCTGAAGCCCTTTTACAAAACATTGAATTGTTGCCATAAATAGTTTGGTCATATATTTGTGTGTGTGTGCATATATATATATATGTAAGTATATATATATATATATATGTGTGTGTGTGTGTGTGTGTGTGTGTGTGTGTGTGTGTAATATGGTCGAGACTCATTCAAAATCACAACACAGCTTATTTCTGGTAAGAAACATGAAATCCGTACAACAGGCAAACACCTTTACAACTTCGTGCACACAAACAATGTGATCCCGCACATACACTTTTCAAGTTGGGATTCCTAAGGTAAAAAGACTAAAGATAATCCCTAAGCACAATTGATCAAGTGATACAAAATACCCATGTTTAAAGAGAACGCGCTAACTATTGGCTGAAGTAGTACAGACAGAGGCTGAACTAAGTCTAGAGCGTGTCTGAAAGGAAAAATCAGAATTACCGCGCAAACCCAGAACTCACTTTATGAACAAAATTTATTAAATTAATATTAAAATACGTAAATAGGGGATTTTAATATTACACACACACACAGATATATATATATATATATATATATATATATATATATATATATATATATATATGTGTGTGTGTGTGTGTGTGTGTGTGTAGATAAGCATATATATCAGGAATGACATTTACATGACACACATGCAAAGTCTGTCCAACCAGAAAAATTTCCTGGAACGGACGAAAAAGAAAAAAAACATCAACAATCTAATAGCTAGCGTAAAATATCATTTATAAAAATAAAAATGAGTTGCCTATACAACTATTATAATTATTATTAAACTTAATCCTTTAATTATTTTTTATATAAAAATCTTCCATTTTTTTTCTTTTATGTAATATGATTTTTTTTCAATGAGATCAGAATATGGAATTCTCAGCCAAATTTTTATTATTATTTGAAAGCCCTTTATCGACAACTGAAGAATAAAAAAATTTGTTTAGGGGGGGTCTCACATCTAGGACCAGATTAAACCACTTTGGGATCCTAGACAGTTTCTTCTTATGCCTTTCCTCTGATACAAGAATTAGAGCAGAAAAGCTAATATAGAACAATAAATTTTTAAAATAAACTAAAAATATTAAAAACTAGAACAATTCTAAAGTAGTTATTAAATAAAAATATTTTCTATATAATTACAAAAAAGCAATATATTTTTGTTTTAGTTTTTCTAGAAAACTTTAAGCAGTTTCTTTATAAATTAAAAAAAATTGATATTTATTATATTAAATGTCTAACAAAAGTAAGCATATAAATATGAATAAACTATTTAAAATTTCTGTTTTCTTGTCTTTTGTTCATGAAAGTTATCAGTTATTTCACCATAGTTAATATGATCCAAAGCATTTATTTCGATGCATAAAATACCTAAAGAATGTAATATTGATTATCTGAAGGAGTTTTGTAAATAACTCTTTACGCGTTTAATGCTCATAATGACCTTTCACCAGGTACGTCTGATTTAAGAAAAGTTTGATGTATTCATAATAATATGTCTATATTCGGAAACGCTGATTGCGCTCCCAATATCATGGGATCAACACAAACAGTAACGCTTCTCAAAAACTAGAGAGTTAAATGCAGAATAACAGAACATTTATAACAGGGGAAAAGCGTGTATGTAAAAGATGTTCAATTTAAAAAAGAGATAGAAAATACAATTTAAAAAAGAGATACAACAAAGAGATACAAAAACTATTACATTGTTATGTGCCCTTCGGGCAGGAATTAAACCTTGTAACCATGCAGAAAGTAACATATTTTTGTTTGTTATATACAATTGTCTAACATAAAAGTAAATTATCTTATTTACAGATCTCCTCAAAATAAGTTTAGCTGAGCCCTTCAAAAACCCAGACATTTGTCTCATTTGTCTATGCTAGGAAATGTACGGGTCTAGACATTTGTCTCATTTATTTATTCCAGAAGTATTCAAGCTTTTACTCTCTAGGAAACCCGTTGAGCTTATTGTTTTCTTGAAGGAACCTCTTGATCCAAGAGCAGAAAAAATAGGATATAAAAGTTTTATCCTACTCAGATTAACAAAATTATCATTGCTTCTTTATTTTATCACAATTCAAACATCTTAGTGAGATACTGAGTAGAGGTAGCTAATGGGTTTTTTTTGGGGGGGATGAAGGAGAATCTAAAATATGTTCTATGAATAGCAAATTAAAGGAGCAATATTTTAAATTACATCAAATTATTAAAAAGAAAATTCTTGTAATAAATGTGATTATTTTTGATTGCAAAGTACTTTTATAGCTGGAATAATTGTTGAAATTTGCAACCTAGTGTTCTCTTCAGCATCCAATCTGTTTCAGCATTTTGTTTTAGTCGCAGCGTACAAAGAGAAAGGTTTTTCACATCCGTAGGTTAAAACAAATGATATTAGATGTTTTTTAATACGGCTTATATGCTGAAATCCAAGGGCAAGTCTATATATTCTTTGCCAAAACACAAACCGGGAAAGGAGCACTCGAAGGTTAGTTAAAGACCAAATGATTTCGTACTGTTCAGCAAGGAAATCTTCTTACAGGAGTCAGAGTCACCGTCTATGTGATCATCATCTGCTAGATGAAAACCTGCTGCTGTTTTAATTTTTATTGACTAAGCCTTTGCGTAGTGACGTCACAGCGCGGGAACTAGAAATCACCATCTGTTTGTTCTAAAGAATGGTACAGACTCGGTATCTCGGTCGAACTAATGTTCAACCCAATTTGTAGCTATCCGTTTTATACAAAATTTAATCTAGAACATTATACAAAATTAACTTAAACATTGTGTTCGTATTAGCATATACCTAAAGTATATAATCTACAAGAATTTTTTTTAAATTCATACCTGAAATCTGCAAAATAATTTAAAAAACAAAATCAAATCACAACTTAAAGATTAATGAAGAAACTGAATCTGAGCAGAAGCCTGTAAAGTAGTTTTTCTGTCAAGGCTCTTAGAGGTAACTTCTTTCACTTGCGTGTTTACATTATCTCTATGGCACCTCCCCTTCTCCCTGTGTCTATATTATTTGCCTAGGGTTCCCTAAAAATTTGACAGGTTCTGTGAATTCCAGGTTGAGAACCTCTGGTTTACTCAACGATCCAACTTTGTTCATACCTCGTAAAGAAGGCTTGGGGCATACTAAAAGCGTATCTGTTTCGTTATACATAACCTTTTAAATACTTAATACACTCATACCATAATTTATGAGACATTTTAAACTTGTTTCAATGCTTGGAGAAATCAGGAAATAATTCTTCATAATTGTTTATGAGGAAAAACACAAAACAATTAATACAAGACTTATGAGAAAAATATATGTTATATTGAAGTCTCCGATATAACTTAATTTAGAGTATAGTTATTAAAACCTACAACTTAAATTAAAGTGATCTCAAATTACATTCTATAGAACGGATTAGTCATATAGAAATCTTTGCAATTTAAGAAGTTCAAAATTTCAAGAAAAGTAGAAGTAAAATGAAATTATAACTAATTAGTCAAAATATAACCCAATTTTTTAATTATGTAAATGATATTAATTCTTTTGATGATATAACTGTATATGCAGAGAAAAAAAAATTAGTCTTATTTATCAAGTAAAATTTTGAAATCTTATGAATTGTGGTGTAATGTTTCTATAAATATTTTTGTATTAATTATTCTTTAATTTTATTGCAATGAACTAAGAAGGATAATTTCATAATTTTATAAGAATTCAAATAATAAAAATGAATGTAATTTAATAATTTAAAAATGAAATATAAGTACCCTTAAAATAAGAAGGAGTGAAGTAGAATGAATTAGAAAGGAAATAAAGATAACTAACCGAAATTCAATATGAGTTTTGCATGTTCAATTTCCATATTGACCAGGAAGTACACCCCCACTAAATAGAAATTTCTCTTTCCGTCTACTTAAAAATTAAAATTCTCCAAATCAATGCAAACTTTAATTAATTCCTTCTTTATAGCAGTATAGACATGAAATATAATAAACAAATTTAAGACTGAAGACTACAAACCAAACGCAAGTTTTGAATGTCCGTAATGTCTAGGAAGTAAACCAACATCAAATAGTCATTACCCTTTCCCCGTAATTGAATAAAAAATTCAAACTCTTCATATAAAAACAAATTTCACTTAAGTTCTTTAAACAGTATAGGCATGAAATATAATAAACAAATTTAATAAACCATTTTGTAAAATGTAGTATGTATTATATGAAACTATGCTTTAGCCATTACCTCTATTTTAAATTCGTATTTTGACTAACTTTTACACATATAGTACAACTTATGTAGTTGATATATATCAAAGGAATGCAAATCTAGAAATGCGCAGGAAGCGTTTTAAACATTTTTAAATTATGAAAAAAATTTGGGGGTAGGTACAGTTGCTGGTAATAACTTTATCGTATTATTTGTAGTTATTGCTTACCTAATAGAATAATGGACATTAATACATGGTTTTAGAATTTAGTGAGATCGAGATATTGATTTTTTTAGCCATATTTCCTTTCTTTGAAAGTCCATTTTTATAATAAAGACAAAAAAATTAGTTTGTTATGCCTTCTATTTTAGAGCAATAACTGGGCCATAAAACTTTCGAATAAACTGCCTTATTATACACATGCACAGAGAATAAGAAGTAAAAAGAAGTACTAATCGAGAAAAACCAATATTTCTCTCAAAATTGATAGAGTATGTGTTTAAAAAACTTAATTTTGGCTGACTTTAACTTATACACTTTAAGACAGAAGATAAATTTTAAAGGGATAGAAAATTTAGAAATACGCACAGTTTTAACTATTTCAAAGATACGGAAAACATTTTTTGGTAAGAGGGGCAGTTATTGGTAGTAATTATACAGTATTATTGTTAATTATTAAATACCTAAAAGAATAATGGTCATTAAAAGAATCTTTTTAGTAATATTGGATCTTAGATATCGATTTTTCAGTCAAATTTCTCTCCTTTGAAAGTCTATTTAGAAATACGCATTAACAGTTTTAACTATTTCAAAGATACGAAAAACATTTTTGTTTTGGTAAGAGGGGCAGTTATTGGTAGTAATTATATAGTGTTATTGTTAATTATTAAATACCTAAAAGAATAATGGTCATTAAAAGAATCTTTTTAGTAATATTGGATATTAGATATCATTTTTTAGTCAAATTTCTCTCCTTTGAAAGTCTATTTAGAAATACGCATTAACAGTTTTAACTATTTCAAAGATACGAAAAACATTTTTCTTGGTAAGAGGGGCAGTTATTGGTCGTAATTATACAGTATTATTGTTAATTATTAAATACCTAATTTAATTATAAAATTTGGACTAAAAAAAATATTTAAATTTATAAAAAATGAAACTTTTGTCTCTCTTGTTATATATAAATATATATGTAATATATCAAAATTATTTAACTTTAATATTTCCTTAAAAACCTCCTCTCTCCCATTCTAATTCCTTAAAATCTTTTTCCCAGCTAATGGACATTAAAAGAATCTTTTTAGTAATATTGGATCTTAGTTATCGATTTTTCAGCAAAATTTCTCTCCTTTGCAAGTCTATTTAGAAATACGCATTAAAAGTTTTAACTATTTCAAAGATACGAAAAACATTTTTCTTGGTAGCAGGGGTAGTTATTGGTAGTAATTATACAGTATTAATGTTAATTATTAAATAAAGAATAGAATAATGGACATTAAAAGAATTTTTTTAGTAATATTGGATCTTAGTTATCGATTTTTCAGCAAAATTTCTCTCCTTTGAAAGTCTATCGTTCCATAAAATCAGGACAATCTAATTTGTTAAGTCTCCGATTTTATAGTAATATTTTAATTCCCCTTCGTTCTAAAAGCTTTGAAATTGTCTTTTTCGTTCTGTTCCATCCAAACGATCTTCAAGTGAAGCGTTTAAGACTGCTAAAAATAAGGGCCAGAAGCCGCGATCTCAAACACCCGAGGGTCGAGCTTTTGTCTTTTCTATTGCTTATTCGGCATTCGGATAATGTCACAAGGGTGCCAAGTGAGGCGGCAGAATTAGTTCTCGTGTTGATTTGCTTCGAGTTACTCTGCTACTCAGACCGGCTGTTGCTCTCAATTCGTTAACTGCGCTGAAAACAGGACAAGTGGCAGCTCGCTGGAGACAAAGCCTTGTTAATGGCAGCTTTTAATGGGAGGAATACAAAACCGATAGCCATGTCGGCAGACTGAAGATAACCTTTATTTGAAAGTCAGAGAAAAGATGTTTAGCAGTTTATGCAACAAAATAAGGACCAATATTTTTGAAATTTCAATCACGGACAAATTATAAAAGGAATAGAGACTATTACAAACATGTAGATTTGTAAATGCTTTAAAAATATAAATACTATAGACACAGTAATAAAATTATTTAATTTTTCATTTTACTAATTTTTATCCTGGCTTTTGGTAGCAATTAAGTAAAAAGTATTCAAATTTGAGAGTTCAGAATTTCTCCGGTGGTAAAAAAAAAACATGTTTATGTAATAACATCTAGTATTTAAAGCTTCAGATCCAGTGATATTGAAAATAAGGAAAATTAGATGTCTTCCACGAAAATTATATGTAATGGTTTTCCGACCCATAATCAAGATATACTTATTAATGGCAACTTTGCATAAACCTTGGAACAACATGTTAGGGAGTTATGTTAATATGGACCGACATACACACTGATACTGAATCGGACATAGTATCTTTCAAGCTAAAAAGCCTTCCTTAAAATATTTTAGTTTTGATTCAATAAAAAATAAAAATTATCTGGTTTTTTTTAGAATAAAATTTTACCTAGATCATTAATAAGAGTCTAACTTTTTAAAAATTGTTTAGTTTTGTTAGCAATACAATTTTTTTACAATTTTGAAATTATATTTCTTAGATTTTTAAGAAATGAAAAAGGAATTCTAATATTCTTATTAGTAAATTCACTTCACAAGAGTTGGGAATAAATGTAAAAAAGTATAGACATAGAGAAAATGGTTAGAACACTAAATTCAGATAAAGACAGTGCACGCAGGAATGGCCCGTGTATCAAAGTATTTGGTGCACACATGTTATTATATCTGGTATCTTTATTAACGTACTAACACACAGTTACAGTTACAATGAAAACAAAAGTACACAGTTACAAACACAGTTATATACAACACCTTCCCTTTTACAAAAGTTTCTTACATCGATGTAACACCAAATCTTTTTGGTAGTTTAACCCCTCTACCATATCGTGTGACATACGGTTTCACATTTTTTGGATCATTTACATAAGAAAGCTTAGGAATAGAACAACTAAGATCAACATGCCGACTACCCCATGCTATATCTGGTATCTTTATTAATGTACTAACACACAGTTACAGTTACAATGAAAACAAACGTACACAGTTACAAAGACAGTTATATACTACACATGTGCCGTAGGGTAAAGGTATCGCAGAATCGGTTCGAATCACAGCTAGTCTACAAACGGGAATTAAAAAGAAAATTCGAATCAAACATAAACAATCACTTCTATGTTGAACATACATAGCTGTACTCGAATTAAAAGTACTAAAGTCTGAGTATTCAAGTACCTCGACTCGTACTGAAACTTCAGTACAATGATTCTAGTATTCGATTCTGCATATCAGTTGAGTAGGGCAGTTTGTTATGAATCGGACAGCTTATATTAAACATAGCGTCGTTTTGGTTTACATGTTATATTTCGTTGTTGCTTTTTTATTATTTGAAAAAAGTATTTATTTAAAATTTATTTATAAAATAAAACCATCATCTAGAGAAGATAAATAGCTTTGCATAGATATCAATCGAAAATGATAATGTATAATCAATAAATATCGAAGAAATATGTGAGTAATTCGCAAGCTGTAAAGCTCCATGGCATGTTCCCTTTTTGTAGTATATTTTGTTATAAATAAAATGAATTTTTATTTTCACACCTCATTGCCCATGTAAAATTGTACATGTAATAAAAAAATCATATATATATATTTTTAAGGGGTTACATATATTCATTGCACATACAATAAAATTACCACGAGCCAAGACTGAGTACAAGTAATTAAGGATTATATTAAATATTTTATAATGACATATTATTAGTTTATTTACAAGACTTTTTTATTATTTTATACCGTAGTAAATGCACATTCTATTAAGATAATTATTTTACAATAAAGAAACGAATGATTTTAACCCAAAAATCCTTTTTCAGTTAAAGGAATTTATTTATTTCGAGAAATCGAAGCTTCCACTATAAACACTGAACAAAGCATTTAAAATTATAGACACATAAATCAGATTTTGCAAATTTTTTTTTTCGTCTACTCAATAATGAAGACAGCAGATGGGCGAATGGATAAAGTGAAATATGATACAACAAAAGAGGTAGGAAGGGGATTTATTTTGATTTCAGCTATGTAGTACAGAGGCTTCCTTATTAGCAGTCGTAATTGAAGTCATAATCTTTGGAAGGATGATTTTTGCAACTAGCCAGTATAGCAAAAAAGAATATTTTCCAAACCTTTTTTTATACATAAACTTGAACGACTCCTGGAAAAAAAGCTTGCTGAGAATAAGTGTTCTTGGGTAAATGCATTGTGTTTTCTTTACAAACGGTTAAATGCATGCAACTAATTACTAATAGGTTAGGGCAGGAATGGGTAAACGTTTTTCGCAGCGGGGGAAAAATTAAAAAGAAAAAATTAGCAGCTCAATATAATTTATTATAAAACTTAAACAGTTGTAAAAATTTTTTCCATGTCCATTCATCTTCGAGCACGAAACTCTGAATCGATTTTACGTTTTTCAAGACAGTTTGGGGTTGAAATATTGTAAGAATACCCATTTTAATCCAAACAAGCATCGGCAACACTTTATATTTTCCTAATTTCCCCTCTATTCACAATGGCGCTATTTGTTCACTATCTTTTAATATGAAATAAGCAATATTAGAACATACAACAAAAGAGAAGGGTTAAAAAAAACGTTTTCATAAATACGAGCTCTATTTCTTTTTTCATGAATTCTTCTAATCAATAAAAAAGTCCTCACATGTCTTAGTTTTCCAATTTTATATAAAACCACCATTATGTACATAACTAAACCGGAGTATGAAAGTGATTAGCACTACACTTGAAATGTAAATAATCTTATACCTTGTTGTAATTTGCGACATCATATAAACAAATTTTTTTTTTAATTTGCAGTGGGCTCAGAGCTGCCTCACCTGAAGTTTCTATCTGTCTGTGACAACTCGACCAAATAGCGGGTATAAACGAGATTTTAATTAAAGAAATACGTATTCACATCTATTTTCTTCTCCGAAGGTTTCTTGAGTGGAAAAGAAGCGTATAAAATAGAATAATCTGATCATATATATATATATATATATATATATATATATATATATATATATATATATATATATATATACATATATATGACATACATACATATATATACATACATACACATACATTGCTCATCTAAGAAGGAGGAATATATACAGAAATATATAGGATGGAGATAACTGTATAGGTTATATATGACTTGGATACGGTCTATAATTTCCAGCATGAGGAATATATATATATATATATATATATATCTCCCCTAGTGATTCAGGGTTTTTTTTACAAATCCTCTTGTAAATATTTTTTGAGCAGAAACTTATGAACTGATTTTGTTACTTGCTCATCTAAGAAGGAGGAATATCAGCTACAGAAATGAAAGAGGATGGAGATAACTGTATAGGTTAATTTAGTTTGACTTGGAGCGGTACGGTCTACTAATTTCCAGCATGAGGAATAAATGTAATCACATATAAAAGGGTTTGTATCTCCCCTAGTGATTCAGGGTTTTTTTTACAAATCCTCTTGTAAATATTCGAAAATGAGTAAAACAGATATAAGCTTTTGTGATTTCTCTACTTGCATATATGGAAATAAAAAGGGGTCAGCTACAGAAATGAAAGAGGATGGAGATAACTGTATGGTTTAGTTTTGTTTGACTTCAGGCGCTACGGTCTACTAATTTTCAGCATGAGGAATAAATGTATGCACATATAAAACGGGCTGTATCTTCCTTAATGATTCAGGCTTTTTTTTCCTTATAAATCCTCTAGTGAATATTCGGAAATGAGTAAAATAGATATAAGCTTTTGTGATTTCTCTACTTGCATATTTGGAAATAAAGAGGGGTCAACTATAGAAATGAAAGAGGATGGAGATAACTGTATGGTTTAGTTTTTTTGACTTCAGGCGCTACGGTCTACTAATTTTCAGTATGAGGAATAAATGTATGAACATATAAAAGGGTTTGTATCTCCCCTAATGATTCAGGGTTTTTTTTACAAATCCTTTTGTAAATATTCGGAAATGGGCAAAACAGATATAAGCTTCTACGATTTTTCTACTTGCATATTTGGAAATAAAGAGGGGCCAGCTACAGAAATGAAAGAGGATGGAGATAACTGCATGGCTTAATTTGGTTTGAGTTGGAACGTACGGTCTACTAATTTTCAGCATGAGTAATAAATGTATGCACAAATAAAACGGGTTGTATCTCTCCTAATGATTCAGGCTGTTTTTTTTTTACAAATCCTCTTGTGAATATTCGGAAATGAGCAAAATAGATATAAGCTTTTATGATATCTCTACTTGCATATTTGGAAATAAAGAGGGATCAGCTACAGAAATGAAAGAGGAGGAAAATAATGGTACGTACATATAAGATTGTTTATCTTTCTCTCTCCTTTAGATCTATGCGTTATTTTTTGCACATCCTTTTTTGCTGTATATTGTAATTTAAATCCATTTCATTAATGCATTTCCTCTGCGCGGCACCGCCTCTTGCTCGTTTCACAGAAAACCCCTAAGATGTGTCATTTTACTTCAAAGCTTAGTTGGCGGTCCAGCCTATATAGTTCAGAGTCCACAACATTTCCTGTCTGGCGTGTTTTTTAACTCTCTCCGTTGGCAATTAAGAATCGTACGTGGGCAGGACTTTTTACGGGTCAATGAGGGTCACGATACAACTCAGCTCATAAATCAAATTTGCATACGAGGAGCAAAGGACTTTAACAGACAGTAACGCGACGAAAATGACACCACGCATGACAAACTCTCACTTTCTAGGATCTTTGGTTATAAATTTGAAAGTAATATCCTTTAGTTTATAATAGAAGATATTTAGATGCAAAATAGTTATGAATATTCTAATAAGTATTTTGAATAACGATACTAAATTACAAACTGTAATATAGAATTACAGTTAAAAATATGGTACTTTCCCAAAGATTGAATAAAGATAAATTTCTGCATGTCATTTAAGGTTAACTGGGACAAATTGATCCATTGTTTCTTCCAAGAACTAGAAACTGAGATTTCAACATTTTAAATTATTCTTGAAGCTAAGATTATCAGAGTACCTCGAGGAAAATGTCTCAACCATAATATATAGGAAAAAATTAACTATTTGTTAAAAAAAAAGATCAAACTCACACCAACTCACTTGGGTCAACTTGCCCCGAATGAGTGCAGGTAGAATCGCTAGGTAAGTTTTTGATGATGTAATTTACCAAATATTTTTTGGTAAAATGGCTATATAATATTATTTTTTCGAAACACAAGGTAGTCTAGACAAAAATCAATTTCACTCGAAATTCTTTGAAGTTATAGAATTCCCTGAATGAAAATAATGAATACAGTTATAAAATTAATAAATTTTAATTCAAAAATTGAATTAAATGTTTACTTTAACATCATTTCCTTTATTTCAGTAAACATTAACCAAAAATACCGTTTTTTCAAAACATGTTTCTTTCACAAACGTGTGTGGAATTCGTGGGCTATCTAACCCCATATCACAATTTTTGTCTTTCAGGAGAATAATAATCATTACGAGATAATTTTAACAAACAAACAAGACCTATAACAATTAGGGACAATTTCGTTTATAAATATTATTTGCCAATATGGAAATTGCAGACTTTAAATGAATATAAAAACAATTTTTAAAAACTAGAATATTTGCTAGTAAAGTTCAATGTAATTACGGGATAATTTTAACAAACAAACAAGTCCTATATCAATTAGGGACAATTTCGTTTATAAATATTATTTGCCAATATGGAAATTCCAGTCTTTAAACGAATATAAAAATAATTTTTAAAAACTAGAATATTTCCTAGTAAAGTTTACCAATTTTACCTAGTTCTTGACTGGAAGCTGCTTCTTTAATAACACAAGAATCATAGACGGAAGCATGCATACAGTTGAATTTTAATATCTAGAAGTTAACGGAGCTGAGGAAAATATTCGAGATAAACCGAAATTCAATTTATAAAAAAGCACATACTTTATTCTGAGGTATTTAATTCTTATAGCAAAAATGTTGCATACTCGATTGAGTTTTTACTAGTATCCATACGTAAGAAAAAATTATCTTTTGGTTGAATTGCGGGTTACAGTTAAAAGATAGATAACTCGTATTGCATTATTAACTGTTGGCCTATTATTATCTACAGAAATTGGAGAACCGTCTTCCTGATTTATGTGTTCTTCAGTTTGAAAATTTCAACAGAAGTTTTTGAATATCCAGATAAGTGAAAATCATTATATTTTTACACTATAAATTAGAACCACCTTTGATTCGTTAATGTTCAATGTAATTATATAATATTGTTAGGTTTTTTTTTTGCTTCATTATTAAAGGCTTCATCAATTAAATGTTATAAAACTTTTCTTCAATCATCTCGTGTTAATGTCTGTCCTCATTAGTGATCAAGTGTCTTTTTACACATAAGACGCCATTCATAAAAAGGAAAAAACTTCATGATTAGAAATTCATTTGGTATCACATATAAATACAGTATTGTAAAGCGAAGCTTTATAACAGATAAAGATTTTGATTATGATTTCAGTCTTTGTACCTTTCTAAAAAGTAAATTTATGTGCAAGGTTCACAAAATCTTGAAATGTTAATCCAAGTGATATAAATTATATACAAACAAATTATAAAGGATGACAAATGTTTAAAAAATTTATAGATTGTTTATAGTTAGCCGTCGACCTTGATCCGAGAAAGCATAAAAATTCTACAAAATAATTTTTAGCTATCCCTAAAAAGAAACACAATGCAATAACGTGTTAATTAGCAGAATTAAGAATTAATATAAATGTATGCCTCTTTCTCATCATAGGAAATATCTGTTCTAGTTTCACAGTATATAACTAACAGTATGCGTGTACCTTACTTATATCTACATTATAATTTTCACGAGGAAATGAACTTAAGGGATAGAAAATTTTAAAAGTTGAGTGAAACATTTAATTCATACGACAACCAACAATCCTTTATCGTCTCACCACTAACAGTTACGAGTTTATCGTAAATTGAAAAGCTGCCAGTGTTAACGGTTACATAAAAATAAAACTTCTTAATTTTATGTTTATAAGCAGATTTAGATGAATATTAAATGCCGTTGAATACTCCTGATTCTGTTATCTCTCCTTTTAACTATTTAGTATAAGTAGGAAAAAAAAGAGTAACCTCGATTTAGTTCCTGTCTCATGAAAGCCGTCTTTATCCTGTATTCTGGAACACCAAGCAGCAACACAAAACCACTAACTGAAGCGGTCTTCCTTGTCAGTCTCTAAAATCATGAAATGAAACATGTTTCGGTAATTAGGCGGAAATACAAGGAGCTTACTCTGTCGCTATGTTCTTTACTGTATCACGTGTCGATGAAAGACGTCTGCGTCAGTTCAACTTTCAATTTTCTTTTCTAATTCTTATTGTAGATTCATCTTCCTATTGCAGTTTCTTTTCAAATGTCACTTTGAATATCAATGGCAACATTCGATTTTGCATGTATTTATTAATAGCATTTATTAATAGCATTCTTATGTTGTAGATTCATTTTCCAAATTCCAGCTTCTTTTCAAATGTCACTTTGGATATCAACGGCAACATTCGATTTTGCATGTATTTATTAATAGGATTTATTAATAGCATTCTTATATTGTAGATTCATTTTCCAATTCCAGCTTCTTTTCAAATGTCACTTTGAATATCAACGGCAACATTCGATTTTGCATATATTTATTAATAAAATTTATTAATAGAATTTATTAATAGAATTTATTAATAGCATTCTTATGTTGTAGATCCATTTTAAAAATTTCAGCTTCTTTTCAAATATCACTTTGAATATCAACGGCAATATTCGATTTTGCATGTATTTATTTATAGGATTTATTAATAGCATTGTTATGTTGTAGATTCATTTTCCAATTCCAGCTTCTTTTCAAATATCACTTTGAATATCAACGGCAATATTCGATTTTGCATGTATTTATTTATAGGATTTATTAATAGCATTGTTATGTTGTAGATTCATTTTCCAATTCCAGCTTCTTTTCAAATGTCACTTTGAGTATCAGCGGCAACATTCATATTTTGCATATATTTATTAATATCATTCTTATGTTGTAGATTCATTTTCCTATTTCAGCTTCTTTTCAAATGTCACTTTTAATATCAGCGGCAACATTCAGATTTTGCATACATTTATTAATAGCATTCTTATGTTGTAGATTCATTTTCCTATTTCAGCTTCTTTTCAAATGTCACTTTGAATATCAGCGGCAACATTCAGATTTTGCATACATTTATTAATAGCATTTATCAATAGCATTCTTATGTTGTAGATTCATTTTGCAGTTCCAGCTTCCTTTCCAATGTCACTTTGAATATCAGCGGCAACATTCAGAATTTGTATATATTTATTAATAGCATTATGTTGCAGATTCATTTTCTTATTCCAGCTTCTTTTCAAATATCACTTAGACTACCAGCGGTAATATTCAGATTTTGCATACATTTATTAACAGCCTTTATCAATAGCATTTTTATATTCTAGATTCATCTTCCAATTTCAGTTTCTTTTTAAGTGTCACTTTGAATATCAGCGGCAATATTCGATTTTGCATATATTTATTAATAGGTAACTGTTACATTTATAATAGGGATAACTATTAAAGTAATTATAAATTCAAACTTACGAACAAAGCCTCTTTGAATATTTGAATCTCTGTTGTATTTGGTTTATAAAAATATGCAAATTAAACGAACTTTTATTAATATTTTATAGATGGCTTAACATTTTGCTGCTGATATTTACTCTTAAGACTTTCGCTGTATGCGGATGTACTGTTTAGAAACCCAAGTCTGGTGTAAATGACAATATTTCAGACTCGTTGCAATGAGGTCAGCCAACTTAATGGAACTGTAAGTTGAACTTTAATTTTTACAACACCATCATCACAAGATTCGTTGCTTCTTTCAGTAGATCAGTCATGGAGTATAGAGTTCCTATCCCCTAAAATCAAATTGTCAGCTGCAATCCATCAGTATCGACGACTCATAAACCTATGAACCAAAATTTAATGTTGAATCAATATTAAGGAGATGTTGATCTGTTTACCAATCTATTTTATTCCTTTCTACTCCTTCTAGCCCAACAACATATTTTATAAAATAAATTAAGATCAAGTATTATGTTGAGTTTCATACATAATGGAAAAGAAAGATTTTTTACACTTTTTTCCCTGTAAAATAAATGATAAAGTGGATTATTTTTCATAGAAATATCACTCATATTTGGCATGCCAAACTGAGTGCCACTGGACGTTACGCAATTAGAAAAAAAGCATACATCTGCCTTTTCAATATTTCAAATTAAAACAAACGTATGGAAAGAATTGTAAAGAGTGAGGAATTTTGCAGTATATTAATATAACAGACACTACATTTTTGTAAGACTTATGTACAATGGCTCCCAATGTTGGGGTCTTGTGAAAGACATTCTATTAGCTTTACTTAGTATTAGAAAGTTTCAGGAGTTGAATTAGAATCCTACTTCTGAGTGCTTTAGGGCCATTAAACAACTGAAGCTTGTTTCTCTTCTGGGTTGCTTAAGGGTTCACTCAAGATAAATTGATCATGTTCTTTGTTTTACTGTCTGTAAGTTTTGTGGTCTTATAAATTTGGTATAGCCCATCTATATAGAAATAAAAACTACAACGCTGTTGTAATGATGACATAAAAAGGTTACAAAATGAATTCTGGGACATAACAGTTGCAAAGCTAAAATTTCTGAGACGAAACCTCAATGAATCTAAAATTTTTGTAGGGGATTGTAGGAAATGAGGATTCATACCCAGGGCCTGATGAAAACACAGGCCGACTGGGCGTAAGACTTGGGCCCCCTAAAATTTGGTACTTAATTATTAAATTTTAAATAATTTAATTAACAAAATTTTAAAAATTATTATTGCAGATTATATTCTCTTATTAGAAACTATCAAAGTAAATCAAACTTTCAGTTTAAACTTTTAGTATTTATTTATAAATAGCTCATAGCATTCATAAAGGAATTTATTATGGTTTGCAGTAATTGAAGGAACATGATACTGGAATAACAGTTTATCACATTCAACATTTATAATATAAATCATTAAGAAAATAATTTACAAAATATTAAAGGAAAAAAAGCATTTATCTTATATATTATATAATATAAATTAGTAATAAATTAAAAATTTCAGCCAGTTATAAAGAAATATTAGCACTTTTTATTATATTTCTGAAACTTAGATACAATTGTTATTTGCTTAAGAATTTTATTATTTTATTGTTTTTTCTCGTATTAATTTTGTCTTAAAATCTACGAATAGCTATTATTTGTTAATCTTACCTATGCTATGTTATTTTACTTTTTATATAAAAACTTAATTGCAAGTGTTACAGTTTACATCCTTCAGGATATACAGGTTTTTGGCATTCGACTGTACTACAAAGGTATGTATACATAAAAAAATAATATAAACTATCCTCCAAAAATATTCGCTTGTATCCTATTTTTTAAACTATTTTTTTTGCCTGGAAAGGGTAGGGGGGGCGATAGACTCCTGTCAAGTAAACTATTCAAGCTAAAATACTAAGTGTAAAATACTCAATAATTATTTACGATTTTATGAGAAAACTATTAAGATATTCGTATAAAAATATATATTATTTCGAAAATCCATTATATACAAACATATTATAAACTGTATAATTATAAAAATACCCAGAAAAGAAAAAAATAAATTAACCTTTAAAAGAAATACTGTAATCTAAACAAATATATGACATATTTTAGGATTCCGAAAACGGGTAAAGTTTCTCTAATTTTTCCATTTCACATATAAATGATCATTTATATTTCTCACTTTCAGCTTTATCCATTACATATTTACTTAAATCAACACTTAATACATTATTAAGTAACATTTACTTAATACATGAATACACCTTCCAGAGGCAACAAAACTTGTACATGTATCCTGTCAAGTAAACTATTCAATCTAAAATATTAAGTGTAAAATACTCAATAGATATTTACGATTTTATGAGAAAACTATGAAGATATTCGTATAAAAATATATATTCTTTCGAAAATCTATTATATATAAACATATTATAAAATGTATAATTATAAAAATACCCAGAAAACAAATAAATAAATTAACCGTTAAAAGAAATACTGTAATCTAAACAAATATATAACATTTTTTAGGATTCTGAAAACGGGTAAAGTTTCTCTAATTTTCCCATTTCACATATAAATGATCATTTATCTTTCTCACTTTCAGCTTTATCCATTACATATTTACTTAAATCAAACTTAAAACATGTGTTCTGTTCGGTTTCTCAAACACTTTTTTTCCCTATCACTTATTCGTTAATGCGATAAATCACCAAAAAGAGGAAATCTTTGCACGCTATCAGATTTTATCTTGAGGGGGGAAAAAAGCTTTCTTCAAAAGAAATTCGCGGCATTCAGAGCGCAAGGAAAATTCGAAATCTTCATCCTCTTCCTCTTTTGTATCTTATCTTGAGGGAGAAAGAGTTAGTTGGCGACAATGTGTGGCGTGCACCCGTTTTATCCGCCACAATAAAAACTCTCCCTAGGAGAAGAAAATTGAGGGATGAATGTGAAGTTGCGATGAGGCTCAGTGCAATGGAAAAATTGTCTGAAGCAAAGGCAGCAAGACCCATCACTCTCAGCGGGGCTGCTATTGACAGGACTGCCTATAGGGACTAGAGTCTAAGGCAAGACACGCCTTTTCGCTGTCCAGGACAAAACAGGGCCACGAATCCACATTTGCCATTAATGAACCGCTCCGTAGAAATAATTTTCGCCCGACTCTCGGAAATTGACCATCATTTTTAGCCCTTAGAGGGGATAACAGGTCACAAAAGCCTCGATACTCTAACGAAATGGCAAACTACTGCAATTAACGCACCTGGATCAGATGTATATGGACCACAAACGAGGAAATTAAAGTTTCGCATTTTGTTTAAATGTAATACACGAAGAGAAAAGAATGTTTGATTGTTTTAGATAGAGAATTAATAGAAAGTAATATATTAGCATATTATTATTTTTGCTTCCTTGAAAATCTGTTTAGGAAACCTATTCATTTAATATTTAGAAGGGACAACGGGTCACAAAAGCCTCGGTATTCTAACGAAATGGCAAACTACTGCAATTAACGCACCTGGATCCGATGTATATGAACCATAAACTAGGAAATTAAAGTTTCGCATTTTGTTTAAATGTAATACACGAAGAGAAAAGAATCTTTTACTGTTTTGGATAAAGAATTAATAGAAAGTTATACATTAACATATTACTTTTGTTTCATTGAAAATCTGTTTATAAAACCTATTCATTTAACCCCATAACGCATTTGCCCGTGTCTGACACGGGCAAAATTCAAAATAAATATGCAATCAAATCGTTTACACTTTGTTTGTGTAGCAATTTTTTATAACTTTTACCCCCTTTCTCGCTCTCTTGTCACCACCCAGAAATAAAATTGCAAAAAATAACTTACACTATACTTATATATTCTTTTTCTGTCTTAATGCAAATAATTTTTTTGTCAGATTTTCCTAAAAAAATTCGTGCTTTAAGGGGTTAATATTTAGAGGGGATAACAGATCACAAAAGCTTAGATTCTTTGACAAAATGGCAAACTACTGCAATTAACGCACTAGATCAGATGTATATGAACTACAAACGAGGAAATTAAAGGTTCGCATTTTGTTTAAATGTAATACACGAAGAGAAAAGAATGTTTTATTGTTTGGGATAAAGAATTAATAGAAAGTTATACATTAACATATTACATTTGCTTCATTGAAAATCTGTTTAGAAAACCTATTCATTTAATATTTAGAGGGGATAACAGGTCACAAAAGCCTCGATACTCTGATGAAATGGTAAACTACTGCAATTAACGCACCTGGATCAGATGTATATGGACCACAAACGAGGAAATTAAAGTTTCGCATTTTGTTTAAATGTAATACACGAAGAAAAAAGAATGTTTGATTGCTTTGGATAAAGTATTAATAGAAAGTAATTCATTAGCATATTATTTTTGCTACTTTGAAAATCAGTATAACAAACCTATTTATTTAATATTTTTTCTCATGTAATTAAAATGTTAGTGGCAAATGCATGTACCATCCTATCAATAATCTTCCGTACTTGAAAAGTATCAAACAAGCTTCCTGAAATCTAATACCGAATATGCTAACAGTGAATTAGATATCTATTATTCTACTAAAACTATATTCAACTAAAGACCAAACATTTATAATGTTAATCTAATTATTTACTATTATATTGACACTAGAACCATAGGACATAGTAATTCCCACCATTTAATGCGTAAAATGAGCTTTGATAATTTAACTCACAATGCATTATGACTTCGATTTTCTTAACAGAACCTTTCAGGAAAGAGTATTTACTCTATTTCATATACTCAGATCATAAAGTTACAAAAAGACAGATAAAAAAATTCTAGATAACGCTATGGCATAAGTGTGATTGTATGAATACAGATTCACCTGTTAAATGAAAACTATCTTAATTCGCAACAGTTATAAATAACTCAAGTATGAAATTAATCCTAACACAAATGTCTTAGATATTAGCTTATTAATTAAAATAAATAATAATAAAATATATCGCTTAAACTTATTAATTAGTTTGAGCCTAAAATAAACGCATGCATTTAAGAGCAACTGCTTTAGATCTTCCTTTGCAAACAGAGATAAACAAGTCTCTAAAAATTGATTGAATGATATTGTTTTTTTATCATATTGAGCTAATCTTGTCGGTAATGAGACGGTAAACTTCATACAAAACCAGATGCTTGTTTATCGTTAACTTGGGTTACGTATGACGTCATATTTACTGACAGGAAGTCTACACAGAACCATCTGTTAAAGTAGTTTAAAATCGTATAATTCAAATGCATTGAAATATATTTTAATACTGAACAAGGCACACAAGTGTTCCTATAATTTATCCTAAGAAACACAACTTCAAAACACTCATTAGTTTCGTCAGTAAAAAACTTTTCAGACAGTTGGCACAAAATCAATTTAGGTTGATTTTCACTGGCTTGTTTAAATTTTGTTCTTTTATTCCAGAGGGGCTTATTCTGTTACAAGGTATTGGCACCAGAATCTAGCAACAAAACTGTTGTGTTACTGGGATGTATACTGGAAGTTCGTGTCTTAATTACCTAAAAGCGAAATTTAAAAATACTTATTGGATTCGTGTACTAGAAAATTTTGTGCTATGACTGTTGAGAGAAAATCTTTATTCCGACTTTTTGGAATAAAATTGCAGTATATTTATTTTTCATTTTTAAGTTTATTTATATATACTGTTAAGGGTACAGTGAACTGTCAACACATCAAAATTTAAATTAATAGGTTTTTATTTTTTTATAATTAATAGAATTTTTTCTTTTTGTGATTTAACATAACGCATAATCATCAATATTTTGTATTATACATTGGAGAAAAAGGTAAAAAATTATACTAAAACCTGTTTTAAATCGACCGAGGTTTCTAACTGTTTTACTTTCAAACAATTTACTTAAATATAATATGCCATTAGTTAGATATTTATGTAACAATTGTCGAAATTGAAAGGTAAAATATTTATTAAATTTTCATCTTTTAATTATTAATTATTTGAAATTTAGCTTTACTGCAAATGTTCTTTGCGCATTGCTGTTGTACATAATATGGCTCTTTTTACTTATACGTTTTAAATCTTAAAATAAAATTTAAACTTATAAGTTATAGTAGGAAAATAGGAGGAGAAAATATATATAATAATAGTAAAACTGCGCATTTTTCTTTCATAATGTCTCAATAACAGTTCGGTTTAGAATAAAATAGACAGATTATGCCTTTTGAAACATATTAATTTTAAATAACTTTTATATAAGTAAAGTAGTTAACAGATTTAAAAGAGATGGGAAATTTAAAAATAAGAAAGCGGTGTTTTAAATATTCCCAAAATACAAAAACAGGTTTTTTTTCGGAAAAAATACTTAAAATATTTTTTAGTAATATTTATAATGTAAATCTGGCTAATGACTATATTAATAAATTAACTACATATATATGATAGATAAGAGACAAGATACACATTATTTTTTAATTATGGTAGATTAAGGGGGGAATGTAAAGGGAGCTACCTGTTGGTATCTGATTTCAGGATTAGAATCCCATTGGTTACATTGAAGTTTATAACCATTCAGTTTGGTTTGGTTTGGCTTGGAGTGTTACGGACTAATTTTTGCAACAGGAAGGCTAATGAGACCGGGACCTACAGCTTAAAGCCGATTCCGAACCGCTACGAACATCCATGCCACTGTGGGATTTGAACCCACGAAGTCTGGTACAGAAGGCCAGCACCCTAATCAATCGGCCATCCTTCATATAACCATTCAGAATTAGTCTTAAAAGATAGGTTTGGTTTAGTTTGGAGGGGCTACGGTCTACTGTTTGAAACACGAGAGCTAATGAGACCGTAACCTACAGCTTAAAGCCGATTCCGAACGGCTGCGAACATCCATGCCATAGTGGGATTCGAACCCACGAAATCCGGTACTAAAGCTTAAATATTAGATACCGGTCTTATTAGACTCTTGTAACCGATTATCCTCCCTCTCTAACCCTTAATTTGGCTAAGTCTGGCCACTACACCGGACATGTATATTTATAACTACTGTATAACATAATTGTCAGTGTTTGCCACAGCGGACATTAATTATCTCAAAAATGGAAAATGATATATATTTTTTTGTTTATTTTACAGAGATCCTAATGTTTATACAGACATGGGAAAATAACAGAAATTAAAAAATATATGAAAGAACATCTTGTCAAATTAAGGGCTAATACTTTTTAAATAAATGTACCTGCAATCAGAAATATTTTGTGATATATTTTAATGCAAAGCCTCAGAATTCCCCGCAGGCTAACCACTAAGCTACCTTAAGGCAACCTACACATGCCAGTGAAATTACTGAATCTAGAATAGCTGTCGATTATCAAGAGGTTATTGGGACTGAATTCATCTGCGGTACAATGGGCCAAAAACAGGATTAAAAAACAAGACTACACATAGAAAGAGACACATATAAAAATATACGAATTTGAAAAAACTCAAAGAATACGACAGAGTGAAATGAAACCAGTAAAACAACGCACAATAAAATCAATTACATTTAAGACTTTCATAGAGTAATAAATACATTGATGATATCAGATTTAAAATGTTGACTGTATTCACAAAAAATGGACAATCTGTATCTAAAATAAATTACACATGAGCATTTGAAAACGCTTGCCCGAATTTCATTCTTAATTAAGCCCCAGTTACTTTTATTCAAGTATATCAAAGAACTATTGATCATAATCGGTTTTAATGGCTGTAGGTAATAATACTTCATATTGAAAAAAATTGACAGTAGTTCTCAAAAAGCTATTATCAACGTTATCCCTTCCCCAATTTATCACTTTTAGAACTAAACTTTATTTTTACCATTCGTTTCCCTATGTTCTCAAATACACACATGGAAAATTTGTATAACTCTTATAAACAATAGTTTCTTCCTACATTTATTAATAACTAAATAATTAAAGTTTAATTAAAGTATTAAACCAGAATACTTTAATTATACCTTAATTATTTAATTATTAATAACCGGCTGTATGTACACATTATGCGTGTTGTAAAGATATCACCCAGTTTATATTTAAATGCTGTTAGCTCTTGTTAGTTTGTAAAGAATTTCAACAAGATACCACCATTATCAAATCATGGGTATAATCAGCCTTTGCAATTTTGAAGATTGAAGCGATATTTTTAAGTTCCAGGTATAACTAAAGTATAATTAAAGTATTAAACCAGAATACTTTAATCATACTTTAATTATTTAATTATTAATAACAGTCTGTATATACACACTATGCGTGTTGTAAAGATATCACCCAGTTTATTTTAAATGCTGTTAGCTCTTGTTAGTTTGTAAAGGATTTCTACAAGATGATACCATTATCAAATCATGGGTATAATCAGCCTTTACAGTTTTGAGGATTGAAGAGATATTTTTGAGTTCCAGGTTTTTAACATTAAGATTTTTAACAAGGTGATGCCGCTTTCAAATCAGGGGTAATCTGCCTTCACAATTTTGGGGACAGAAAGCTTTATTTATCCACGAAATTCATTTTGTTTACAGAAGCTCCACAAAATATCTGGCAGTTAGCGGGGAGGGGAAATAAACGATGCGAGGTGAGAGAAGATAATAGATTGAACGAAATCTCTTCTTATTTCCAGAACAAGAAGTGAAAATATTTTGAGAGATTTTATTTCGGGATACTTGTTTGCCAAGCACCTACTCAATATCTTTGTTTTGCGCTCCGCTGCGGAGGCGTTGAAAGGAGTGAAAGGATGAACTTGAAAATATCCGTGACTTTTCTTCGAGACATTCTCGTGTATTTCCCCATAAGGATACCTATTACTACTCGTCAGTAACGAAGTTAAAACGTATGTCGGAGATCACATGATTCAATATTTAATCATTTCGATCACTTATATAAAAATTAAAGACAAAGTTATTTAACCCACTGAACGGAAGCGTCGATGGGGGTTCGACAGCGAATTTCTGTTCGAAAACGGACCTGTCGATCCCTTCTCGTTCGCACTCGTATAACACACTTTTGAGGAAAAAAAAAATATTGCAAAGCGATAATAAATGAAAGAAACTAATTTTGCGTAACGGAACTCCTTTACCTTGCAGGGAAAATAACTTAAAAGTAGCCTGGCAACTATTAAACCGGCAACTCTAGTATGGGACGGTAAGTTCCGTCTGGAATTTACGAAAAGGTTGACTGTTTTGAAAGGGAAAAAGGTGGGGAGGGTGGTCGGTGGATGGGTTAATAGATTGTTATGTACCTTTTGCATCTTGGCAACAGTGAATTAAAAAATATTAGAGACAGGAAAGAATGAACATGAAAAAAATCGGTGTCTTCTCGTGTATTTCCACATAAGGATACCTATAACAATTCATCAGTAAGGAAGTTAAAATGTATGTCGGAGATCACATGATTCAATATTTAATCATTTCGATCATCTATATAAAAATCAAAGATAAACGTTATTTAATAGACTGTTATGTAAGGTATTAATAAAGTTGCTCTTTGCATCTTGGCAACAGCGAATTAAAAAATATTAGAGGCAGGAAAGAATGAACTTTTCTTTGCGATATTCTCGTTTATTTCCATATAAGGATACCTATAACAATTCATCAGTAAGGAAGTTAAAATGTATATCAGAGGTCAAATGATTCAATATTTAATCATCTCGATCACTTACATAAAAATCCCCTATATAATAATAGCCTAAGTTGTCTGTCCATCTGTCCTTGTGTCCGCGAATTTATGAAGCGGTTGTACCTGGAATGGTTACAGACATCCATATTGTATTTTTGATGAGTTACGGTTAGCAAAATTCAAAGCGAGTTCGAAAACTTTCGAAATCCACCCCTTCCCCCTTTTCGAGGGTTTAATGCCATTATTTCAAGCTCTGTTGTCCCCGGTTAAGAGCAGAACATTAAATTTATCAATTTATCACATAATAAATAGGTAAAAGTAACATTTTTTTCTAACATTATGACGTCATTCCTTTAACCATCTCCTTTAATCATTTCTTATTTTAAATTATTTAAATATCGTCGGCATTATTTTCATACGTTTTATCACTGAACTTAGATATTACGTAAATAATTTTCTTTTATATTTGTATTAAATAATAGATTAGGTACATATGTGCTAATTTTAAATTTAATCATCGATTATTTTTGTTGCAATGAAAATTTTATCACCAGTATTAACAACAAATTCTTTTCATAAAAGTCTAGGAGTCACGGGCTAATAAATATCTAGCGTTTGAGTTATATATCTTTGAAAATTAAGAAGTTTTTTCTTTTGTGTGTTTGTTTTTTATGCATAACCACACGGTTTGCAATCGATTCGCTAAATTTTGGATTTCATTCATATATACTGCCAAATTACTGTCAATATTAAAACCTCTGCTCTCCATCCTATCACGTAATATGACAAGATAATAAATTAAAGTTGGCAACTAACATGCGGTCAGTAAAGATAAACAAATTATTGAGCGTGTACCAGATAATTCTCAGCCAAAAAACAAACCATTTTTTTACCTGCCTTATAGGCAGGGTACTTTACAATTCTAGAAAATTAAAAATTTTACTGATCCCCTCATATGACGGCTTATGTGCTAGTCAAAGATAAAAGTTATTTAATAGATTGTTATGTACCCTTTCCATGTTGGCAACCTCGAATTAAAAAATATTAGAGGCAGGAAAGAATGAACTTGAAAAAAATAGGTGACTTTTCTTTGTGATATTCTTGTGTATTTTCACATATGGATACCTATAACAATTCATTAGTAAGGAAGATAAAATGTATGTCAGAGGTCAAATGAATCAATATTTAACCCACTCAATAAATTATATAAAACTCAATGATGAAAACTACTTATTAGATTGTTATGCACGCTTTGCATCTCAGCAACTCCGAATTAAAAAATATTAGAGACAGGAATGGATGAACTAGAAAAAAAAATAGTATCTTCTTCCCGAGACGTTCACGTATATTTCTACATAAATATCTTTTACAACTAGTCAGTAGGGAAGTTAACATGTGTTTCAAAGTTTAAAGGATATAATATTTAAACTTTTCAATCATTCATTATACAATGATATGAAATTACCTTTTAATTTTAAATATTGTAACTTCAGATAATTTTTGAAATAGCAAATGATAGAAGAGTGCTTGTAGAATGTCTATGCTGCATAAATTAAGTTTATAAATCTTATAAAGTAGAGAACATGTTTTTCGGACGTTTGTTAACTGGATTGTCTGATTAACTGACCAGATCGATCAAGGATACGTTTTTCCTGACTTCTTAAAATTTTTACTCAAATTTATATGTTAAAATATTCACTATTTTGACTGCTAATTCTAAGTAGGGAAAGAGTGTGAATGGTAGTTACCTCTCTTGTCCCTTGTGTCATCTGTTGGTTTCCTTGCCTTTCTACCAGTTTTCTAGGAATAAAAGTTAAAAAGTTAACTTCTAACAAGTTTGCAATATGCAATATGCTAAAATATGCACTATCTCAACTGCTGATCCTAAGAAGGGAAACAGTGTGAATAGGAGTTACCTACAAAACATTACCATAACCGTTTGTTAAAATTGTCCAATTATCTGGATATTTTATTAACCGAATCGGACTTAATTCTGATCTGTCTGGATATTCGACACACTACTGTATTTATAAATATATGTTCATAAACATAAACGCTGTATTTTACACATTGTCGATGTTCAGAAGTGCCTGACTCCCGAAAAAAGTTTTGATTCCTGTTTCAAAAAGAAAAATTATATGCTTAGTAAAGAAAATTTAAAGTAAACAACCTTTAAACATACTTGATGTTCTCCGCAGTTGTAAGAGGGGTTTCATCTGTAACTGTCGGACGCATTCTTAATAACGCAGAATTTTAAGGTCACTCTCCTATACGGAAACCACTCATTAGTTATCCTTTTAAGCTTTAGAGCTGTTAGTGGGAGTATTTTCCGATAATGACAAGGTTTCGTGGTAATATATATTTTGGTCTAAAACTCTGAAAGTTATACCAAATGATTAGAATATGACAAATCTATGTCATATATGTTGAGTTTGTAAATAGACTACTTTAATTAAAAAAGTTCAATTAGTCGAATTCGTCTTTGCCTTCAGAACTGTTCGTTAGCCGTGGTAGCTCAGTCAAAAAGGCGACAATATCTTAACTGAAACGTTGAGGGTTTTTGGCACGAGCCGGCCTAAGACCTGAAGTGTTCGTTAATGGTACCTGTGGCTCGTAAAATATATTCGTGGTCACAATGTCCTGCGGGTGACAGGCCAAGCCTGGTGGGACTTCTGTTTAGTATCTGCTTCTAAATTAAGAGGATCCACTTTGAGAAAAGTTGTCCCCCTAGCCGTGTTTTTCCTAAAAACGAAAGGTGCGCCCTTGCTTTAATTCGAGTAGCTAATGGCTCAAGTCCTTGGTTTGTTTAAGGGGCATAAGTAGCAACAACAATAACTACTGTGCATGGTTGACGTGGGTTAGATTCGTAAAGCAAAATGATTAGTCCATTTGTATTGCAAATTCTTATTTTAATAACCTTCTGCGTTAGCGTAACACAAATACAAACGTATAAAAAATAGAATATTGGACTTTTTCTTTGTCACTGAGGCTATCCTATCTAGTCCATTTTACATAATTATTGCTTGGATTCTTTTTCACCCCCCCTGCTTTTCGCATGCTATTCTCTCCCACTATGTAATTTAACTCTACTCTCCCTTATGCCATCTGTTGGTTTCTTTACCTTTCTACCAGTTTTCTAGGAAACAAAATAAATAAAGTTAAAAAAATTAACTTCTAACACACTGTTGCTTGGATTCTTTTTGGCCCACTCCCGCGAGGTATTTTCTCACAACCCTGGCTACTATGTCATTTAGCTCTCCTGTTCCTTATGCCATCTGTTGGTTTCCTTGCCTTCCTACCAATTTTCTAGGAAAAAAAAGTTAAAAAATTAACTTCTAACAATCCGTTTGCAATATGCAATAAGGCGATTACATGCAGTAGGGCAAATTCTCAAATTATGACAATTCTGGCTTTAGTTTCAAACTGAAGGGCAGTTTATTGTTTGCTTATTGGCTGTTGTAAACATGAAAATGAATGGGAAGGGCATTATAGTAGTTCGTGACGTTGCGACAAATTGCCTTATATGCTAAAATATGCACTATTTCAACTGCTGATCTTAAGTAAGGAAAGAGTATGAATGGGAGTTAATTACAAAACATTGCCATAGCCGTTTGTTAAAATTCTCCAATTGTCTGGAATTTTTATTAACCGGATCGGACTCGATTCCGATTTGTCCGGATAATCGGCGAAATATTGCATTTATAAAGGTATATTCATAAATATAGACGGTGTATTTCACACATTTTCGTTGTTCAGAAGTCCCTGACTCCTGAAAGAAGTTTCGATTGCTGTTGCAAAAAGGAAAATTATATACTTAGTAAAGAAAATTTCAAAGTCACTAACCTTTAAATATACATACGTAATGTACTCCGAAGTTGTAAGAGGGGTTTCATCTCGATCTGATTGACGCATCCCCTATGTAATAATAGCCTAAGTTATCTGTCAGTCTGTCCTTCAATTTCTGAAGCGGTTGGACCTGGAATGGATAGAGGTATCCATATTGGATTCTTGATGAGTTAAGGTTAGCAAAATTCAAATCAAGTCTTTAAAACGTTCGAAATCCACCTCTGCCCCCTTTTCGAACTTTTAATGCCATTATTTCATGCCCTGTATTCCCCGGTTAAGAGCAGGCTATTAAGTCTATCACATAATAAATAGGTAGCAAAAACATATTTTCTAGCATTATAACGTCATTTCTTTAACCCTCTCATTTAATCATTTCTTATTTTAAATTACTTAAAAATTGTCTGCATTATTTTCATACGTTTTATCACTGAACTTAGATATTACGTAAATACCTTTCTTTTATATTTGGCCTAAATAATAGATTAGGTACATATGTGATAATTTTAAATTTAATCATCGATTATTTTTTGTTGCAATGACAATCTTATCACCGGTATTAACAATAAAATCGTTTCATAAAAGTCTAGGAGAGACAAATAATTATCTAGCGTTTAAGTTATATATCTTTGAAAAATAAGAAGTTTGTTCGTTTGTGTCTTTGTTCTTTACACATAACCACACAGTTTGACTAAATGGATTCAACGGGATTCTAAACTTCATTCACAGTATCGGGAGACTTTAGATGAGTGTGAAGATAAACAAATTATTGAGAGTGCGCCAGATAATTCTCAGTCAAAAAATAAACCATTTTTTAGCTGCCTCATAGGGTACTTTACAATTCTGGAAAATTTTATTAATCCTGTCATATGACGGATGTCATGCTAGTTCTTAATAACACAGGATTTTACCTTCACACTCCTGTACGGAAATCGCTCATTAGTTACCTCCTTGAGCTTTAGATCTGTTAGCGGGAGTATTTTCCGATACCGACAAGGTCTCGTGGTAATATAGATTTTTGAACTAACACCCTGCACGCTATACCAAATGATTAGACTTTGTCATATATGCTGAGTTTGTAAATAGACTACTTTAATTAAGAAAGTTTAAACAATTAATCGAATTTGTCTTTGAGTTCAGAACTGTTCTTTAGCCGTTTTAGCTCAGCCGGAAAGGCGGTATCTAATAACTATACTCATGTATGTTGAGTTTGTAAATAGACTACTTTAATTAAAAAAGTTTAAATAATTACTAGAATTTGTCTTTGCCTTCAAGACTGTTCGTTAGCCGTGGTAGCTCAGTTGAAAATGTGGCGATCTAATAACTGTACTCATGTATGTTGAGTTTGTAAATAGACTACTTTAATTAAAAAAGTTTAAATAATTACTAGAATTCATCTTTGCTTTCAGGACTGTTCGTTAGCCGTGGTAGCTCAGCCGGAAAGGCGGCGATCTAATAACTATACTCATGTATGTTGAGTTTGTAAATAGACTACTTTAATTAAAAAAGTTTAAATAATTACTAGAATTCATCTTTGCTTTCAGGACTGTTCGTTAGCCGTGGTAGCTCAGTTGAAAAGGTGGTGATCTAATAACTGTACTCATGTATGTTGAGTTTGTAAATAGACTACTGTAATTAGAAAAGTTTAAATAATTACTAGAATTCGTCTTTGCCTTCAGGACTGTTCGTTAGCCGTGGTAGCTCAGTCGGAAAGGCGGTGATCTAATAACTGTACTCATGTATGTTGAGTTTGTAAATAGACTACTTTAATTAAAAAAGTTTAAATAATTACTAGAATTCATCTTTGCTTTCAGGACTGTTCGTTAGCCGTGGTAGCTCAGTTGAAAAGGTGGTGATCTAATAACTGTACTCATGTATGTTGAGTTTGTAAATAGACTACTGTAATTAGAAAAGTTTAAATAATTACTAGAATTCGTCTTTGCCTTCAGGACTGTTCGTTAGCCGTGGTAAGCTCAGTCGGAAAGGCGGCGATCTAATAACTGTACTCATGTATGTTGAGTTTGTAAATAGACTACTTTAATTAAAAAGTTTAAATAATTACTAGAATTCGTCTTTGCCTTCAGGACTGTTCGTTAGCCGTGGTAGCTCAGTCGGAAGGCGGCGATCTAATAACTGTACTCATGTATGTTGAGTTTGTAAATAGACTACTTTAATTAAAAAAGTTTAAATAATTACTAGAATTCGTCTTTGCCTTCAGGACTGTTCGTTAGCCGTGGTAGCTCAGTCGGAAAGGCGGTGATCTAATAACTGTACTCATGTATGTTGAGTTTGTAAATAGACTACTTTAATTAAAAAAGTTTAAATAATTACTAGAATTCGTCTTTGCCTTCAGGACTGTTCGTTAGCCGTGGTAGCTCAGTTGAAAAGGTGGCGATCTAATAACTGTGCTCATGTATGTTGAGTTTGTAAATAGACTACTTTAATTAAAAAAGTTTAAATAATTACTAGAATTCGTCTTTGCCTTCAGGACTGTTCGTTAGCCGTGGTAGCTCAGTTGAAAAGGTGGCGATCTAATAACTGTGCTCATGTATGTTGAGTTTGTAAATAGACTACTTTAATTAAGAAACTTTAAATAATTAATTGAATTCAATAAATTAAGAACATTTGATTAAGACCAATTTAATTACTCTATTATATTTACATTTAAAAATTAACGTAAATAATTCTAATACAAAATGATGACATAATGTGTGTCGAAAAACGGATTATGGGCATTAATTAAATTATCAATAGTATTTGCTTCAATCTCTTCATTGTTACACATGTCACTCAATTCAACGCTATTGCTCAATTTCACTTTCTGTATTAGGCACGTAATTCTCACTGATACTGCTACCATGACTCAATCTAATTGCTAATAGCTTTCCTACTAAAATCAAATTACGCTTTAAAAATACACGCATGCACAAAAGTTTTTATACAAACAAACAATAAAAAACAGCCAAACTGTTTGTACTAAGAGTAATACTAAACATTTACTATTCTAGTTTAGGATGTCTTCAAATATTGCCTTTCTAGGGTATATAAAGGAAAGATACAGGTTCCGAAGAGTCTTTATCCATTTATGTCTTTCAGGATAATGACATCGATACAAAAAGAGAACGTATATTTACAACTAATACATGACATACAGATCGTACGCTATTCTTGGAAAGGACAAGAATACCATAGTATTTGCAGCGCACATAATATAGTTCAAGGGGTTAGTTATGTCAGTAGGAAAAAAAGAAATATCTTTCCCATAATTTATATTTCAGAACCATATTCTAGAACACTGCTCTGCTTTCTGATGGAAGTAAATTCAATCTCTACGGGAGTGACTGACGGTATAAAGTATCGGTTTGGGTTTGGTTTGGAGTGCTACGGTCTACTTTTTTGCAACACGAGGGATAATGAGACCGGAACCTACAGTTTAAAGCCGATTCCGAAGAGCTACGAACATCCATGCCACAGTGGGATTCGATCCCACGAACTCCGGTACCGAATGCCAGCACCCTAACCAATCGGCCATCATTCGTCTATAAAGTATGGAGAGAATATAGATGAGGATCAGATGCTAAGAAAGCGTAAGAATAGTTTTTAGGGGGGATCTGTACTCGTTTGGAGAAATATGGTGCGACAGGGAGTAAGAAAACTGTTGTTGTTGTTGTTGTTGCCATTTTCACTTAAACGAAGCCAAGTACTTGAGCCAGAAGCTACTCGAATTAAGGGTACTCTTTTTGTTTATAAGAGCACAGCTCAGGTGAATGAAAGACTTTGTTCAAGTGGGTGGTCCTAATTTAGAAGCACGGACCAAGCAAAAGACCCTTAGGCTTGGCCTGCCAATTCCAGATGTATCGTTTGGGAACTTGGAGGACACTGTGTACACGAACCTATTTTACCTGAAGCCATAAACCCCTTCGCGACCAACGTCTCGTATACGCAACAGAGCGATTCCACTCTTATTAGCCCAGCGTCTCCTCACGTAATCGGAGATCGGATCGTTTTATTTGAGTTATTAAATGCTAGATTTAATTACTAGATGGCTTTAAACGTCAAAGCTTATCACAGCGGTCGACTCGTATAGCATTTACGTGCGGTCCTCAAGGGTTTAAAGAAGACAGCCTATATTCGGTCGGCTCGA
>CM063503.1:95223641-95226141 GCA_032207245.1 Pardosa pseudoannulata | reverse complement strand
GTAAATATTCATAAAGGCACATGGGGATACATACGTTATTTTAACTTTCAGTCAAAATACTACTGAATAGAGTTGTACGAATTGATTCTACTAACTCCATGGGTAAATTCTGGTTGAAAATCTAATACCGCCTAGTGGATGTTGGGAGTAGGAAATCTCGATTCGTCTCCCAATTTCTTCTGTAATTCGAAATTGGCCTTTTTTAGAGATGAGTTCTACGAAACCTGTTAAAAGAGCTATAAAAGAAGGAAATAGGAGGAAAAGAAGGAGATCGTATCCTATTAAAATATTACTTTTGACATTATATATACAATATTTTGACAATATAACAATTGTCCAAAGGTAATAAACAACTTAATAAGCGAATTAAATGCAATATCAGCAAAACGCGAAACCATTTGCCGATAACAGCTGGAAAACGAGCTGAATAAACAGAAAGTTTACAGTTTTAGGACAGAAAGGAATGTTAAGTGGAGAATACTCTTTGATTAAACTATTTAGAGGCTGGTAAAAAGATTTAAATGAATTAGAATGGTAGAGAGGAGGTTTTCAAGAAAATATTAAAGAAATAATTTTGATATATTACAGATATTTATATATATATATATATATATATATATATATATATATATATATATATATATATATATATATATAAATGCGTGGAAGTGCTATCGCTGTGATGTATGTTAATTTAATTTTCCCATTAATTGAGAGAAAAATAAGACTTAATCTCCAGTATGAAATTTATAGTAAACTACAGCAGTGTGATCACACATCTATGCATTTTTCACACAGCACAAGACAAGCGCGATAGCGTTTCGTAGCAGTCAGATGGTTAAGGTGACTAAAGCTAAACTTAATACATACAAACCTTGTACAAAACTTATGGATTGTGTACGCATATATATATATATACATATATATATATATATATATATATATATATATATATATATATATATATATATATATATATATATATATATATATATATATATATATATATATATATGTGTGTGTGTGTGTGTGTGTGTGTACATAAAAATTCTGTTCCAAGTCTATTTTCATCTGTAAACAGAGTATCACAATCCCAGGAGAGATAATTTCAATTTTGCTGATAAATGATACAATAGAATCAAATTTCATAAACGTGTCATTCTATATCAAATCAACAATCCTTGTAAGTTGACAATCCCCGAATTCGCCAAAATTTATAGAAAATTCAGAATGTTATATTTGGTTTTTGAGTTATGTGTGTCACTTTTGCTGTTGTTTCATTAACAAATAGGAGGCTTGGACTCCTTCTGCCTCTTCAAGAGACATGAAAAATGTTTGAAAAAGTAAGGATTTTTCATTCTAAGTCATTTTGCACCCACTTGATAAAATTTCTGCATGTGGAAAGAGGAAAGCCTTCGCGGGGAGAGAGGGAGGGGGCTTAAAGTAGTTGCCCCGCGTGCCCCGTTATTAATCAGGCCCATCCGGTTAGCACCCCTTATCCCCTCTTCCTATACTACACTACGGATATTTTGAATTACTTGGAAAAACTAAAGTCTCGCCTTAGTCTCTAAAGGTATCGATCCTGCGCTGTGTATTAGAGAAGTGCACAAATTGAATATTCCTACCTACATAATTATTCTCAGCTTTTTATCTGCGGTTCTTCCGAAGCTGTAATACGTTTCCACGGGAGCAGCGCTCTTCCTAGTAAACGGAGAATCTGGATTCCACTTTGGCGATGCATTGGCGTCTTCAGGTGCCGTCCACTTGCTGCAGCAACCCTGTCCGCAAGTTGCTCGGCACGCAAAAGGAGCCGCCTACCCACTTTTCCCGCCTCTTCGGCGACTGACACTTTGATTGGCTATCGGAAGTATTGGCTCGTGAAGGAAAAACGGTCAGAAAAGAAAAACTCTTCTTCTCGCTCCGGAGAGAGATTTTGCCGATACTTTTGCCCAAAGGATAAAGCCCCCATCGAAGGAAGAATAAGAAAGAAAACAGTTGTAATAGCCGATTCGAATCACAAAACTGCTGCAAGACGTTTTCTTTACCGATCACTTGATACATCAAAATATTTGTCACGTGAAACGGGAGCAAGACTTTTAAATGAGAGAAGAACTTGTGTCTGGCGCGTAATGCGCAACGATTAAAGCGGGATATAATCTTTTGCAATAATAAATAAAATTTTGACCGTAAAGCTTCAATACACCTGTCATCAAAATAGGATATTTATAATCCATAAGACAAAAGGTTATTTTATTTATAATGAGGACTATGCTATTTACTAGATCACCTGCATTAGGGAAATGAGCGATGAAAATGTGTAATGAAATCACGTGAAAAATTTTTTCGTTACCATCTTACTATTACCTTTGCTTAGTACGGCATAGTCGTTTTTAAAGGCCTTCTTTCCTATACAGAGTCTTAAAAAAAAAGACCGGGAGTGGGTGGGAACTTGCCCAACTTCGAGGTACGCTGTAGCATCAATATCTACCTATATATCTCT
>CM063503.1:95178641-95211141 GCA_032207245.1 Pardosa pseudoannulata | reverse complement strand
CAGAGACTTTCTCACTCTCTCTCTCTCATGTATGTGTCTATGGGTGTATATGTGGACGTTCAATTTCACATATATGTATATAGCATATGTATATACAATGCATGCATACAAATGCATAGATGTATATAAGATAAATGTGTATTATATGTACACACACACACACACACACACACACACACACACATATATATATATATATATATATATATATATATATATATATATATATATATATAAATATATATATATATGTATATACTAAAAGCATTGTTTAATACCCTGTTTAAATTCTCAACTTTTATATGTGACTAATCTCTAAACGGGGACTGTTGGGCGGATCCTATGAATAGGCGAAGCTAAAATATCTAGCCCTTAAAAATCCACTCTAAAAAATGGGGAACTTTTTCTTAAATACCAAAGGAAGAATTGAGTTCTTTTTCCCGAAAAATAGTTCATTTTTCCAGAATGAATAGTCGGACTATTTTAAAAGAGAGCTCATGCGCTTTTACTCTTTTCACCTGGTGACAAAAAAAAGAGCCCCAAATGTATCTCGGGGACTAAAAAAACTCCACATTTCTCTTTTATACGGTAAATTTTTTTTTGCGTGCTGTCTGACACACCCCAAAGACATATCACTATTTTTTAATATTTTTCTCTCTCTCTCTTTCTCTCTTTCCTTATCAAAAACGTCCAGTAGCACGGAGGTGAAAAAAGAACCGTTTCCATTTTTATCGTCTTGGAAAGAAAAGCTTGTAGTGCATCTCCCGCAAAATAGAATCCGGAACCCGAATCTCGCAAAACATACATAAACACGGCCATTTTCGAATCTACAAGCATTTTCGCAAAAGCCACAATCCTCGAAAGATAAAAAGCCACGCTACTCGAAATTCGAGCACTCCATTCTCTCTTGTACAGTGATTGCGCTTTAAAAGGTTTGCACGATCCAAGTGTACGTGCGATTGGCAACTCCCTCCCTTATGAGCGCGCCAAACGTAAGCCCCGCAACTTTCCAGAGCTTCGGAAGACAAGCTCAATAACGGGATATGCGCGGGTGACAAGCCGCTGGCTTAGCTGTCACCTAGAGCTGGGGATCTCTCCCTCTTTTAGTGATGAGAGAGCAGCATCTGGCATGATGGAGCCTGATTGCTCCAGGGGAAGGATGGAGATGCTCCCCTACCCTCTCCGACCCCCTCCCGGAGGATGGAGAGCAAATAGGAGAGGGGGAGAGCAATAAATAGAAGGGAAGAACTTCTACAATTTCGAGTGCTTGATGTCAGATGAGGAGACGTTTCTCATCATTTTATCCTGTTACTCTGTTGCCACAATTGCAGCACTCAGGATCGGGAGCCTGAGCGATTCCGGCCGCAAATTAACACAGCTTTGAGTATTGTTTATGGGAAGACGGCTACGATTTATAGATCTTGCCTTCACCATGAATAAGGAAGAGGCAAGATGATAAGCGAGTGGGATCCTGAAGGTGGCACGCTACTTGTAAAAGTGTTTAGTCGGCTAACAATCTTTCGGATGGGGAGGCTCAATTGTTAACAATTTTTATTCACCATTTCACCCGCCTCTGACTTATAATGAAATAATTGAATGAAATGACAATTTAGTGGGGGTGGGAAATTCAATTGCTCTTCGTACAGGCACCATTGTTGAAGTAGATGTAAGTATTTGGAAAGTAGAAGAGGATGAAATTTTCTTTCTTTCTTTTTTTAGGAAAATATCTTTGTGTTCTGAGGTAACTTTCTCGTATATCACCCCGTAACGGCGTCCTTCATAACATGTAATCCCCTATATAATTAAAGCCTAAGTTATCTGTCCGTCTGTCCTCGAATTTATGAAGGATTTAAGCTGTAGGTATCGGTCTCATTAGTCCTTGTGTGCAAAACAGTATACCGTAGCCCTCCAAACCAAACCAAACCTTGAATTTATTAAAACAGTTGTACCTGGAATGGATTCTTGAATTCTTGATGGGTTAGTTTTAACAACGTTCGAAATCCACCCCTTCTCCGCTTTCCTAGCATTTATTGCCATTATTTCAAGCCCTATTGTCCCCGGTTAAGAGCAGGGGATTAAATTTATCAATTTGTCACATAATAAATAGATAAAAGTAACATTTTTTTCTAGCATTATGACGGCATTCCTTTAACCTTCTCATTTAATCATTTCTTATTTTAAATTATTTAAATATCGTCTGCATTATTTTCATACATTTTATCACTGAACTTAGATATTACGTATAATTTTCTTTTATATTTGGCTTAAATAATAGATTAGATACATATGTGATAATTTTAAATTTAATCATCGATTATTTTTTGTTGCAATGAACATTTTATCACCGGTATTAACAACAAATTCTTACTACCTCCAAGGTGTAGTGGAAATGATAGTCTCACTCCTTTACTTCCATTAATTACCGAGGCAAAAAAAAAAAGAACTTAACGATATTTTCGACATAGCTAAGGGAACTTTGAATTATCTTTCTAAATGAATTCCATGTGATTCTAAACTGCATTTACAGTATCAGGAGACTTTAGTGGAGTATGAAAATAAATAAATTATTGAGCGTGTGCCAGATAATTCTCAGCTAAAAAACAAACCATTTTTTTTACCAGCCTCATAGGGTACTTTACAATTTTGGAAAATTAAAAATTTTACTGATCCCGTCATATGACAGGCTATATTCTAGTCTGAAATCATTTTGTCTTTGTGTTATGCAATCCACTCTTAGCGGCTAAAACTCATAAATATTACTTAAAATCTAATTGACGTAAAATCGGGATTGCAATAAATGATTGATATATAGAATGCGGTTTTTCTAAAGTTGGATTATTTAGGTAACACCGGCATGCAGTACAATGACTGATCTGGTAAGGCGTTGCTTATCGGAGACAGAATTCACAGGTTCAAATATCACTACTGAAATGAAAACTCGTAGCAGTAATTTTTGCTAAAGTCGAGAGTCTGTACTGGTTTATTTGGTGGCTAAATCTATCTCGTTTTAGCCACCTCTCAGAAATCGAAAAATAGACGTCATTTTAACACGTATTCCTATCTGTCATAGTAGACTAACCCATAAATACTTACTACTGGCTGAGCCTACTCCGCAATGTTCCGTTTGTCATACTCATATTTTAACATCATGTACTGATTTGAAACGTTTTTATTATATATATTTAAGAACTGTCCACCCTAATTTGAACGAACTTTTGAACGAACTCCTCACCCCAAACTTAACCCTCGTGTGCAAAACAGTAGACCGTAGCGCTCCAAACCAAACCAAACCAAACCAAACTTCACCCCAAACTGTTTGAATTTCTCTTTCGCGTTGATGTTTTAAACCTCATTTAAATTTATTTAATGTTTTAATGTCAGTCTTTACCTCGTTCTTGCTGTATTTTGTATTAAATTTTTAGTATTAATTCCTCCTACTTGTAAATTATATAACATTGTTTTAATATGTGCTCTAATGTTTGGCGCATCATATCGTAATTTGGATCTTTCGCCAGTAAACTTAAACCAACCAAACAACCTGCACTGGTTTAAAAATAAACTTTTTAACACGCTTATATTAGATTAATCTGAATGCGGGAAAAAATATCCAAGAAACCAAATTTCACTCACTTCTAGTCTTTGCATCTACTAGTTGAAACATTTCGAATTCATGCAATTCCGATGATAATACAATAAAATTATATCATCAACTTAGTCTGATGATGGAGGTAAGAGGTAGGAAGGAAAAGGTAATTCCAGGGACTCCTCAACAGTTAACAATTCCAAATTTCACACAAACAACAGTCATTTCTAACTGAAACTTTGCAACTGTATGTTATTCCAACAAATTTACGCTCCAAAAACCAAAAAATCAAGTGGCATGAGAAACAACAACAAAATGATGTAATTTCATGCGATTTTAGTGGTAAAATTATAACTACTGTTAGATTATCAGTCAGATTTGTTTTTTAATTTTTATAACATTCTAATAAATATTTTATTCTGTAAAAGATATAAAATATTCATTCTATAGTTCATCAGTTAAAATAAATTACACTGGTTAAATTTTAAATAAAACAAACATATTCATAGAAAAATTGCTAAGTTACGTGTAATTGAATAACGGAAAATAAACTGTCATTAAAGTTTTGAATTTTGTATAATTTTCAATTGAACATTAAATGTTCTTTAATACCTAATCGAAAAAAAGCTTAACATTTAGTAAAAATTTCGTTTTTCCAAACAGTTACTTCAAGTTATAGACGATTCAAAGTAAGGTCAACTTTTGAAGCAATTATAACTTACAAGACCCTTGAATATTACTGTTCAAGAACAAAATTGAACATTGAACAAAAACTGAACATCGTATGGGTTTGATGTCGCTAAAAACTAAAATTACAGACAAAACTAATAATTACCTGTAGTTTCTGTTTTACAAATACCAATCATGAAAATTTGTAATGACACAAATGTTTGGAACACACGAAGCACTGTTCTTTAAGGTGTAAATTAGAACAGCAGGGAATAGTAAACTTTACATCAGAATAGGCTTACGTACAATATTTAACATTTTAACACTATTTTAAAGATTGTGATCTCAAAATTATCGATTTTCTGTTCAGAATGTAGTTGGTTGGGATACTAGAAATACTATTGTATCATATATAAATGTACACTATGGCTAGTAAACTTTAATGTATTAAACCGAGCTTCAAGATAAGCACTTAACCTTTATTTCCAAAAAAGAAATCATGAAAGTTAGTACATTAAAGTAGTACTTTATGATATAAATCACAAAAATTTCCATAGAAATTCATGATGATTTCAATGTTATAGCTCTTTTATTAGAATTACATCTGAGATACATGAAATATTGTTACTTAACGTGCAAATAAAATAATGGGCTATTAAACTTCATTACTTTAGAACAGGCTTACCTCCATGAGAAATATTTTAATACGTTACATAGAAAATGTACAAGGTAAACCAATGGTTAATTCCAAAAAGATATAAAAAATCACAAAACTTTCCACAGAAATTCATGGTTATTTCAAAGTCATAGCTCTTTTATAAGAATTATAGCTGAGATACACCAAATACTGTTACTTGACGTTCAAATAAAATATTGGTCTATTAAACTTCATTACTTTACAACAGGTTTACCTCTATGAGAATTATTTTAATACGTTACATAAAAATGTACAAGATTAACCAGTGGTTAATTCCACCAAGATATAACGCAAACAGACAAAAAAATCGCCCTATTTGAATAGTCAATACATGTAGTTATTTAGTTATTTATTGTGCACTTAGTTAAATGTACTGATAATTAGTCTTAAAAATTCACAATAAATGTGTGAAAGATTTGTTATTTTTTAAATTTCTAGTTACAGTCATGAGTTGTGTATTTCATTAATTTTATTGTCTCAAGTCTCCTACTTTATATAGTAAAGCGAAATAATGTAAATAATTTTATATGCATACATTTACAAATCATGAAATCAATGATGACATTAATCATGAAATGTGAAAATTTGCTGAATAGTACATTTAAGTATTCAAAATCCAGTAAACGGGCAAATTTAATAATATTTCATTCTTAAACTCATAAAGTGTGACTTATACCGAAAGATAAAAATACTTGGGCTTTTAAAGAATACAGATTTTATGTATTAGCTCTATATTTGATGTTTTGTAATCCTATGCATTGATATATGTATATGCAGACAAATGTACTACAATCTGCATAAATTTAATACTTATAACAGATAGGCTAGCTAGAAAAATTAGAAACAGTTGCAAAATTTTCCTTTTCCTCTTATGTGATAGTTTTCTTTTAATACTGTCTTCTTAAAAATTAAGTTCGCTAATATGTTTAAATTGTTTTCTACCTTACTATTTGGTTAGTTCACACAAGAACAAAAGCAGCCAGACTTAAGGGTCCTCAAAATTGGACTCAGTTATTAAATTTAGTATATAAGGGTTCATATACACAGTATACACTGTAAATATAAGTGTGCAATAGTTCAACAACAAACAAAAACATTACGTTAGTTTATATTTAGTTACTTTTTATTAACTCAGCAACATCAAAAATAGGCAGACGTAACGATGTTTTATAATGATTACAATAAGTACACAACAAGAATTAGGCAACAGCATACAAGTGTTAGTTTATTTAGTTTTCGCAACATCAAAAATAGGCAGACGTAACGGTGTTTTATAATGATTACAATAAGTACACAACAAGAATTAAGCAACAGCATACAAGTGTTAGTTTATTTAGTTTATTTTGTTAGTTGATCAAAGAAAGTAAGCAGGCATAAAAGTATTCAAAATAGAACTGAACTGTTAAGTGCATATTTATACCTTTTAAAATTATCAAGTAGGCTTAGAGTATAAATAAGAAAAATCTTGTAGCTAAAAAATATCAGATTTTTCTTATGTCTTACTAGATTTTCTTATTTAAAGACCTAAAAAATATTTCTAGAAAAATGATTTGACAGCGACAAAATGTATAGAAAACTTCTGATTCACCAAGTAATTGCTAAATTCGTATAAAATGGATGTTATTCATAAAACTAATAACTTTACATTCACCATCAAAGCCAATAAATGGCGAGGCGTCTTATAAAACAACGCTGCAAGCTCGTCGATTAAAGATACATTAAGCCACTAAAAGCTGGAATGACGAGGCGGAACTTATTTCTGCGTGATTTTGAAAGTATCGTTTAATCTTCTGGTTTACAGCGAAAGACACTTAAATTATTCGCTGAGAAAATCAAGCAGCACCCATTTATTGCGAAAGTTAAATAGATTTTAAATCATTTCATTTGCAACTCTGTTTCAAACGAGATCTAAGAATCCCAACTTCCCACAGAAATCATAAATTTCCCTCTTAAACGTCGACCGGCAATTCCAGCCTAAGTAATTACTAATTTAGCGTCTCCAATGCATATGTCGTGAAGAGAAAAAAGTAATAAAAAAAAAACAGAGAAACGACTAGAAGCCGTAATTAAATAATGCACACGAGCCTTAAACTAACAACGATGGTAGCTCAATTTCTTTTGCTCCCAATTTTTTCATCATAGATTTTTTCCCATCATCCGAGAGATTGAAGCAGTAATTTGCTGACAATTTCCCTCCCCTATCTCGCTGATGTAACACCACATCTTTCAGGCAAGCATTTATTTCCAAAAATCACGGTTGGAGATGGTGCCTTACATCCAATATTCCTGTGACTCAAACACTCTTCAATTACAACACTTATCGCTTGGAGAGAAAAAGTCGGTCTCGAATTCAAATTAAAGAAATAAATCGTTTCAATCTCCAACGGAAGTGCTATTGAGGCTCCATTGCAAATAAAACGAGTCGGTCTTTCTCTGGGGTTTTCATTCATTTTTTCCCTTTCCGCCTTTTTCTCCCCCCTTTCCCCTTGCTCTCTCGGAGGGGATCATTATCAGTCAATTACATTCGGAGGAGCTCGCCTGCATTCGAGATGACATTTTTTTACGCAAATGCTTTCCCAGCATCGAATCTGTCGCCATCTATCGACATAAAACTCATTCATTCTTCAGTGCGATGTTTAAAATAGTAAAGCTCTCGAGGGGTCCGTCCTGAAATTGCGGATCTCAGGTATGGCCAGTGCCGTGTTGAGGCATATGCAACATGTGCGACTACAATAGGAGACAGAATGTTTAGAATTCCATAACACAGCAATGAGTAAAAATATGTTAAAATTTGTTACAGCTTTTGTCATTCTGAAATTCGCATAAGACGAGCCTCAATAGCATTCTCGAAACCATTCCTTAAGTTCCATAAACGTCCCAAAAATGGTTATTTCATTAAAGAATCTACATAACACATATTTAATCTACACAAATGGATATTTCTGCAACTTAATTATCTTATATGTGCTATTATATCACACTGATTTTTTTTAATTGCATGATAAACCTATAGCTATCTACGGAATATAACTTTTTAACTTGCACACTTATGTCATGTGCAAAATACTCAGCTAAGTGCTTCGACACAGTTTCAAACTGAAATTAAACAATTCTACAATTTATTGTAATTGAACATCTATACTGAACTTTCTCAGACGGAATAAGGGGTAATAAAAGGAATGATTACACATCTTAAATAAATTTCCTGAAATAACAAGTCAAATTTTTTTTTTCAAACATGCATGTTTAACATATTGGTGTGATAAGTCAAGCAAAATAATTTATTGTTAAGAATGTTTACGTGAAACATCAATGACAAATCCCTTATATAATAATAGCCTAAGTTATCTGTCCGTCTGTCCTCGAATTTATGAAGAGTTTGGACCCGGAATGGGTAGAGGCATCCATATTGGATTCTTGATGAGTTAGGGCTAGCAACGTTCGAAATCCACCCCTTCCCCCCCTTTTCGAGCGTTTAATGCCATTATTTCAAACCCTATTTTCTCCTTTTAAGAGCAGGAGATTAAATTTATTAATTTGTCAAGTAATAAATAGATAAAAATAAATTTTTTTCTAGCATTATGAAGTCATTTCTTTAACCATCTCATTTAACCATTTATTTTAAATTATTTAAATATCGTCTGCATTATTTTCATACGTTTTATCACTGAACTTATATATTACGTAAATAATTTTCTTTTATATTTGGCTTAAATAATAGTGTTATCTCGCCGAGCGGTCTGCGAACGTTCTATTTTCAACTGTAAGTCATTTGGGTATGACTTCACGTGGGTCTCGTATATGGAGCAGGTATGGAGACGAAATAATCAGCCGTAGATGATTTCAAACTTAACAATGTTGATTTATTCCAACAACAACAAAAAAAAAAAACATTTAAAGAAAACAATATGTGTAAAGTCGTCCAAATAGGAGATCTCTCTAGGCAACCTACTCATCTGAAAGTTCATCCGGGAGTCTTTCTTTTTTTTCAAACTTAACAACGTTGATTTATTACAATCAAAAACATTTAAAGAAAAATATATGTAAAATCATCGAGAGAGGATAGCATTCTAAGCAACCTTCTCGTCTGAAAGTTCCGCCGGGAGTCCCGTCCCGTTTTTCCTTTTTCAAACAGGAAACCTCGGTTTTAGGGGAGATCGACCCCCCCCCCCAGTTGACCTTCGTCCTTGGAGTAGCTGATGCGGTCACACAAAGAACAATTTCTTCTTTCTGTCGGTGCTTTGACAAAACAGCAGATTTGACACTTCTAATAGTCCGTGTGTCAAAAGGACCATTACTGCCGTTTTCCAATTGTTCGGCGTTTAAAATGTTCGGCACCTTACAGTGAACCAAAAGAATAAAAGTTCGCCCGACCACCGACAGAGACGGACGCGACTACTACAAATAGATTAGGTTTAAATTTTAAATTTTAAATTTATTATTTTATGTTGCAAAGAAAATTATATCACTGGTATTAACAACAAATTCTATCTATCTCCAGTGTGTAGTGGAAATGATAGCAAATTAAACCCATTATTTCCATTAATTACTGTGGCATAAAAAATTGGGAAAAACTCAATGATAATTTCGACGTAACTAAGAAAACTTTGAATTATCTTTCTAAATGAATTCAACGTGGTTCTAAACTGCATTCACAGTATCGGAAAACTGTATTGAGTATGAAGATAAACAAATTATTGAGCGGGTTCCAGATAATTGTCAGCCAAAAAAACAAACTATTTTTTTATCTTCCTCTTAGGATACTTTACAATTCTGAAAAATTAAAAATTTTACTGATCCCGTGAAATGACGAGATATGTGCTAGTATCTTCATAAATATATATATATATATATATATATATATATATATATATATATATATATATATATATATATATATATATATATATATATATATATATATATATATATATATATATATATATATATATATATATACATATATACATATATATACATACATATATATATATATATATATATATATATATATATATATATATATATATAATATATATTGTTTTTTAAATGTTTTAGGGAATATTTTTTTTCTTAAGATGACGTAAGTTTTGAATCAAATTATTATGCTTATTTGATGCCAGTAAAGAATTCAGAAATAATACTTTATAACTTCATAGACACTATTCTATATTAATTCAATCGTCAATACAGTCTAATTCTGCTATAATATAAAAGTTTTAAAAAAATTGTAATCCTTTAATCAGTTTAAAGTAAATCCCTGATACTAAAGGCAAGCATGCATATTTACTTGCATAAGATTTTAGGAGATCTTAATCCAGTACCATTTACAACAAATTATATCCTTGTATTGGATACTGTGGATATTAACACTCTATTATTGTAAAGGAAAGTTAAAATTTTCTCTGAATTACAAAATATAAAATCTTCAAAAAACTATCTTTTGGGGAAAAAATTAATAGTTTTATTGAGATGAGCACAGAAATCAAGGAAATTACTCAAGATATAGAAAAAAAAGGGCATCCTTTAATCAGTTTAAAGTAAAGCACTGATATTATCCCCTTCCGGTATGATTTAATAATGAAAAACTGTGCATGAAATAACCATTTAATTTTATTTAAAAAACTTGTTTCATTTTACAATTCTTACATATTCTTAATTAAAATCCACTTTTTACATAGTGTTAAATAATATCAGAAACAGTAAAATTAAGAAAATATCAAAGCAAAACATTAATAAGGTATACAGATAATAGTCTTCAAGCTAGTGGTACTTTTCATAACAAAGTGCAAAGGAATTCTTAATTGTTTACACCGCCAAGTAGTCTCACTTTTAATTTGATTCTTGTAACACACACGGCATTTCTTAGTAGGTTTTCTTTTATTCTGACTCATTAATTTGGTAATGATTGTACCAAGAAATTCTAAGTAAACAATATGCAATAGTGACTTGTGATTTTCACAAGTGATAAAAGTGTTGCCAAATTCAGTACACTAGAAATTTTAAACTAAATTAATTATCATATTTAACAGTAACTTTAATCACATGACGAGGTAGCTCGTCATTGTGCGGTATGGAATGAATAACTAATGACGAGCTAGACTCGTCATTTTACCGGAAGGGGTTAAAAGCACCATGCATATTTACTTGCATAGCGTTTTATGAGATCTTAATCCAGTACCTTTTACAACAAATTATAGCCTTCTATTTCATACTCTGGATGTTAACACTCTATTCTTGTAATGGAGATTTAGAATTTTCTCTGAATTACAAAATACAAAAACTTCAAAAAACTATCTTTTGGGGAAAAAATTAATAGTTTTATTGAGATGAGCACAGAAATCAAGGAAATTACTCAAGATATAGAAAAAAAAGGGCATCCTTTAATCAGTTTAAAGTAAAGCACTGATATTAAAGGCACCATGCATATTTACTTGCATAGCGTTTTATGAGATCTTAATCCAGTACCTTTTACAACAAATTATAGCCTTGTATTGGATAATGTGGATTCTGATCTTATAATACAAAAACTTCAAAAAATTAACTTTTGGAAAAAAAATGAATAGTTTTATTGAGATGAGTACAAAAATCACGGAAATTACGCAAGGTACAGAAAAAAGGGCATCCTTTAATCAGTTTAAAGTAAAGCACTGATATTAAAGGCATGCATGCATATTTACATGTTTAGAGTTTTATGAGATCTTAACCCAGTACCTTTTACAACAAATTAGCCTTTTATTGTATAATGTGGATATTAACACTCTATTCTTATAAAGGAAAGTTAGAATTTTGTCTCACCTTACAGAATATAAAATCTTAAAAAAACTATCTTTTGGGGAAAAATTAATAGTTTTATTGAGATGTGCACAGAAACCAAGGAAATTACGTAATGTAGGTTTAGTAGTAAGTAAGTTTAAAGTAAAGCACTGATATTAAAGGCATGCATGCATAGCGTTTTATGAGATCTTAACCCAGTACCTTTTACAACAAATTATATCCTAATATACTGTGGATATTAACACTCTATACTTGTAATGAAGAGTTAGAATTTTCTCTGACCTTACAGAATGCAAAAACTTCAAAAAACTATCTTTTGGAAAAAAATTATAGTTTTATTGAGATGTACACAAAACCAAAATAATTACGTAATGTAGGTTTAGTAGTAATCAGTTTAAAGTAAAGCACTGATATTAAAGGCATGCATGCATATTTACATGTTTAGAGTTTTATGAGATCTTAACCCAGTACCTTTTACAACAAATTATATCCTAATATACTGTGGATATTAACACTCTATACTTGTAATGAAGAGTTAGAATTTTCTCTGACCTTACAGAATGCAAAAACTTCAAAAAACTAGCTTTAGGGGAAAAATTAATAGTGTTATTAAGTTGCGCACAGAAATCAAGGAAATTACGCAAGGTATTGAAAAAATAAGCACTGAATAAAGACTCATGTTTTATATGAGATCTTAATCCAGTACCTTTTACAACAATTATAGCCTTCTATTTTTGTTATTTTTTCTTGTAATGGAGAAGTTAGAATTTTCCCTGACCTTAATACAAAAACTTCAAAAAACTAGCTTTTGAAAAAATTAATAGTTTTATTGAGATGAGCACAGAAATCAAGGAAATTACTCAAGATATAGAAAAAAAAGGGCATCCTTTAATCAGTTTAAAGTAAAGCACTGATATTAAAGGCACCATGCATATTTACTTGATTACAATATGAGATCTTAATCCAGTACCTTTTACAACAAATTTATAGCCTTATTGCATAATGTGGATGATCTTATATACAACTTCAAAAAACTATTTTTGTAAAAAATGAAGAGTTTTATTGAGATGAGTACAACTGGAAATTACGCAATTAGAAAAGATCCTTTAATCATTTTAAAGTAAAGATGATATTAAAGGCATAATGCATATTTACATGCAGAGTTATGAATCAAAACCCAGTACCTTTTACAACAAATTATATCCTAATATACTGTGGATATTAACACTCTATACTTGTAATGAAGAGTTAGAATTTTCTCTGACCTTACAGAATGCAAAAACTTAAAAACTAGCTTTGAAAAATTAATATTTTTACTAATTTTGAAATCAAGGAAATTACGCAAGGTATTGAAAAAATGGCATCATAAAAAAAGACTCATGTTTTATAAATTTAATCTAATTTACAATTTCCAGTTTTTTTTTTTTTTTTTTACTGGAGCAACAGTAGAATATTTGTTGTTTTTTATTCTTTCTTTACCTACAGTCTTTGTGTTTGTGACTAAATGAAAATCTTGGTTACTTGATAGTTTTTGATTTTGTTGATGAAGATTTTAAGTTTCAAAGAAGTTGTCAGCTTTATTTTGATTACTTTTAATGTTGCGTGTTTTATTCTACTTTTACACAATCTTCAACACAACTATCTGGTTTAGATAACATTTTTTTTTAAAATTTGTGTATACAGTATATAATAATAGCCGAAGTTATCTGTTGTCATAAATTTATGAAGGTGTATGGAATAGATAGAGGAAATATTTTTTTTATGAGTTTTAACAACTTTAAATTTTCGGCGGTTTTTCTAGCGTTTTTGCCATTTTGCCCTTTGTTAAGAGTAGGAGATTAAATTTATTTTATACATCATAAATAGGTAAAAATAACTTTTTCAAGCATTATGACGTATCCTTACCATCTCATTTAATCATTTATAATTTTAAACAATTTAAATATCGTCTGCATTATTTTAATACGTTTTATCACTGAACTCAGATATTACGTAAATAATTTTCTTTTATATTTGGCTTAAATAATAGATTATGTACATATGTGATAATTTTAAATTTAATCACCGATTATTTTTGTTGCAATGAAAATTTTATCACAGGTATTAACAACAAATTATATCTACCTCCAGGGTGTAGTAGAAATGATAGTTTCATTCCTTTACTTCCATTAATTACTGAGGCAAAAAATTGGGAAGAACTTATCGATAATTTCGACGTAGCTAAGAAAACTTTGAATTATCTTTCTAAATGAATTCAACGGGATTCTAAACTGCATTCACAGTATCGGGAGACTTTAGATGAGTAAGAAGATAAACAAATTATTGAGCGTGTACCAGATAATTCTCCGCCAAAAAACAAACCATTTTTTTTTTATTTGCCGTATAAGGTACTTTACAATTTTGGAAAATTAAAAATTTTGCTGATCCCGTCATATGACGGGCCATATGCTAGTTTTATATATTGATCTCATCATAATTATTATCTGCAATGAGGTTTTTGTGAACTCGCTGAGAAGAAAATTATTTTAAACTGCGAAACTGATGTCTGCTTCACTTAGCTTTCTTCCGATTTTACAAGCATATTATTTTATGTGAAATAGTGAGATTTTTACTTTCTGCAACCGAGGGAAGAATATTTTTAAGCTAAAGATAGCCGTATAATGTACTTAACGTTTTGATTTTTTCACTTTAGATCTTGGTTTATCTGTTTCAGTTTAATTCCAGTGAAATTCTTGTTTTCTCCCACCAAAGATAATGATTTTTAAACTTCAAAACAGCTGTCCGCTTTTCTTTAAATATTTTTATGTATGCATTTTTACTTTCTCCAATTGAGGGAAGAAATTTTTTAAGCTTAAATATAGCCGTATACTGTATTTAACTTTTTGATTTTTGCACTTTAGATCTTGGTTTATCTGTTTCAGTTTAATACCAGTGAAATTCTTGTTTTCTCACATCAAAGATAATGATTTTTAAACTTCAAAACAGCTGTCCGCTTTTCTTTAAACATTTTTATATATGCATCTTATAATTTTTTCACTGTTATTTATTAAATTTGCAATTAAATGTTTCTTATTTGCTTTATAAATTTTGTTTTGTTTTCTAATTTTATCAAAAAAAAAATCACGAATTCATGTTTTGTTAAAGAGAAAATAAAAAAAAGATTATCAGATGTTTGGTTTAATGATAGTAATGCAGATAATTAGAAATAGTAGGAAAATATTTGCCTAACCAGCTAGAAATATTAGTTTCTATTAATATACCACTAAGAAGTATAATTAAAAAAAAAAGGTTTTTCTTAATCCAACCTATAAGACAGTAGTAGGTTTCCTTAAGATGGTGAACCACAATTGCTTCTTAGCTCAGAATTGTGTCCACATTAACAGAAATATGATAGGACGTAACTGGCTTTTCCAGTCCATAGCGTAAGATGTAACATCGGGCAAAGGAGGGGAAATGAAGCCATATCGATTCTGATACGCTGAGAGCTAGCTGAAGGGTTACAAAAACTGCTGACCATATTAAACGATTGTAATCATCCTCTACACTATATCGGAACATGTTATATAGTATTAAAACTAAAGTACAAACACGAGAGTAACATTTGATTCTGAAGATAAGACGATATCTTTAAATAGTAATGTATTTTGTACATGTTATATTACAGTATTAAAACTGAAGTACAAACACGATTGTAACATTTAATTCTGAAGATAAGACGATATCTTTAAATAGTAATGTATTTTGTACATGTTATATAGCATTAAAACTGAAGTACAAACACGATTGTGTCATTTGATTCTGAAGATAAGACGATATCTTTAAATAGTAATGTATTTAGTACACTGTTAAAATAAGATTATTAGATGTATAAGGCATTTATATAAATTAAAAAATTGAGTATTGTAATTCATTTTCTTATCATTATACCATTTTTAAACTTCCTAAGGAAAACTGTTATTTATACATCTTAGCAAATGAACAATAAATCAAATTTACAAAGGTAGATAAAGAAATAAGCAAATAATTTCAAAGCACCTGTTTTTAAAACAATAAATGCAAGGGAGGAATTAAAATGTTGATAATTATATAACTGTTTTCTAAATGATTTTTTGACGAATTAAGTGAAAAAAAATATGTAATTCCAAGCAATTATATTACTTCCTTAGATTTCAAAATTAGAAAAAAAACCAGAGTGCTTTGGTGTGTTTGTATGGTTAGGCATCCAGTTTTTTTTATTGCACATATGCTACTGGATGTTACAAAATGGCAGAAAAATAAGGCTGATGAAAGAAATTGCTTTAGAAATGTTGATATTTCCCCTGAATTCATTCTTTTATATCATGAACTTACTATCTAACTGAAAAGTTGTTAACAACCAAAATCTCGTTTAACTTTTTATAATTAATAAATTAAATTTAAAAAAGTAGATATAAAATAATAAGAGATTTGAAAAAAATTTTCAATTTTACAACTCCTCTTCAACCTCCACTCAAAATACAGAATCAAAATTAAATTAATTTTACAATTTACACTAAATCACAAATTTGTGATGAAAATCACACTCAGTTTATTTAATTTGTGATTAAGTGAATGTTTCAGTCTATTTAGTATGAATGTTATGTGTTTCCTTTGTGTTTTATTTGTTAATTCTATTAGATTTTAAATATTCAATTTTTATAAAATTTTTCCTCAAAATGTTGTTTTTGTTTATGTATGAATTTGTTGAGTTACGATCTCCTCGCCAGGTTTCAAACGCCACGCTGCAAGCACGCCAATTTCCCCAAATGTGGTTGAAGCACCAACAAGATCCATGATTAGAAACAGGAGAGTGGGCTAAGAAGAGGAGTTGAAAAAGGAGTAAATAATCTTTAAATGCAGTTTATAAAGCAATAATAGTAAGAAAGTAATTAAAACAAAAATAATTTTATCATAAATATACAGTAGGATAAAATTGCAATACCAGTTTAATTTCGACAAGGATTTTTTTGGTTGGTTTGGTTTGGTTTGGAGTGCTACGGTCTACTTTTTGCAACACGAGGGCTAATGAGACCGGGACCTACTGCTTAAAGCCGATTCCGAACATCCATGCCAGCGTGAGATTCGAGCCCACGAACTCCGGGTCCGAATGCCAGCACCCTAACCATTCGGCCATCGTTCGGCGGATTTCTTTTGTTATTCATAATTAGGATAGTTTTTGTTACAAAAAAAAAATTTAAAAAAAAAATGAATCCCCTCTCTACGGTTAACGTGGAATTCCTCATTTCGATAAATACAAAATAAACCATTAATTTTTGAGAACAATTTATAAAACAGTAATTGAAAGAAAGCAATTGCAAAAATAATAATTTTATCATTTACTTTCTATAGAACAAAGTTTTAACACTACACTAATTATCATTATTTGTTAAAAAAAGTACATCACTTCTGCAGCTTGGGTAACATGTTTCTTGAAGTTAATATGATTTCGGCTATATATGGTACGGGTAACGTGGGATCCGTCATTTCGAAAGCTAATATTCATAAATATACAGTAGGATAAAATTACAATACCAGTATAATTTTGACTAGGCTTTCTTTTGTTATTCATAATTAGAATAGTTTTTGTTACAAAAAAAAAAAAAAAAAAAAAAAAAAAATCGATCCCCTCTCTAGCTTGGGGATTTTTCTTCTTGAACAAATTATCTCTCTGACTGCATATGGTAAGGGTAACATGGAATTCGTCATTTCATAGGTACAAAAAAGCCATTAATTTTTTAGAACAATTTATAAAACAGTAATTAAAAGAAAGCAATTCGACAATGATAATTTTAACTTTTATTTTCTATAGAATAAAGTTTTAACACTACTCCAATTATCATTTTTTGTTACAAAAATTATGTCACTTCTCCAGCTTGGACAGTATGTTTTTTAAAGTTAATATCTTTTCGGCTATATATGGTACGGGTAACGTGGAATTCGTCATTTTGAAGTTTTAAAACTACATCAATTATCATTATTTGTTACAAAAATATGTGACTTCTGCTTGGGCAGCATATTTCTTGACGTTAATATCATTTCGGTTGTATATGGTACGGGTAACGTGGATTTCGTCATTTCGATAGATACAAAATAAACCATTCATTTTTTAAACCAATTTATAAAACAATAGTTGAAAGAAAGAAATTTAACAGTAATAATTTTAGCATTCATTTTTTACAGAACAAAGTTTTAACACTACACCAATTATCCTTATTTGTTGAATAAAGTATGTGACTTCTGCTTGGGCAGCATGTTTCTTGACGTTAATATCATTTCGGTTATATATGGTAACATAGAATTCGTCATTTTGATAGATAGAAAATAAACCATTAATTTTTGAAAACAATTTATAAAACAATAGTTGAAAGAAAGAAATTTAACAATAATAAAATTAGCATTTATTTTTTAAAGAACAAAGTTTTAACACTACACCAATTATCATTATTTGTTACAAAAAGTATGTCACCTCTGCTTGGGGAGCATGTTTCTTGACGTTAATATCATTTCGGTTATATATGGTAACATAGAATTCGTCATTTCAATAGATACAAAATAAACCATTAATTTTTGAAAACAATTTATAAAACAATAGTTGAAAAAAAGCAATTTAACAATAATAAAATTAGCATTTATTTTTTACAGAACAAAGTTTTAACACTACACCAATTATCATTATTTTTTACAAAAATTATGTCACTTCACCAGCTTGAGCAGCATGTTTCTTGAAGTTAATATCATTTCGGCTATATATGGTACGGGTAACGTGGAATTCGTCATTTCGAAGGCTAACTTTCTCTTCTACATTGTCATCAGTATTGCTTTTGCGCTTCAAATGTGATGAGAAGAAGATTAATGTTTTCTTTTGAAGGATGATGCAAATGATGTAATATTTTATCTTGTGGTACTCGGAGCTGTAACAAGGGTGAAATTAGTTTATGATTCCTTATCAGTATGCGGGAACACCTACTTTTGGGTTTTGTCAATAGCTTTGTATAAGACTAGGTTATAGATTTTCTTTTCCATTATATTCTATACAGTAGAGATTGATTATCGCAAAGAAAAAAAATGGTTTCTAGCAAATACTCACTGATGAAAGCTTAATACATGTTTAATACCCTCTATTCAGTACGCTTAAGAAATATTTAAACGCCTACATTTGTAATATTAAATGGGAGTAGGTTTAAAATCCTAATATAAAAGCGTTTCTTTTCATTCTCATGAATTAACAAAGAGGAAATTCAAATGATATTTTGTATGTTTTTTATTCAACAATCTGTATCATGGACAATGAGAAATCATTTAATCTATCTTAAGAACATACTTTAGAATAAGTATGGATTTGAAACATTTAAGCACACACACACGCGCACACACACACACACACACACACACACACACACACACACACACACACACACACACACACACACATATTTATATATATATATATATATATATATATATATATATATATGTGTGTGTGTGTGTGTGTGTATATATGTATATACATATGTATATATGTATATGTATATTATGTATATGTATATATATATACATATACATATATATATATATATATATATATATATATATATATTTATAATATATATATATATATATATATAAAATATATATTTATATAAATAAATAATATATATATAAATATATAGATATACAGAGAGAGAGAGAGAGAGAGAGAGAGAGAGAGTGAAAGAGAGTGTGAAAGAGATAGAGAGAGAGGTAGATATAATGTATGGATTACTGTTTAAGCAAAGATTTTTTATACTCATTTAAACCATATTGACGATAAAATAGCATACGAATTGTACGTTTTACTTTTTTAGATTCAAGTGCACCCGTTCTATATCATTTCTTGGTTCTAATTTTTATGGGGTAACTTGCTTTTGTTGTTTTTCGAGTTTTGTATTTATTTAATATTTGACAATTGTGGACGCACATTGAAAAATAAGATTATCTCCAACTGTCCATTTCAATTAATTTTGAATTATCTTGCAACTTGATAAGCATCTCTCTAGCATCCGACAGGAAGATATAGAGAAAATTATAGATGAGTAATGATTCCGGGGAGTGAAAATACTTACAGAGGAAATATATAAGACCGTACAACAACAGTTAAAGATTAACGTATTTGCATATATAATGAAACCTTAAGCAGGCTACAGATATCTTTACCTTTATGTTTTCTTACATTTCTTTGCGCTAATTAAATCTTTGATGACAAATATTTACAATCAAAATTTCTTATGAGAGAAATATGTAGTGAAAATTTAATAAAAAGTAATATGAAATATTAGAGTAGTTTTAAAACTGTCAGATAAAAAAAATTACACTTTAATAAATAAAAATATTTTGCAAATTTGAAATGCTGCTACTTCATATTTTTTGATAGATTTATGTATAAATATATATACACATAAAGCATTTGTAAAAAATATTTGTCTATATATATATATATATATAAAGTTTGTCTTGCTAAACTTAGGTTCATAAACAATTGCTTCTCTTTTCAACGACTTAGCTGCTCAAAAATTTAAAATAACCGGTCCACAAAGTGTGCATTTTTTATAGCCGAAATTGTAATAAAATTTTACTTATAAACAAAATAATTATAAATAGTCCTTCATTGTCAGTAAAATAAGTAATGTTTTGCGGATCAGTTGTACCATCTATGACACAAAAAGTCAACTAGAATAAATTAAATGTTATATTCAGAAAAGTGAACTTGAAAATATGGTAGAGCGCTGCTCTTCGGTACCGGAGTTTGCGGGTTCGAATCCCACTACTAGCATGGATGTTTGTAGCTGTTTGGAATTCGCTTTAAGCAGTAGGTTCCGGTCTCATTAGCTCCGTCAGCAAAACAGTAGACAAAAAAATTCTCCTTTTTGGACCCAAATGGGTAGGACGCATGTCTTTGTTGCCAGAGTTTATGAGTTCGGATATCACATGGATTTTCGTATCTGTTTGAAATCGGCTCTAAGCAGTAGATCCCAATGTCTATAGCCCTTCTATAGTGAAAAATGTAAGCCGTGTCGATCCAAGCCTCATAATTACAACCAATTTTAATATATAAGCACTTACAATTTAATGAAAAATAATTTCGGACTGCTGAAAGTTTCATTTAATATATCGCGAACGTATAACTAGATGATACGGTTTTTAGTGTTGGTTGGTTTGGAAAGCTACGGCATACTGTTTTGCTACAAGAGGGCTAATGAGGCGGGGATCTATAGCTTAAAGGCAGCACCGAATGGCTACAAACATACATACCAGCAGTAGGATTCAGACCCATAAATCTCAGTACCGAAAAGCAGTTCCTTATCTGTTCGGTTCGGTTTTTAGTGTAAAATTGCTAAGAATGTTATAAGGATCATATATAAATGAATTTTTTGTCCCGTTTTAAGTGAATTGTCCCATTATAAAAATAATCTAAACCCATTATTACAACTTTTTATTCCCAGTATCACAACTTACTGTTTTCAGTTAATCATTGTCTATAAAGATTTTTTTGTTTTAGTAAGGATTTTTATCAGTTCATTTTAATTAATGTAACACATTTATTGATTGGATTCCTTAAAAAGTCCTTCATTGTCAGCAAAATATCACAACTTATTGTTTTTCAGTTAATCATTGTCTATAAAGATTTTTTTGTTTTAGTAAGGATTTTTATCAGTTCATTTTAATTAATGTAACACATTTATTGATTGGATTCCTTAAACAGTCCTTCATTGTCAGCAAAATATCACAACTTACTGTTTTTCAGTTAATCATTGTCTATAAAGATTTTTTTGTTTTAGTAAGGATTTTTATCAGTTCATTTTAATTAATGTAACACATTTATTGATTGGATTCCTTAAACAGTCCTTCATTGTCAGCAAAATATCACAACTTACTGTTTTTCAGTTAATCATTGTCTATAAAGATTTTTTTGTTTTAGTAAGGATTTTTATCAGTTCATTTTAATTAATGTAACACATTTATTGATTGGATTCCTTAAACAGTCCTTCATTGTCAGCAAAATATCACAACTTATTCTTTTTCAGTTAATCATTGTCTATAAAGATTTTTTTGTTTTAATAAGGATTTTTATCAGTTCATTTTAATTAATGTAACACATTTATTGATTGCATTCCTTAAAAAGTCCTTCATTGTCAGCAAAATATCACAACTTATTGTTTTTCAGTTAATCATTGTCTATAAAGATTTTTTTGTTTTAGTAAGGATTTTTATCAGTTCATTTTAATTAATGTAACACATTTATTGATTGAATTCCTTAAACAGTCCTTCATTGTCAGCAAAATATCACAACTTACTGTTTTTCAGTTAATCATTGTCTATAAAGATTTTCTTGTTTTAGTAAGGATTTTTATCAGTTCATTTTAATTAATGTAACACATTTATTGATTGGATTCCTATAAAATCGGGGATTTTAAGGGTACTCAAACTAACTTAAGGTATTACTGAAATGGATCGGGTAGGCGGTCATCATTCTTAAATAGAGCTGTAATTCGCATACAATGGAAGCTCAGTTTACATCGATTCGTTAAATTGAGGAATCAGATATTCTTTAGCAGCTGCTGTATTCCTTAACCTCCAAGAAAGTTGGCTGCTTGTATATATTACATAAATTATTGAAAATTGTAACAAATATATAAGGCATGGTGTTCTAGGTATTGATTCTTATACTAAATACTTTATTTACTGAAACAGACTAGTAGAATAGAAGGATGTGAATACCCCTAAATTCTTTATTTACCGCAATAGACTAGTAGATTTGAAGATGTGAATGTAGAAGAATAGAAGGGCAAATAGATAATCTTAGAAACCAAAAAATGAAGGGAAATTAGTGAAATATTTATGAGGTTATAATTATTATCTGAATATAGATAGAAACAAATTAGTTATATACATATTGTATTGAATATTTAAGGTAAAATTTAAGAATAAAGTATTACTGAAGTACATGTAAATAATCAAATTATATATTTTCTGATACTTTATCACAATGATCAGAAATTATAATAATATTTTTTATTTCTAATTTCAGGCTCACTTTTTTTAAACAAAAATAACCTTTTAAAGATAGTTTGAATTTTTCTTAATTATAGAAGTAATTATTATAATTTCTGCTCACTGTTATAAAGTAGCAGAAAATATGTCATTTGGCAATATCATTTGATATATACATATTTTATATAATATTTCAGATAAAAATTAAGGATGGGGTTAGTAATTTAGCTGACTCTAGCAATATATTTATTTTCATAATGTATTTGATATCATATGTCCGTTAGATATACTTTTCATAAAATATGTTAAAGTTATCATTGCCAATTTCTAAAAAGTAGTAGAAAATATAGCACTTCACAATAATAAGTATTAAAATAAAATTAAAAAAGATAGTCGAAAGTTTTTAAAGAACAAAATTTTGGTTAATCAAATACACATAATAGATATTACATAAACAAGTTATTTCTAGAATTAAGAAAATTTTAAACTATCTTTAATAGGTTATTTTTAAAAAAGTGTGCCTTAAATTAGAAGTAAAAAATTTATTATATTTTCTGCCATTGTGATAAAGTAGCGGAAAATATCTAATTTGATAATAATAATAAGTATAAAATGAAATAAATAATAAGTATAAAATGAAATCAGTAATAAGTGTTAAAATAAAATAAATAAAAATAAGTATTGAAATGAAACAGAGGGCTTTTTTTTTGGTTGAAATTTTTAAAAATTGGAAATTTTTTAAGAACATTATTTTTGTTGTTCATATATACATAGTCGATTTCACAGAAACATGGCATTTCTACAATTATGAAAAATTAAACTCTATCAGATTACTTTTGGAAAGTGTGCCTTAAATCAGAAAAAAAAATTGAATAAATGTATATTTATAACATATTTTTGGGGCATGAGCCCTCCGATTATGAGCTTAACGCATCTGATGATTGAGCTACCGCGTCTCTTTATTACTCATTAAAAACAAAAAAATATGTTTTATTCTCCACAATTTCTTAAAGTACGTTATCAAAAAGCTTGTCTAACGTAATGGGAGTTTGAAAATTTAAAACGCTCTTTAGTTGTTCTGTGTTTTTTTTTACAAATATCTCTCAGAACTAATGAAAAATGAATCTTTTGGTATCTTAACCCCTAAATGCACAGTTTTTTTTTTCTTTTGAAAAAGACCGGCCAAACAAAATCAATTTTTTAATGTAATAAACACAATTTAGAAAATTGTCTAGCCAAGAAAATTACAAAAATCCAAAAAATAATCAAAATTTTTATTGCAATTTTGGATTTTGATAACATTGCAGAAAATAGTCAAATATTGTAATATTACATTCACATCGACTCTTTTTTAATCTTTCTTTTCGAATTCCCATTTCAGAATAAACATTATATCAGTAAAAATACTTATTTATACTTTTAAAACATAAATAATAACAATACTACTACTTATAAAATTAATAAAAATTTTCTTTTGTGGGATATATTTCGAAACAAGGTGCAGCATATAGCTCAACATTGTAACTATTACACATGTAATGACTCTCTTTTCTTCTCCTTTTTAATTTACTATTTCTTTTAGAACAACAAACAGAGCAATATCTACAAAAGTACAACGCCGCTCGAATTATCTCAAGTGTGCACAGTTTGGCCAGTTTAGTGCGCTCGAGTTAACTCGAGCGTGTACATTAAGGGGTTAAGCAATGTGAAGGGGAATATACTCTACTATCTTTGAAATTCAATGAAGTATTATATAAATTTAATTGAGTATCGAAAGTGTAGATAAATTACCAAAATACAATGAAATTTATATATTGTTGGATAAAATTAAAATAAATACAATGTACTACCCACAATTAATTAAAATGTGTAAAAAGTTCATTCTCTGTGACATGAAAAACAGTCTATGAAATCAATACTTATAAAAATTATTGATACAAATTATTCACATAATTTGTAGATGTATAATCACCTTTTTATGTATACGTACTGAAATAGACTTTTAAAAGTGAAGGAATAACTTCAGCAAGTTATAATTGAATTTTTCTTAAAGAAATAAGATTTGGTGTTTATCCTAAAAACATATAAACATATTTAACTTTAATTAGCAACAATAAATTGTACTTGAACATAACTTAAATAATGCTTTGTAAGGTGAAAATTACCTTGTTTTGCTGTAGGTCACTTATTTCGATTAAGTTAAAACATGAGATCTTTAAAATTTACCCTAATGGCATATTAGTAACTGCTCAATTCAAATACCGATATCGATGATGCAAACAAATCCTGTCCTATCAAATCTTGAATAATGTCTCATGAGCTGAAAATTACTCGTTTTGCTGCAGGTTACTGTGCTTGGTTTAGTTAGAACATAAAGTTTTTAAGATTTTCCCTCATGATATTTTAGTAAGTGCTCAATTCAAGTACAGATATCGATGATGTAAGAATTTTTCTCTTCTATGGCAAATGTTGACACTCAGTTATAGCTTTATTATTTTTAATTGGCTTTTGCCTTAAAGTATAATTTGTCATTAGAAATATATTAATTTAAGTTGTTGAAAATGAAAGGTAAAATATTACAGTGGACTCCGCTTAATGTTATCAGTTTGGGACACCGTGAATGTGATAACAATAACCGATTGATTACAATAAACGATATGCAAAATTAGATAAATTTACCCACTCCCCTTTAATTCACACTTGCTAAATTTCAAAGCAAAATGAAAAATCACACCTTTTATTATACTGCATTTATGTATATTATTCTTTAGAACAGTGGTGCGCAAACTAGGGGTCGACAGAAGTTTTTTTGGGGTCACCAAATTTTATGAAATACATTATCCCTGCATGCTGCATACCATACAGTGTACATATAAAGAGTGAAGCGGCGTCACTGAAAAGTTAAAGAAAAATATTTCGAGAAGATTCAAGGATTTTCCTGAAAACGATCTTGGTTGGATTCGTGATCCATTTTCCTTTGACATATGCAGTTTAACTCTTCAAATTAGTAAAAAAGAGCAATTGATAGATCTAATTAGTGATTATACTCTTCGAAATCAATTTAAGACTCAGCCTTGCCAAAAATTTTGGCTATCCGTGAAAAACAATATCCCGTTTTATGCAAGAATGCCATCAGAGTGTTAATACAATTTGCATCAACGTATTTATGTGAAACTGGATTTAGCAAACTAGTTTCAATAAAAACTAAATACCGCTCGCGTTTAAACCCTGAAGATGATATGCGAATTGCAATTAGCAACATACATCCAAACATCGATGAGATAATTAGAAACTTGCAGCCACATACATCTCATTAAAGGGCAATTTACTGATTTTTGTGTTATACAAAAAGTATTTTCTTAAAATTATAAATAAAATTAATATGAGTCAAATATGATGATGTTTTTATTCGATGAAACGAAAGAAATGCGAGAAATATACATCGTATTTGTGAACATTCATCTCTAGGGGTCGCCAAAAATATTCTCTCTACAAAAGGGGTCGCAGTCGAAAAAAGTGTGCGCACCACTGCTTTAGAACATAAGAATTGTATGCATAATTAGAAAAGTTGATCAATTGTTGACTGTCTACAATTTTTTCTAAGAACTCATTGATAAAATGCTCGTAATCATACCTGTCATAACGATTTAAAATTTCGATCTTTTGTTTTAACGTTAAATCATTTCGTTTTCTGGCTTCCATAAGCTGTATGTAAGCGAGCAAGGCATAAAATGTGAATATGTTCCTTCTCAGTTCCGATAAGAATGTGTTACCTTCTATTTATCTGACAACCACAGACCACCAGCAGGGTGTGCGTAGTTCTGAAAAATTTCAGGAACTTGTAATTTTCCCACTCCTTTGTTCATTCACCATTTCCCTAGGTGGAAGAGGGAGAATTTTCAAAAATTCGGACAGCGAAGGAAAAGAAAGGATGGGTTCCTTCCGAATACATTGTGAATATTCCTTTGCCAATTAAGATGAGGTTCGAAAACTGATAACATTAACCGATGTAACGATCACATATAACGACAATTTTAACATACAAATGAACAGAGAAAGTGATTCGTTAACCATAAGCGATTGATAACATTAGTCACAATCGCATTAATTGATATTAGAGCTATTTAATGTTTGAAAGTGCTTCATGCCCATTCCTTTTACCCAATGGTTCATTTTTATTTATGCGGTCCATTTTATTTTCACTTTATATTATGCGATTTTTATTATGCGATATCTTTTAAAACTTAGAATAAATTTTGGAATTTTCTTGATTTGTTTTATATTTTGGTCGGATTCAAATTAAAATTTCGAACTGTTTTTATGTTGTGTGTGACCTTAAGCGTGCAATTTAAACAAGCTAATCAATCTGACAGCGAAAAATGTATAATAGTAAAAAAATAAATTAGTTAACGAGGTAGAAATGATCCAGATCTGATAAATTAGAATGCTTACATCGCTTTGAGACCTCGAAGACTATTTTCAGCTTTTCACTTGAATGCATTTGACACATGGCGGAATCTGATGACTTCATTCAACCTTTCTACTTGTTTTCGCTTTATATTCCTCCCATTTCTGGCATTTGGAATCGGTTTTAACCCTTAAATTCCCTTAACTAATGAAAACATTTTTTTGGCTTTCCTTTCTTATGTAAATAATGGGAGAAATACTATAAAAATATATATTTATTTTTAAGTGTAGTTTACGTTTTAAAAAATGGTTTGTTGCTAATCGGGAACACTGGGCTTTAATTTAAAAATTAATTTTTCTTGATAAAATTTTATAATATTAAACACATGAATTTTAACAATTGTAATAAAGAATGTTCTTAAGATATTATTAAAAGTAATTAATTTTTATTATAAATACAAATTTTTTTGTAAAAAACATAACTGAAATCAGTGTGAAAAAATAATAAATTGCTTACTGTAGGATACTTGACAATATGAGTACAAATAATCCACAAAAGTCTTTGTCACAACCTTTTGAGGATGTCATAAATTTGACTGTATATACATTAAAATAAATAAACTACTTCTTTTAAATAAAGAAGAAATTGAATCTACACTGCTTATTTTCCTCTAAGATTCCTCTAAACTACTACAAAAATAAAATACTTCTTTTGAATATAGAAGAAATAGAATCTACACTGCTTATTCTCCTCTAAGATTCCTCTAAACTACTACAAAAATAAAATACTTCTTTTGAATATAGAAGAAATAGAATCTACACTGCTTATTCTCCTCTAAGATTCCTCTAAACTACTACAAAAATAAAATACTTCTTTTGAATATAGAAGAAATAGAATCTACACTGCTTATTCTCCTCTAAGATTCCTCTAAACTACTACAAAAATAAAATACTTCTTTTGAATATAGAAGAAATAGAATCTACACTGCTTATTCTCCTCTAAGATTCCTCTGAACTATTAGAAAAATAAACTACTAACTACTTCTATTGAATATAGAAGAAAATAGAACCAACACTGCTTATTCTCCTCTAAGCTTAGTGAAACTTTATGCTTATTGTTGCTAATTGAAAACAAACAGAAAAATCTGGTTACAACAAATATTTTACAGTTAAGTATCTAAAGAAAGTTATAAGTATGGGTTAGATACGTTACTTTTTCATGTAATAATTTATATTTCATCACTGCAGAACAAAATAAAGTATTTTCAAGCTTAAAAAAAGCAGCAATCAAATGAACAAATAAATCTGTCTATATTTTTAAAAGAAGCAGAGGTGACACCTACATGTTCAAAATTTATAGGATTATATTAACTTATAGAGCTTACAGGATTAATTGAACATCTTTCAGACTGTTCAGATGAATATGCGTGGGCATATAAAAATAATCAAATGGTGATGTCTTTAATTTGGCCAAGCTTATATGAAATTTGTCTGTATCTCGATATAAAAAACTCCACTCTTGTGGATTTGTGAGTTTCGTTTTGGATATCGCAATATTCGGGGAATATTGAGATCTCCTTCCTCGTGAATGTGTTAATATCCTTAAGCCAAAGACACTTTTTTTTACAAGTTCCATACAAGTTCTCGTGAGTTGACCTTCAATGATGAGGATTGCCTTAAAAAATAGCAGGGCAAGCCTTAATTATCCTAGGAAAAAGTTTTGAAATCTGCTTTCTATGTGGTTTATAAATAAAATTTAATTTCTCCTTTAATGCTTTTGAAAAACAGACAGTTCAAAGAAAAATGTGTGAGATACATAAAATAATCAAACTGTGATATATTGATTTGGGTTATGATAATATATAATTTTCATTATTGTGAATTTCAATGGGTCGTTTTATGTAGTCTAATATTGCCCCGATATTATAATCTCATTCCTTGTTGTATGTGTTAATATCTTTTAAGCAAAGAAACTTCTCCGATACAAGTTTTCAATGAACTTCAATGAAGGGTTATCAAGTAAAGATAGTTTTTACATAAAATACATAGGTGGTAATGTTTTCAAAAATTAATCTCTGACCTTTCATTTATATTAACCAAGATTTTTTTTAAATTTGCATTATATGTGATTTACAGAAGTAATATAATTTCTCTTGTTAAATTTTTGAGAAAGAACCTGTTCAGAGCAAATTGTGTGGTAAGAACAATCGAATTATTATATCTTTAATTGGTTTGTCCCAATACATATTTTCTCTGTATCTCGATATCAAAAATAAATCTTCACTACTGTGCATTTGAGTGGGTCGTTTCAGATAGTCCAATATTCCTCGAATATTGTGATCTCATTCCTCGTGTATGTGTTAATATCCTTTAGCCAACGACACTTTCCCCTATGCAAGTTCTCGTGAGTTGACCTTCAATGAGGAGACAGCAAATAAAGATAGTCTTCATAAAAAAAAGCAGGGCTTCATGTGTGCAAGCCTTAATCTCTGACCGTGCCGCTGGCGTGATCGCTACTTAATCCTGCCTACCGCAGGAACCCATTCTGTGCGTGGGGACCCCGGCCGCTTATTTGAGGGAAATAAACCTTAACTGTCGCATTATATCTCAATTTTTAGAGCCTCGTATTTGTGCCGCGGCTCCGGGCCGTTTACTGCCCGCGTATTCGCTTTTCCCGGGCCCATAAAATCGGGCCTTAACTGCCATTGAGTGGCTATAAAATTCGCGGCCCCTGTTCACTTAGCACCAACATCGACCGGGGTGGGCCTCGCACAGCTTCCTGTTGCAACCACGACTTACATACGGATGACGTTAGGATCTTGAAAATGAACCTCCAATGCTTCGATTATTCTCTAAGTTCGTCAATGACTTATTTCCATTTCCAAACCAATTATTTCCTACCGATGATTTCCTCTCTTTCTATCCGAGGATTGTAAACACCAGAAGATCGAGGATTGCCATAATAAATGGCTTCTAAATTTACTCCTTTTTATGGTATGGTTGACAGTAAAAATGCTGATAGAATGTATATAAATTGCATAACTAGGACGAGATTCAAATCTGGTATCACTGAGAATGGGTACTATTCAAAACATTTTGGGAACATCAAACAAATATTTGTGTCATGGAAATAAATTTTATTTTATAGTAAATAATTTAATCAGTTAAAAATTCTTAAATCCCCTTATATTGAAAATTAAAATGTGTCATCTATCCTTCTCTTTTTAACAGAATTAATTTTTTATACGTGAACATAAAACAAAAATGGTATTGAAAAAATCATCTTCCGAATACAGTTTTTGGTTCGACTTTGATATTCAAAATATAAATCTGAATGAGAATTGTTTTGGATTGTATACTGAAAATTAAAATATGCTATCTTCCCTTCTTTTTAACATACGTAATTTTTTATATGTGAGCATAAAACAAAAATGGTATTGAAAAAATCATCTTCCGAATTCAGTTTTTGGTTCGACTTTGATATTTAAAATATAAATCTGAATGAGAATCATTTTGGATTGTATATTGAAAATTAAAATGTGTTATCTTTCCTTCTTTTTCAGCATACTTAATTTTTTATATGTGAGCATAAAACAAAAATGGTATTGAAAAAGTCATCGTCCGAATACAGTTTTTGGTTCAACTTTGATATTCAAAATATAAATCTGAATGAGAATCATTTTGGATTGTATATTGAAAATTAAAATGTGTTATCTTCCCTTCTTTTTTAACACATTGTTGACCGGTCACGAGTTAACTCGTGTTTTTATGGCCGAACGTTGCTGACCGGCCACGAGTAAACTCGTGATGCATTTTTTTTCGCATCGCTGTTGTTTTCTCTGTTGGCGACCATACAGTGCAAGTGTTGGTCAGTATAACACAAGCTGTGTCTCTCGCTTATAAGACCCGCCAAATCTTTTGTTGTAAAAAAATATTTAATAATTAAAAAAATTAAAAAACGATGATGAAACGTAATGAGGAATCTTTCAATGAATTATACGCGGGTGCTTTATCTGATTGTCCGAGTGATTATGAATCAAATTGTGCTAATAGCCTGTGACATGAGATAAATTTTCAATAAAATTGCCGGTCAACAATGTGTTAACATACTTAATTTTTTATATGTGATCATAAAACAAAAATGGTATTGAAAAATCATTTTCCGAATACAGTTTTTTTTCGACTTTGATATTTAAAATATACGAGTATATCTGAATGAGTATCATTTTGGATTGTACACTGAAAATTAAAATGTGTTATCTTCCCTTCTTTTTTAACATACTTAATTTTCTATATGTGAGCATAAAACAAAAATGGTATTGAAAAATTCATCTTTCGAAAACAGGTTTTGGTTCGACTTTGATATTTAAAATATAAATGGGAATGAGAATCATTTTGGATTGTATGTTGAAATTTAAAATGTGTTATCTTTCCTTCTTCTTTAACATACTTAATTTTTTATATGTGAGCATAAAGCAAAAATGGTAGTGAAAAAGTTATCTTCTGAACACACCTTTTGGTTCGACTTTGATATATAAATCTGAATGAGAATCATTATAGATTGCATATTTCAGATTGAGTTGAAATGGGAATGAAGCTAATTATATTTCACAGCATGAAGGGCAATGTACATATGAATTGTAAACTCTTTAGCTGTATGTTTATATTGTTAAAAGACTAAAGATCTTCATAAAGAGTTTTAGTAATAAAACTTATTGTCTTAGTACTTTCTATGCGCACTGAATGTTATGCTTAATTCTTTGTTGATTAAATCCTTTCCAAAGGCTTAGCTCTCCATTCAACCCTAAACATTTATTTCCGCTTTTAGCCTTATGTTTTTGTAACCCTTTTTTTAATGCTAGTGAGGGGTTACAGTTTAGAATTGAATGTTTCTTTTCAGAGGTATTTCGTCGCATCTGTAAATTGTCAAAAGCCTACATATTATTTATTTTTATTTTTAATTTTCATTTTAACCCTTTGCATCTTAACAATCTAGCATTAAAAGATATTTTCTCTAATGTAAGAAAATATTATTTCTAGTATATAAAAACATATTTAAAAAAAATCAAACCATAAAAATAGAAGAATGTATTTCCTAAAGAAAAAGAAAATTATACATTATCTATTTTGCTCAAAAGCTATCTATACCGAAAGAATTTGAAACTCTTTATGAGAAATCTATTTCTAGCTCCTTCACAATTTTATCTCACTAATCAATGTCCCAATCATTTTTGCCAATTGATGAATATCTCAAATCTAAATTATTATCGATTACACAAAGTAAAAAATATATGAAATTTAATTAAATTTGAATAATACAG
>CM063503.1:95168641-95171141 GCA_032207245.1 Pardosa pseudoannulata | reverse complement strand
TTTGCTTTAAAGTGATTAAATTATTGATTCTACTTTAATTTCTTATCTCGCTCTTGTAGCGAATAAATTTGAAACAATGCACTTCATCCCTTTCTGGAAATTTTTTTAATGAACTTAAGAGATTTGTGGCATTTATTTTCGTCTCTTTTTGTTCTGCATTAAATTATAATATCAGGATTTTGGAAACCTGTTTTAATCTACGCCTTCTCTTTTCATTCCTCATATTTCCCAAGATGGAGGAAAAGCAATCTACTTTTTTAAAGAAATTACAAGGAAACAGATGTCACAGTCATAATAGTTTTGAAAACTAGATGACGCCGGAGAAGATTTAAGCTCTTGTTTTTAAAAAATTAAAAATTAACGGTATACTCTACGCATACAGAAGCAGGGGGAAAACTGCATTAAAATTTTATTATTTGCTTAAAAATGTAGGTTGTTTACATTCAATATGTTTAAGAATTCTTTTTTTGTTCAGTAAAATGTTTATTTGTCTTCGTTTAATATAAAATTATAACTTTTCTCAGGGTTTTTAAATCTTAAATTTAGCATAAAGCACACATATATAAATGCATTACAAGTTTAAAAATAAATAAATTTCTGCTGACATTATTAGCATAAGTAAGGGATTAATTTTAAACAAACTCTCTCTCTCTTTATATGTACTTATATATATATATATATATACACACACGTATACGTATACATATGGGTGGGTGTACGGGAATATGTGTATACATTTAAATTTACAGAGATTTCTAACATGTAAGGGCGTGAGAGCCACATAAATAGTTACGGGCCACTCTTTCATAATTAACTAATTTTCATTAAAGCAGATAAGAGCAGAAGTACCATGATGAAATAATATACATATCTTAATTTTCTAATTAAAAACAAAGGTTTAGTCATTTTATTTTATAAAGCAGCTGGAAAAGCTTAAAGCCTTGTGTTATAAAATATATTTTGAGAGCTCCTCTCCATTTGTACATTTTAGATGTAAAAATTAGGCATTAGAAAATTAGAAAATCAAATTCAAAAGAGCTCTTTATTAAGTTTAAGCAAATAATTAAAGCTCTTAAAACAGTAATTACTGTATTATTGCAAAAAGAATGAAATAAAAAAATAAACTAAATGGTCTTCTAACTGGAAAAATTGAATTTTTGAAGACAATCACTCAATGTTAAATTAATATTGACAAATTGCAATAGGGAAACAAATTACCTAAAAATTAATTGAAGTTAATAATAACGTAAACAAAAAGAAATGTGAAAAAGATAATTTAGAAGGTATATGGTGGTCCCTGTATCCATCAATAAAAAAATATAAATAATTTTAAATAAATAATTTGAACAATTTTAATGTAAATGTAAAATTTAAAATGAACATGGTCCACTTAGGTTGTAAACTCCTCACTTCACTCTCATATTTTATTATAAAGGACCGAAACCAAAATATTATTTCCCTTTGGTTTCTGTTAAAGACTTATCAAGCTCTTTATTATTAACTTTTGCAAATCGATGTGCCAGCTCACGAATTTCTAGTAATGTCATTCCGAAATGATTGGTTTGGTTTGGTTTGGAGTGCTAAGGTCTACTTTTTGCAACACGAGGGCTAATGAGACCGGGACCTACAGCTTTAAGCCGATTCCGAAAGGCTACGAACATCCATGCCAATGTGGGATTCGAACCCATGAACTCCGGTATCGAAGACCAGCACCCTTAACAATCGGCCATTCCGAAATGAAGGTGGTCAGCTTTATTTTCTTTAATATATTCTATAAGTAGCTTCTACTTTTCCTTAAAAAAAACAAAAAAACACTTGTTTTACCTACAAGAAAAATTGAGCTTTTCTGATTCTACAAAACTTAATTCCTTGCCTCAGCAACGTATTTTTAGATACATTAAAATGCTTACAGCCGCATATACACTAATTGACTTGGGGATAATCATTTTCACCGCTTTCTACATGTCATCTTTGTTGACAGGATTCAGTTTAACGCTGGATGAGTTCCGAACTATAATATTTATATAATGTAAATAACGAAAACTGAAGAGTAAAAAGAAAAATTGACTGACAGAATAGCTTAAAATTATTAATAAAAGATAGTTAAATTATGAACGACATTTTTTAAAACTGTTTTTACTTAATACCTTAATTTTATAATTATAGTAAGATACAAAAGTTATCTAATCTATGGTTTTTGCATTAATTTATAAGTTATTTAAGTAGATGTGTCAGTAGAAAATAAAAATGATCAACAATGCATAGACTGCAAAGTTAATATTACATATGTAGGACTAATACATTTAAGAATAGTACATTTAATAATAGTAACTGATTTAATGATAAAAGCATTGGGGGCTATAACACATTTAAGCCCAACTGAGGGGAAAAAACGGATATTTAAATATTTTATGCACTATAAGTGCTATACGACGTACTTTAAGATGCACTATAAGGGCAGCATCCACTATACTAATATAATAGCTTCCTTATTTTATAT
>CM063503.1:95048641-95163641 GCA_032207245.1 Pardosa pseudoannulata | reverse complement strand
AAGCATATACTGATATTGTTGAAAGAAACAAGAAATTCTGCTTTATAGTGCAAAACAATCACTTTAAAATGCTTACGTAGTTGTGCTATTTGAAATCATTAAATACTCATAAAATAATAGTTTTGCTAAAGGCTTTTCTTTTAATCATAAATGTCAATTAATCGTTAAGAATAGGGTATTTAAGCTTATTTTTGAGAAGGATATATGTAGCACTGAAAGATAAAGAGCATCCATAAAATAAACTTTACAACGAATTCTTTCTCGCATACGTTTGTTTACACAGGGAAGGGTTTGTATTTTAAAATGTAACGAATACTATATTATATATAGTCTAAGATAAATATATAAAAATCTAAGAAAGAAATGTGTTTAAGCTATTAATTAGCGTAAGATTCTCAAGGTGCAATGTTCTTAAATTAAGTGTTCATTGAGAGCCAAAACGAAACAAAAAAAAAAAACCAGTGTATAAAACTGTGACAAATGTTTCTTTTGATAGTAGAATAAAAAGAGAAAGATATGTGGATTCACGCAGTAGGGCATTTCGAGGCATACCAGAATTATAAATATTTCTTGCTAGTCAGGAGGCCAACATACACCTTACTTCAGATACTAATGTTTTGCTTTCGACTCTGATGATAGATGTTTGGCTTCACATGTGTCCTATCGATCTTTTCAGGTACTATTAACGACGCATCTGGCAGGAGGATTTCTGATTTTTTTAGCGCTGCTTTGTGCGAGAAAGAGCCGGGCAAACCGCCAACTGGCAACTCAAGCATGCTACTGCTTGTTTTCACTTTGTCCACTTCTAGACAAATGTTAGGCGAAATCATTTTTTTTCGAAGTTTATTCAAAGGCAAAATAGAATTTTGAGTTAGAAAAGAAACTGCTTTATTTGTTTGTAATCAGGAGGAAAATTGTTTGGGAGGATGAAAAAATTAATTTTCGCATCGTCATTTCTTTTCTTTTTCTCTTAACAACTTTTGACATCTGTAGTATTATATCAACTTTTAAAATGGTATTTTAATAAATTTATATACAGTACGTTACATACTGCTACTTTTTGTTTTCACTTTGTCCACTTCTAGACAAATGTTAGGCGAAATCATTTTTTTTTTCGAAGTTTATTCAAAGGCAAAATAGAATTTTGAGTTAGAAAAGAAACTGCTTTATTTGTTTGTAATCAGGAGGAATATTGTTTGGGAGGATGAAAAAATTAATTTTCGCATCGTCATTTCTTTTTTTTTCTTTTAACAACTTTTGACATCTGTAGTATTATATCAACTTTTAAAATGGTTTGTTAATAAATTTCTAAACAGTACATTACATGAAATAAGGTAAAGCTTGTAACTCAAATCTTTTAACCTATTAAAAAGAAAAAATTTTGGGAAGTAGCATCGTGACTTCTTTATTTTTCTTTAACCCTTAACTTGACAAGATGTTTTTTCAAATAGTTTTTTATTTTAATTTCTGTTATTTTCCCATGCCTGTATAGACATTAGCATCTCTGAAAAATAAACAAAAAAATATATCATTTTCCATTTTTGAGATAATTAATGTCGCTGTGGCAAACACTGACAATTATGTTATATAGTAGTAATAAATATGCATGTCCAGTGTAGCGGACTTAGCCAAATTAAGGGTTAAACATTTTGTGACATTGCACTATTTTATTTCATCAACTTTTAATATATGATATATAAAATTTCTGAACTCTGTATTTCAAGAAATAAGACAAAGTTTATAATTAAATACATCTACCTATCATAAAAACAGAATCACTTTAATCTTTACATTATAAGCACCTTTAACTTTATATGTAAAATTCTTATCTTCTCTTTTAACTTAAATTAAGAAAACACTGAAGAATGATACTGATCTCATTATCGAAAATCGGAGTAATGGTAAAACAGTTATAAATAAAATACATTTGCTTGGCATAACTGCAGAATTATTTTAGTATTTATATTATAAGTATCTAAAGTGGAAAGAAATATTTAATTTGCTTTTCAAAGCATTTAAAATTGCAAAATAAATAATGAGAGAATTAATTAAGTTCAGAAAATCAAGTAAATATTACAGGCATCATAACTAAAAATCATTTACAAGGCATAAAGATGGAATTATTGCAGAAAATATATAAGCATATAAAATGACATATACTTATATTTTTAAGGGATTTGATACCTTTTAAACGATTTAAAACCAGACTTAATTTAATATTCTTTAACTTAAAAATTCATTTATTCATAAAAATCCAATTCTTACTGACTGTTGAATCTTTTTTTTATGGGTTTATGTAATGTAAAAAAAAAAAAATCAAAATTTAACAGGAAAATTTTAACACAACAAAATTTTATTAATTATTTTCTTTTACAGTTACCAGAACCCGCATAAAACTGCACACTTATTTTCATGAATATTCAAGATATTTTAAACCAAAATTAAAGCAACTATTGCATGTATTTAGGATGATGAAGTATGAAACTATATTAGACTGAAAAATATTTTTAAAAGGTTTTAGAAATTCCGATAACTTCAGCTGTGAACATAATTCTTACAACTGAAAAAACTTTAAAATAAAACTTAATGAACTTTAAATGAACTTTAAAATTGAAAAATAGAACTTCATTTTATTTTTTCATTTAAAAAAAATTTGATGTATATTTAAATGCGATTAAAAACTGTTCATATTAAAAAATGTACAGTGTTGTTTTCAGTGATATATCTCTAAAAAATACTTATTATTGACATTTGCTTTTTTAAAATTTTTTCTGTTAAATCAAGAAACTTTTTGTCAGATAACAAAGAAAAAATAATTATGAGGATTTTTTAGTTAAACCCTCGAATTTATTTCTGTCACATAACTAAAAAAACTGGTCATGAAGTAAATGTATGTTTTTCAGATATATAATATATTAAGGGATAAAAATTAAAAAGTAAGATAATTTTGTAGGAGTTTAACCTGAAATTCTTAAAATGTAGCAACCTTTAAACTGAAATAAAATATGTCATAAATTAAAACATATAATTCTAAGATTTATTATGATAGGAATCAAAGAGAGCTAAAGTAGATAAAAATTAAATAGACAGTAGTCTATAAATTTATTTCATATCCTAAAACTAATGGCAAAGTAAAAGACATGTGTAGTAGTCAAGCATTCAAAACCATCAGACTGAATAGAGCAGTGAAAACTTCTGAATTCCACACTGTTGATTTAGATAATGTTTTTTAACATATATATGTATATAAATATATGTGTATGTATATATGTATATGTATATATGTGTATGTATATATGTGTGTGTGTGTGTGTGTGAGCGCGTGAGCTCGTTTATGTATATATATATATATATATATATATATATATATATGTATATATATATATATATATATATATATATATATATATATATATATATATATGTAATATGGGCGAGACTCATTCCAAAGCATAACACATTTTATTTCTGGTAAGATATATGAAACCATACAACATGCAAGCACTTTTACAACATTGTTCACGCAGACAATATGATCCTGCACACATACACTTTTCAAGTAGGGATTTCTCAGGTAAAAAGACTACGAATAATCCCTAACCACAATTGATCATGTGATAAAAATACCCATTTTTAAGGAGAACGGTGTAACTATTGGCAAAAGTAGTACAGACATAGGCTGAATTAAGTGTATAGCGTGTCTGGAGGGAAAAATTCAGAATTACTGCGCGAACCCCGAACTTGCTTTATGAACAAGAGTTATTAAATTAATATTAAAATATGTAAATAAGGGATTTTAATATTACATACATTATATATATATATATATATATATATATATATATATATATATATATATATATATAGTGCAAGTGTCCTCGAAATTTATGAAATAGGTTAAATAAATAAAAACACCATTTTTTTTTACCTTAATATATTGAACTTTAAGATAATATTTATTGTGTCACCATTTCAGCTTACAAAGGTAAAATGTATTATTTTGTAAAAGGACATCTCGATGAGGTGACAAAATAAGTTTCTAAGATAGCATATGTTTCTAAGATTGCACGTATCCCCAAGTACCCATTCGATTAGTAGTTTATAAAACACCAAAAAATATTCGTGTTTATTACTTTTCAACTGCTAAATACAAACATCCCTTTTTAAGTGATCGTACTTTTGGTATAGAGTGACAGAATATTAACCCTACCGCTGCAAAACATAATCTCACGAAAATGGAATCGAAACGTGACAAGTCCCTCGGCGAACAGAGACAGCTTAATAGCATACAGCTCCGTTCATGGAAACGCTCTAAACTAAATCACCTCTCAAAACAGGCGAAACAAGGCCATTGGTCGGAAAAAGTACTAGAATTTAAAATCCATTGCTTGTGAAAAGTTTGGGAAAGTAGGAGGGTTAAAGAATGAGAAATCTCTTCGTAGTCATTTGACACAGAGAAGGGAATATTTTTTTTCCCTCTTTACACAGAAATGGCTTCTTGATCCCAGTAAAAGACGGCGATAGAGAAAAGTCGTCATCAGGTTTTACATTTCGAGCGCTGCCAAAACTCACTCATCTCGTTCGAGTTGAACAAAAATCAGAATTTATGGCAGAACCTGGGGAACCAGTAATCCTGCGTCTTTCACTCATGCTGCAACTATAAATAATACACACTTTTTCCGAGGCTGGCTGACTATCAACAAGTGTAGCTATCTTTCGGGAGCTTTCCTTCGCATCGATACCCACTCGAATATGTAGCCTCTTCACAGAAACGTTTATGTGAAGATCACGCTTGCACCGACTTGTAAAATGATGCATGCCTCGCGATACAACGGTAGATAAGCAATCAAAGGCGAGATTTCTACAGTTCAATTTCAGCTTACTTTCCTTTCGTATATCTTTACTGGCACACTTTCTTGTTACTTTATCTCAATGTCTGAAATTGGCAGTCACTTTTTTGTTCCCATTTAGACGACTCGAAACCGTTCACTTAAGCAATTTTGGTCTAGTCATTTTGTGCTTCGATAGAATTTCTAGTTGAGTACAACACAGCTGTACCATATCTCATCAATACTTAGAAGCAGTGAGAAAATACATTTTGTAAGAGCAACAAAACCTAATTTCATAAGTATGCATGACAATTTATAATAAAAAAGACATGTTATATTTCAGTCTATAATAACAGACTAGTCTTTAATTAAAAAAAAACCTACTCCCCTCCTCTAAATGTTTAAATATTTTTAAAAACTGGTTTACCAAAATTTACTTTTGCAATATTATATTAGTTTGATTCCGTTTAAACGACTCGAAACCGTTTAGTTAATTAATTTCGTGCTTCGATATAATTTGTAGTTGAATAGAACACAGCTGTATCATATTTGAGCAATTCTTAGAAGCCATGAGAAAATATATTTTGTAAGAGCAATAAAAATCATAATATCATAAGTATACATGACAATTTCTAATAATAAAAAAGACATGTTATATTTCTGTCTGTAATAATTGACTAGTTTTGAATTGAAAAAAATACACACTTCTTTTCTAAATATTTCTAAAAACTGGTATACGAAAACTTGTTTTCTCCGTAGAATTTTAGCTGCCCCCCCCCCCTTGTTTTCTCTTGGAAATATCTGTTGCAGCTTAAAGCTGCGATCTAAAATTTGAGAAAATCTAGTACACACAGGACTTGAAACTTGTTGCATTTTTGTTAGAAAAACTGAAAATAATAGTAGGTAAAATTGCTTTACGATTGCAATGAGTTAATATATATATACACATAGATTATTTTTTGTTTTATTGCAGTTCATTTTTCAATGGAGTAAAATATGACAACAGAGATACTGAAAGGGTCCAGAAAAATAATTTTTAGTGACATTATTCTCATAGACAGCTTGATTATTTCTGCTTATAATGTTTATGCATGTAAAGGATATATAACATCTTGTTTTGCATTTAGAAATCTAATTTAACTTTAGAAATTTAAAATCTAAAAATTTACAACACAATTTACTAACATTTAAGGGATTTTACATTTAGTAAATAAGGAATTATGCTGAACCAAAGAAAGTATCATTATAGACAGTATCATTATACACAAGGTTTCACAGTACATCTTTTTAAAAAATATTATAATAGTAGAAAGATAATCTTGAACTAAACATCTTTTGGACAGATATTCTGAGAACAATTCTTATTTAATTAGTATATATAACCATCTAGGTATCATAATTAAAGTACCTATTTTAATTTTTTAAGATTTTGAATTCACAGTGGTGTTATAAAACATTTAGCTATAACACAAATCCATCTAGAGATGAAGTTACATAATCTTGATAGTGTTGATATATGAATGTTGTGATAATTCGTCAGATTATGCTAGTCTAGCTTTTAACTATTGAAGAAGTATAAGATGAAACTATGTTGAGTTGTTAACTTCAACCAATTTGAAACTAGCTTGTAACTCGGTAAGTGATCTTGATACCCAACTGCAGGATAGGATGATACTAAGAAAAGTCACAAATCAATAAGGAGTTTGAGGGGTAAAATTGTTTAGGGTAAACAATTTTGAAACCAGACTATAGCAGTTAAAAATTAATTAAATCTTCTTAATTTAGTTTCATACACTATTTAAAAAGAATTAATGATTCGGTCTCTTGTAAAAACATTCTGGGTTAGGGAAACATGGATCAAAAATTTATTTTTCAGCTTGTTACCTTCAACTGATTTGTAACTAGCTTGTAACTTGGTAAGTAATCTTAATAATCAACTAACATACAGGGTGCTACTGAGAAAAGTCACAAATCAATTACGAGTTTGAGGGGTACAAATGTTTAGGGTAAACAATTTTGAAACCAGACTATAGCAGTTAAAGATTAACTAAATCTTGTTAATTTAGTTTCATACACTATTTAAAAAGAGTTAATGATTCAGTCTCGTGCAAAAACCTTCTAGGTTAGGGAAACTTTGATCAAAAATTTATTTTGAAGCTTTTAAGAATTTTTGGTTTGTGTGATTTTTGATTATCTGTTGAAAAATTAAAAGTATTTTGAAAAATATTAATTAAATTTGATGCTGATTAATGTTAATATATCTTTACTTGATAATCATTTTTCTTATATGGAGGTTTTCATTTAAAAAGTATAGAAGAAAGATTTTGCCTTAAAAATTGTTTACTAAAGCTCCAAATTTCTCCATGTTGTCTATTAAAAATCGGGTAAATTATTGCATTAATTCAAATGCTAAAATATTTCTTTGAATAATACATAAAATTAAAACAATACAAAATTAAAACTTCCTGTCTGAAACTGAAAATGCAGTTTCGAAACAGTAGATGTACTTTACTTAGCTATTATTCATTTTCACAAGTCATTATGTTTGCAAGTCAGTCTTTCATAGTTATTGGGTTTTCAACTACCATTTAAGATTAATAGATTGTAGAATTCAATACCCAATGATGCACTTAGGAAATGGTATTCACACTAAGGATTTGAATGTAACATGATTACGACGCCGTTTTCTTTTGAAAGGACTCCGTAAGGTAGCACGATAAAGAATGAGTATTAGAAAAAGTACCTGCATCCCGTGAAACAAGAACTCAAAAAGATAATGGGGCTCTATGATTAGAAAGGCTTCCGTCAAACCTACCCCGAGTTGAAAATGATTCTTAATTACTTAATCCGAGGGCCGGAAAAAAAGCCTCATTCTCTGCGAAACAAAAAGAGATCTTGAAACATTACTTTAACAGGTTGAAATTGCACTTCGTGGAATGGGGTCCCGGATTACCTAATGACTGTCGGGTAGGTTTCCTACTCCCGAGCTTTAGAATAGTTTTAATTACCAGAACCCTTCGTCTGTTGTCACCCGTGTGTTTTAAAGGATGGGTAATCAGATGGGAAGCAAACGCTCGCACCGAGGGGCCCCTATCCATCAAAACGTCAGGTCTGCGCGCCGCAAAACAACCGGCAAGAGATGCTTCCGCGCTCTCGAAATCACTTTTTTCACCACTCGACTATAAATAAAACTAGTGTCTGGCTACCTGTCAACGAGACGCAGACTCGAGAGAGAAGATCGCGTGTTTGACGTTCCCGTAATTTACTCGTGCTTTTACTGACTCCTTTGCTTCCACTCACACCTTTCCGCTTTTAGCTTAGATTTACCCACACCATTAAACGACTTTTGATGGAAGACCGAATTAAGCGGAGGGTATTGAACCACGACAGAGAAAGTTACACACATTTATTCTTCTATATTTTAAAAATATTTACTTAGAGCTACAAAGGAGCCTTAGACAGAACCCAAATTGCTGAAATCTAAGAAAAACACTTCGGCCCTTAATAAACAAACAAGACGTGTGCTTTTACCAGCAACTCGTATATTTGAAATCTGATTTGTATTTTAAAACTTTTAAAAGAAAATTTATAAAATTATCTCTAGGCCGCTTACCAAATAAATGAAAATCGGCTTTTACTAATAACTCGTGTTTAATCGCAAATACATTTAGATTTTAGAGCTTTTTAAAACTTTAGATCTAAAAATCTTATTTTTAAATACTGTGAAAACACTAAAATTGTGACTAATTCTCTTAGTTTAAAGAGCCAAGTAATTTTATACTCGTATACTTAAATTAAGAGAACATCATTCTAGGAAACTATGATATACACCAGGTTGGTTCGTTGGTTGGGGTTTACTGGCGCCAGATCCAAGTTAGAATATGCTGCGCGAAATAGAAGAGCACAAATTAAAACAAAGTTATATAATTTAAAAGTTAGAGAAATTAATAGTCAAAATTTAAGAAAAATACAAGCAAAAACGAGGTAAAGACTCACATTAAAACATTAAAATAAATAAATGAGGTTTTAAGCATTAGTTCGAAAAAGAAATTAAAATAGTTTTGGATGAGGATGTTCGCCCAAAAGTTCTTCCAAACTACGATGAAAAATTTTTTAAATATATATAATAAAAACGTTTTAAAGCAGTACATGAAGTTAAAGTATGATGAACAGTGAGATAAGTATGACAAATGATATATCACCAGGAAACTTTTCAAAAGTTATATTATTGTTTTGTTTATTCTCAATAAAACATTAGTACAGAATTAAAAAACCTACCGGTATATCACTGTTTAATTTAAGAAACTTAACCTCTCACGATTCAACTTTTGTATCGTGTTGTATTTCAAACAATTAGTACAAATTTTAGATGTTTAATTAAAAAATAAAACAGTTACTGGGAAACGTTTAAACAAAAACTAAGGGAAAGAATGAAACCTTTTATAGAAAAATATCACAAACGCTTATAAAGTAGAAACACATTGCTAAAATTGTTCCAGTACAACTATGCATACAATATTGGGGGTATACATTATTTAATCTCTCTTTTCCCCCATTCACAAAAATTTAAGTAAAAGGAGGGGATGTTTTATGTAATAAAAGAAAACGTATCTGGCATCAATAGTAAGTTTACTTTTCTACTTGAAAAAAATGGAATAATTTATATTTATGAATAATAGTAACATTTACAAGAAAATAATAAATAAAAAGTAAACGCATAAAAAATGAGAAATATAAATGTATCTGCTATCAAAAATACGTAAAAATAAGGACAGTTACGTTCACTTGCGTGACACATACACACACATATATTAGTGTGTATATGTGTATATGTATATGTGTTTGTGTGTGTGTGTGTATATATATATATATATATATATATATATATATATATATATTCTATTCTAACTAGATTAAAATGTGATTTAATTATATAAGGGAAACATATGGAATCGTAATTTTAGGAGGCTGTTGTTTCTTGAAGCATCAGGTTTCAGCACTTTAATTCTTATAGCATTAAAAATTATTATATTCTACGTATTTTTATTAACTTGTATAAGTTTATGAAAACCATTATATATAAAACTTTTCACTGGATTCTACATAAATATTTTATATTTTATTAATAAGTAATGTAAAAATTGAATTTAGTATTAGATTATTATTAATATTAATATCTGCTGTAAATAATTTGTTAAATTCACATAATAAACAGAATATTTTATTTTCGTTGAAATGCTTTAATAAAATAATACACACTATATAAAAGGATACACGCTATACTCCTTTTTGATAATAAAAAACATTAAAAGATGAAATTTTAATAAGGTTATAATAGCGCAATAACTTATTGACGCACACGATATCATAATATAATTCAGTTGTAATCACCAAAACGTTACTTTGTCCTAAAGTTTATAAACTCCTTTATATCTCTAGAAGCTGAACTTGAATACTACTCGAAATTTAGTAGATCTGAAAACTCAATTATCCCCCCACGTTTAGCAAATGATAATTTAAAACACAATTTATTGCTAAGAGACTCCACTGAAAGATATTTAAAGGCGTCAGAGTACAACAATCGAACAAATCTTCTGAATGGATGTGCTACATTGAGCAGCTTCATTCTAATTCCTTCTCGGGCAAATTATACCGCAGAATTATATATATGTACTGTCTAAATGAGAATGCCACGATGCATAAGCAATTTTAAATCCATTAATATCAAATTGTCAAACATAAATTGTAAAACTAACTGAATAATGCTTTATCAATACTTTTAAGCATTATCTTTCGTGCTATTTTCTTTAGAATTTAATAAAACAATCATATCCATGTGATATAAATCCAATTAATCGTTATCTAATGCTTTATATCAATTTATTAAAATCGAAAATATCAAAAAACTAATTTTTACATTGTTTTATAATAAACAAAATTATAAACAATTTTTAAAGCTTAAAATTTCATTGCATCATATCAGTTGTAAAATTAATAGAATGAATCATTAAGATTGCTTGCAAGCATTATAATTTCTTTTATTTTCTTCACAATTAATTCAAACATTAGCATATTTAAATTATGATATTAATCAAATTAATAGCATCCCCTATATAATAATAGCCTAAGTTGTCTGTCAGCGAATTTATGAAGCGGTTGTACCTGGAATGGATACAGCCATCCATATTGGATTTTTCATGAGTTAGGGTTAGCAAAATTCAAAGCGAGTTCGAAATCCACCTCATCCCCCCCCCTTTACGAGTGTTTAATGCAATTATTTCAAGCCTTATTCTCCCTCTTATTCTATACTAAATTCATTATTGATAGGATGGCGAGGGTGGAGCACAATATTTAAATTTCTGGGCTGTTTTTACTTGACCCTTATATATTCTAACCATTTCCTTCATCACATGTAAGCTGGCGCATGGGGTAGAGTGTCTGCCCATTTGATCATCGTACTTCTCGGGTTGATGGTTCTGCCCCCGACGTAGCCGAAATTTTTGTCTAATAATTTCTGCTTTTTCTTTTGAATTTTTATTCCTAAAGTTGTTTTATTATTTTTAAAGTTTTATTATTTTAAAAATAAATTTTTAGCATTTTTCAAATTGTTATTTTTATTTTATTAAATTCACGTATTACCATTATTATATCAAGCCCCATTTTAAGAACAGGCGATTAAATGTATCAATTTATCATATAATAAATAGGTAAAAATAACAATTTTTTTCTAGCATTATGACGTTATTCCTTTAACCATCTCATTTAATCCTTTATTTTAGATTATTTAAATATCCTCTGCATTATTTCCATACGTTTTATCACAAACTTAGATATTACGTAAATAATTTTCTTAATGTAATATTTTGTTGCAAAATAATTCTCAGTCAAAAAACAAACCATTTTTTTAACCTGCCTCATAGGGTACTTTACAATTCTGGAAAATTAAAAATTCTACTGATCTCGTCAAATGACGGGCTATATGCTAGTTTTAAATATTAAGTTCGACAAGTACAAAACATCTTATTAAACAATTTGTTCTTTGGCAGCAAAGCAAATAATATTTTAATTTGATACAGTAAACAATTATAGCTTATTTTCATTGCAAATCATTTGATAATTAAATAAGACAGTTTTACTTTAAAAGAATAATTTATAATACGCTTGTTTATACAAAAGCAATAAATTATTGACACTCCTAATATTTTAATATGTGCTATTTGTAATCACTGAAATGATAATCTACTCTAAAGTTTATCAATTAATCTGTTTTCAACTCAAGAAGCTAAAGCTTGGATTTGAACGAATATCGAAATTTAGTATACCTGGACACTCAATTATTTCATTACATTTAACAAATGATGATTTTAAACACAATTTATTGCTAAGACACTCCGCGGAAAGATATTTAAATGAGTACAACAATTGAGCAAATCGTCTTAATAGATGTGTTACTTTGAGCAGTTGCATTTTAATTCCTTCTCTGTTAAATTTTGCAGTAGAATTATATGTATGAACTGTTCAAATCAAAATAACACAATGCATAAGCAGTTTTTAAGCCCATTAATATCAGATCGTAGTATATGAATTTTAAAACAAACTAAATAATGTCTTAATGCATTTAAGCATCATAAATTCTGTTATTTCCTTTAAAATTTATTAAGACAATATTATCATATGATATAAATCCAATTAAACATCTAGTATTTTATACTGAAGTATTTAAAATGAAAAAAGTCAAACAATTTACTATTAATTTTTATATTGTGTTATAATGAATATATTAAAATATAAGGTATAAAATCATACGCAAATTTTAAATGCATTAGATTTATATCCCATTATAATAGTTTTACAATCAGCTGAATAAATCATTAATAATGTTTGAAAAGAATTTATTTCTTCACTATTAATCCACACTGTATATTTATTCTACATTAATCATGTTAATATTTTAAGTAATATAACTGACAAGTACAAGGCAGTTTATTATATAATTATTTTTTCATCAAGTTATAATGATTATATTATATAACGAAACTTTATATTCTTCCCAATTTATTAACACGTTGATATATTTGAAAAGAGAATTTACATTAACTGCTCTTTAAGTTCTAAAGTAGACAAAATACAAGACGTTTACTGTATTTTTCATTCTGTTTAAGTCAAGTAAATACTTTTTAAATGAATACAATAAACGATTATAGCTTATTTTTATTAGAAATTATATGATAACTCAATAAGGCATTTTTAAAAACATTAAAAGATTAAATTATAATACGCTTGTTTATACAAAAGCAATAATTAATTGCAGAACCTATCTTAATGTAGTATGTCAGTTGTAATCACCGAAATGATACTACGTTCCTAAGTTCATCAACTACTCCCTTTTAGCCCAAGAAGCTGAAGCCTTGCGTTGAATTCTACTTGAAATTTAGTAGACCTGGAAACTCAATTATTTCCTCCCGTTTAACAAATGATGATTTTAAACACAATTTATTGCTAAGACACCCCTGCTGAAAGATATTTAAAGGCGTCACGCTACAACAATTGAGCAAATCTTCTGAATAGATGTGTTACATTGAGCGGGTTCATTCTAATTCCTTCTCAGCCAAATTATACCGTAGAATTATGTGCATGTGTTGTCCATATGACGATGCGACAATGCAAAAGCAATTTTTTAATCATTAATATTGAATTGTAGTATATGAATTGCAAATTTAACTGAATTATGTCTTAACAATAATTTTAAGCAATTCTGTTATTTTTTAAAAATTTATAAAGACATTAATCTATATAATATAGATTTCATTAATCGAATCTAGTGCTTAGATTAAAGTGTAAAGACCGAAAATTCTGAAACAATTTACCCTACTATTATTTTTTTCATATTACCATTCATACATTTAAGCACAATGCATACAATCATGAATTTTTTACATGAATTTATTATCGCACTGTAACACTTGAAATATACGTTTAACTTAATGAAGCGTAAAGTATGCTTTCTAAAATTATATTTTTTATTATTTTCTTCTCAATTATTTAAAACAATATTACATTTAAATTTGCTAAATCAAATTAATTGCATTTGAAGTATTAAAATAAAAACAATATGTGAGTTGGTTTATTGTAGTATTTGTTCTTTAATAATGCTATAATGATTATATTATAAAACGATACATTGAGTTAATAAGCAATTTTTAAAGGCCTTAATAAATTGTGTTATATGAAGAGCAAAATTAATTGAATAAAAGTTTAGTAGCAAAGATTAAAATTTCTGATATTTATTTCCAAATTAACTCAAACATTAATTTATTTAACTCACAGAAATGCGGTTAATAGTATGCTAGTTCTCAGCTTTAAAATAAACAATTTACTATCCTATTTATTATTTTCTAGTACCATAATAAATATATTATACATTTATATTTGAATGAATACAACCTGAATTATGAAATACTTAAAAGTTCACGAGTAGCAATAAATGCTTTTGAATTTTCTTACAAATTTGTGAACTTTCACAAACAAATGTTAAATAAAACGATTATTATTACTTTTTAAAAATTAAAAGTGCAAAAATTCAGATTTTATGAATAAATTCAATGAATACATTTTTAAAATGTTCACTACTTCCTGGATATAAATTTTAAGAAATTAAGCAATGCAATATATATAAGCTGTTGGTTTTCATTAATCAGCAAAGAAAAGTTTATCGATATTTTAACAAGAGATACAGTGTTTTCATAAACACTTAATTATTAATTAAAATATTTGCAAAATATTAACTTTCAATTTCGATCTTTAATATTTAAGCTTAGGATCACTAACATCTCAAAGGAATAGATGGAAAATAAGAAAAAGAAGTCTAGAAAGTCCCATTAACACTGAGTTGCAATGGACACAAATCAAAATATTCTGAAGTCAGCACTTAAAAAGAAAAAACAAATATTAAGCTATTAACGTATGGACTTACTGGAAGACAATGAATGCCGATTGTTTAGGGTGCTGGCTTTCGGAGCCGGAGTTCGTGGGTTCGAATCCCACTGTGTCATGGATGTCCGTAGCCTTTCGGATTCGGCTTTAAGCTGTAAGTCCCGGTCTCGTTAGCCCTCGTGTTGCAAAAAGTAGACCGTAGCAGTCCAAACCAAACCAATTAATGAAACAGTGTGTAAAACCTTTATATTTACTTGGAACGGTTTTTCATTTTTAGTAAAGATAGAAGGCACATTTTTATAAAGATCATAAAAATTTTGAACTATCGTTATTTCTAATTTTGATAATTAGATAATTTCTTACTTTGGCAGTCTATGATTTTTTAAGTCTCTATTAATTGGCTATTGGTACAGGTATATCAACTAAAACAAGAACTAACAATTGTATCTGCCGTATTGTAGTTGTACCTTAGAGTATGTAGCTTCATTTTTAAGTACTGTATTAACATGTGACAGTACATAAATATATGCTACTTCAAATTTTTTTTATTATATCCTACGATTTTTTAAATTTTAAGGAGAGAGTTACTTGAATGCCACATATTTTTTATTCTTATGAGTTCATAATAACTTAGATTTAAGATAAATATATAGATTCAGCACAAATGATCGAAACTTTAACGGGTTAAATCAAAAGTTTCCTACTGACAGTCCACAAAAGCTTTTAGAAAAAAGAATCATACCGCGGTAACTTCACCTGGATGTAATGCATTAAAATCCAGAACAGATACGTAAGTATTTCTTGAGATTAATATTATAGAGCTAGTGGTGGACATCCGTTTATTGGTTGATGCAGGTTTCAATCCCCAATACTCTCTCTAAATTATTATTTTTAAAATTTTATTTTAATGACATTATTAGTTTTATTTCACAATAACTTAGATTACTAGTTCATAATAAATTAGGTTTAAGATATTCATAAATATATAGATTCAGCAGAAATGATCGAGACATTAACGGGTTAAATGAAAGGTTTTCTACTGACAGTCCACAAAAGCTTTTAGAAAAAAGAATTATAGCTCTGTAACTTTTTCTTCGATGCAATCCATTGAAAACCAGAACAGATGCCGAAGCATCTCTTGAGATTAACATTAATAGAACTAGTGGTGGACATTAGTTTATTGGTTGATGCAGTTTACAAACCACAATACTCCCTCTAAATTATTCTTTTTAAATTATTTTAATTACATTATTAATTTTATTTCATCTTTAGATAATTTATTTCTTCTTCTCATTTGTCAATTTTAATTAAAATAAACTGACACTGTTGAGTGATCGTCTACAAAATTCAATTGTTTGGGACATAATAGATTTTTTTTTTTAATTTCACTCTTTTATGCAACTGTAAAATAATTAAAATCATAAAACCCTTGATTATTTTGCTTAAACTTTGAAAAAGTTATTTTTCTATTTTTATTTCCTACTTTCTTACTTTTTTTTCTTACATATAAAATGTACAAATAGTCGAGATTTGTGAAATGTATTTTATAACACAAGGGTTTCAAATTGTTTTAAGCTGTTAAAATATGTATTCATTTGCTTTTAATTAAACAATATGTTTTTTCATACTGATACCTCTGTTCTACTAGCAAAATTTCACGAAAGTTAGTGAATTATGAATGTGCGGCCCAAAATCATGCGTAAGATTTTCAATGTGGTCCTCGAACACTGACACCCATGAGTTAGCTCAATATGACTGCCTTATTCTCAATATATGAAACCAGAGGTATCTCTATATAGGTTCATTTATATGTTTCCCGATATACTATACTTTTTAATTTTAAGTACATTATTACTTATTGATGCTTAGTTTAGAAATTATCTAATTACAGCATAAAACTATGACAGTAAATGTAACACAAATATAGACAAAAGTAGGATTTAAATAATTTTAAACCACTGCAAGCATTATATACTTACTACCCTGGTCAGTTAGAAACATAGTTATAAGGTACTATGTGATGTAATTTTTCTCATAAAAATTAGGTTGGGCTTCAATTTTATCCAAGGATGTTAATTATAAAAAAAAAAACAAATTTCAAGATGAAATTTAATTATTAACACATGTTAACACTGTACTTTAAAGTGATGTTATATAATATATATAATTATTTGTCCTGCTCTTACTTAATGCACCTCTACATAATGAAAATCCGTGTGCAAGGTCCAAAAAACATAAAATTTCGATCCAAATAACAAAACTATAAACAACAGTCGGATACTCGGAAATTTGTGAGATTCTTAATATGGTTTTACGTTACCTTTACTGAAAAACATTTTCCAACAAAATATAAAGATTGCATGCAGTATTTTATTAACCGTCCTAATTTAAGGCGTTTGGAGTTAATGGGTTATGCGTAATTGTACATGTCATAAATTAAACGGATAACTTAAAAAATGACTAATTTTACTTTATAAAAAGTGCGAAAAATGAAATTAATGTGAATTATCACACTTCATCAAGCAAATTTAATAAATCACACGTAGAAAATGATGCTCATTAATTTAAGAAAATATTGGGTAAGCGGAAGAAAAGGTTTAAAAATGCTACGATCTTCAATTACTCAGAGTAACAATAGGTAATTATTTGTTTAACATATCTTCAAAGAATTCAAGAAAAATCTGTTAGGGGTGACTTATTAGGAAACGTTTCGTAGCAGAAATGAACAGATAACAGAAAAAGGAAAAAAAATGTGTAGGATGTTCTGAACAGTATGCAGTACTTATTAGTAAAGTTGTCTGCAAGCAATGCTACTCTGTTTAAAAAAATTATAGGAAATTGCACGCATCGGATGATATAAATCTGTGGATTTAGAGGTGTTATTAGCCTTCTTTGTTGACAGAGGAATTAAGTAAAACAGCTAATAATAAGATTAAATATAATTCCAATAAATAAATATATATAGCTGACAACATTTATTTAGTGTACTTATTCCGTGTTGATTGTGTCTGAAACAAGTCAAACCAAGATGTTTGATTGTAAGCCAGCGAGGAAAAATTGCCTACGTAAATAAACCGTGTTTGCACAATTTAGTGAAACGCTAATAGAAAAGTAACAGTGGCGACATTTTTTTAAAATACGCTGCAGGATTAATTGCGTTTCTCGCCGTTTGAATTTGTCTTAAAATGCAATTTATTAACGTAATTACCATAATTTGCCGAGCTAAAAACAAAAGGTTGTCACTTTTAGGATCCGAACAAGATTTTGCTTTCTCCTTTCACGCTTTTCTCCTTCCCATCCGGTTTTCAAACAAATCCAGGATTCTCGGCTTTGTTTTATTTTTTTATGCCATTTTTCGTATTCTTTATTCAATAATGAGATTCATTTTATTTTTCCAACTAACAAGAAAATTTGGTGAAATTCCAAATGAGAGTCTTCGTTTAATTTGTTCTTTGTGTGTACCTAGACTCTGAAAATATTCCCTTCAGGTATTTGATTATAAATCTCATTCATTTTTGCTCTTTTTACTGTCAATATTAAATTATTTCGCTCCTCTTTTCTACGAGTCGCATTAAGCAACGAATTTTTCAAAAGGTATTTATTGAAATTAATTTTAAGCAATTTCTTGAGTAATGTTTAGTTAATCATTGTGGATAAAATGTCTTTCATAAGATAAATTATTTTCAGCCGCTTTGATGTTTTTTCTTCTTTTAAGAGGTTTTGTATTGTTTTATTCCTATTCGTGATATCTCGTTAAGCAAAAATTCAAATTTTAAAAAGCTTTTTTTTGTTTGGATGACAAACCGTTTAAGTTACAGTGTGTCAACATGTTAAAGAATATTTATTATTCAAGCACACTGGAAAATATAGATATTTATGAAAACAAACTTTTATAAAATTTAGTCAAACTGTTGATATATTAATGATCATTAATAGCTGACAATTAATTAATCATATTAAATGTGTCATACTGTTTATGGATTATCGGAATTTTGAAATTTGTTTTGAGTTGATTTCATATTATTGGTTAGCTATTATTGAAATTTATTTTAAGCAATTTAAGTAATGTTCAGTAAATCATTGTGGATAAATTGTCTTTCATAAGATAAATTATTTTCAGCCGCTTTGATGTTTTTTCTTCTTTTATGAGGTTTTGTATTGTTTTATTGTTTTATTCCTATTTGTGATATCTGGTTAAGCAAAAATTCAAAAGCTTTTTTTTGTTTTTTTTGAATGACAAACCGTTTAAGTTACAGTGTGTCATCATGTTAAAGAATATTTATTATTCAAGCACATTGGAAAATATAGATATTTATGAAAACAAACTTTTATAAAATTCAGTCAAACAGTTGATATATTGATGATCATTAATAGCTGGCAATTAATTATATTAACTGTATCATACCGCTTATGGATTATCGGAATTTTAAAATTTGTTTTGAGTTGATTTCAGATTATTGGTTAGTTATTATTGAAATTTATTTTAAGTAATTTCTTAAGTAATTTTTAGTTAATTATTATGGATAAAATGTCTTTCATGGGATAAATTATTTTCAGTCACTTTGATGTTTTTTCTTCTTTTAAGATATTTTATTTTGCTTTATTCTTTTTCATGATATCTGATTATGCAAAAATTCAAATTTTAAAGAGTTTTTTTTTTTTGTTTGGATGACAAACCGTTTAAGTTACAATGTGTCATCGTGTTAAAGAATATTTCTTATTTAAACACTTTAGGAAATATATATATTTTAGAGAGAAACTTTTATAAAATTCTTTGTTTATTTGTCCATACGTTCAGTTAAACAGTTGATATATAAATGATCTTTAATACCTGGTAATTTATTAAACATATTAACTGAACTATACCTTTTATGGATTATCGGAATTTTAAAATTTGTTTTGAGTTGATTTCATATTATTGTTTAGTTGTTATTGAAATTTGTTTTAAGCAATTTCTTAAGCAATGTTTAGTCAATCATTGTGGATATAATATCTTTTATAGGATAAATTATTTTCAGCTGCATTTGTGTTTTTATATATTAAGAGTTTCTCTTGCGTTATTCATAATTTAAATTATTATTAATCGTGTTAAAATTCAAATTTTAAAGAGTTTTTTTTTTTTTTGTTTGGATGACAAACCGTTTAAGTTACAAGTAGTCATCGTGTTAGAAGCTATATTTATTATTCAAGTACATCAGAAAATGTAGATATCTGGCAAAACAGCCTTTTATCAAATTATTTCTACGTTGGTCATACATACATACAAACAATTTCTATATTAATTATCACTCAAAGATGCCAAGTTAGTAATATTAACTGTATAATAAATTGTACGGATTACTGCAATTTTTAAAATAGTCTTGAGTTAATTTTCAAGTTATTATTGGAATTAATTTAAAGTAGTGTTTAGTTAATCATTGTGGATGAAATGTCTTTCATGAGATAAATTATTTGCAGCTGCATTTGTATTTCTTTTATTAATAGTTTTGTCTTATTCATATTTGTGATTATTAATTACTTAGAAATTTAAATTTTATAATGCTCTTCTTTTTTTTCAGACGCTACGTTTAAGCTACAAAGCGCCATCATGTTAGAAACTATTAGTTATTCGAGCACAGTAGAAAATATAGATATCTGCCAAAGGAAATTTTAGTAAAATTTTTGCCCACTGATCCCTTATTCAATCTGTGGATGTATTTATGACCACCAAAAGATGGCTAAATTAATCAATCACATTAACTGTATGATAACTTTTATAGATTACAGGGATTTTAAAATTAGTTTTGAGTTGATTTTCAAGTTATTATTGAAAATAATTTTAAGCAATTTAATTAATGTTAATTTATATTATTGTGAGTAAAATGGCTTTCATCAAATATATTATTTTTATATGCAAATAGTTTTTCTTTTAAGACGTTTATATTACTTCAAATTCGTGATACCTCATCAGGTAAAAATTAAAATTTTGAAGAGCCGTTTTACTCTAAATGATCCATGTGTTATAGTACATTGTTAAAGATTACTTACAAGCACAGTGGAAAATACTGCTGTCTAACAAAACAGGTTTTTTTTATATACTAAATTTTTTATATAACTGTGATCATTTAAAGAATTATTAATCTCATTAACTATAGCATAAATTTTAAGGATTACCAAAATTTTTAAATTAGTTTTGATCTTGAAATCTAGAACAACGTGTTAATATGTAATTAATATTGTAATATGTTCATTTTATTATCTTTTCATTTATTAGTATAGAGCAGCAGTTGGCAAACTTTAGAACTTCAAGGTCCCCTACATATATAATTTTTATTTGGAGGACCATCATTTAAAGGAATTTAAAATAAAAAAGGCAGTAAATATATTTATAGAATAATAAAAAAACTTTTATTTTATTAATACAAATGCACATATTAAAGGTAAAAATGTTATATCGTAAGTTTAAAAGAAACTTTACTTAAGTATTACACATTTTTGTGTGATTATATGTTATTGCTTATCAACCATCCGTATGCACTCCAACAACGTCACTGCAAAAACGAAAAGCTGCGTTTATTTCAAGCCAAGAGAAAATCGAGTTTTAATTTCTGTCAAATATGAAAATCTTTTTTTTTCTCACAAATATGTTGGTGAAAACTGAGTTCAAATTTTCAGTTCTTTCTCACTCAGTGATGGATGTTCATTTCCAATAGAAGCAAAAAGTAAGATCTTTACAAAGATGACTGAAATGTAGCTTTGAGGCTTTAATTGCAAGATAGATTGATGAGGTAGTTTAGAGACCAATCTTAGGTACTATTTATTTCGCTAATAAATAGTACCTACGATTAAAAAATAAGAAGAAGCATGAAAACTGAGTTAAAATTTTCAGTGCTTTCTCACTCAGTGATGGGTATTCATTTCTAATAGAAAGCTAAAAGTAAGATCTTTACAAAGATGACTGATATATAGCTTTGGAACTTAAATCGCAAGATAGTTTAGAGTCCAATCTTAGGTACTATTTATTTCACTTATAAATAGTACTTAAGGTTAAAAAAATAAGAAAAAGCATAGTTCATCGTAAGTACTGTTAGTTTTCATCTTTTAATATGAATGTTAATGAAAATTTTTGTTAGTTGTGTTGCAGCTTACAATAAATAATCATTGGTTTTTTTTCTGTAGACCATTAAAACTTTTTCACGGACTACCATTTGGCAACTGCTGATATAGAGTATAGGCTCTCAACTGGGGAGGTTCATAGGCAAATGGAAAACCTTAAGGCAACCAAGCGGGGTGGCCTGTAAACATATCTATAAAAATATACATCACGTCTATAAAGATTAATAAATCAATTGAATAATATTGTATTTACCATAAAAATGCTATGTTTTATTACTTATAAATTTCTCTAATTCCACCACAAGCTGCATTTGGATATTTCTGGGTTAAATAGCTAGTTGACTGCCTTAGGAAAGGAACATAGCTGAACGTGGTAATTTATGAAGGATGTTAACGGAAACTCAATGTTAAATTGCTAAAATCTCCAGAACCTCCCCAACTCTTATTAATATTTTTATATCTTGTTGATCTAATGCTTAGTTTTGAGTTTTGAGTAAATAACTTTTCACTACAATTGATGGCTATTTTACTTAATTTCCACCTTGGGATTCTTATTAGATACATGAACAGATAAAATAGATAGATACACAATATAAAACAGTGTTTTAATAGTTGGTATACGACACTATTATGCAAAAGGGGGCGTTCGGATATTTTTTCTCGTCCTGCAAAGGTGAGGAGAATCTGGTATAGAGACATCGTCCTCACATATAATTCGAAGATAATTTAATTATTTACAATATAGTTAGACGCTCTCTCATAAAAAAGCAGCTATTTTGTAAACATTTAGAAGCAATAACTGGGCTTTAATAAAATAATTAGTTTAAATTAACATAATTTTTCCCAGATTGAAATAACTATTGAATTGAAATAACTAGATATTTTGGACAGTTATTTAACTTGGTCTTACTAGGCATCTAAGCAACTTACTAGTTTTTTGTTCTATTTTTTTATTATGCATTTCATAAGTTGATAAGTTCTTTTTTTAATTTAATAAAGCGTCACGTTCAAGTGTGACTTGATATTAGCGTACACTCCTGCCTTTTCTTGTCATCAGTTGCTGAAGTAAATTTTCTGCCTATTAATAATTTCCTGCCCCCAAATACTTCTTCAGTTGAGTGAAAACTTTTTCAAAATGCAACAGATTTTAGCGGAAGCGCATTTAATTTTTTACGTTCTTATATGGAAGCTTTTATTAATAGGGCTGTACGCTTATTAAGTTCTCTCGCTAATAAGTCATCCAAAACGCCTTCTCACTGTAAACCGACCTTAAAAATAAATTGCGAATAAGGTGCTAGTCTTTACTGGGTGGAAATTAGGATATCAGTTTCATTTTGTTTTACAATTAAAGACAAAGAGATAGTTATGGTATAAGATTATATGACATTGGGAAGTATACTTGTTTTTCAATTAAAAGGAAATAAAGATATATTTATTAAATTTTGAATGTATCTCTATATGTTTTAACTATTAGTTTTAGACAAGATTTAGTTTTATTTCCTGACCAGTGCATGTTCTATTAAAATTGTAGTTTATTCAGACTGAATTAGGTCTGATGTAAGAGTTGTGGTTCATTCTCTGCTAAAGAATAATTCTCTAGGGTTAGACGCACAGTGTACACTGTTCATTACTTCTACAAATTTTACTTATGTTTATCCCATCATTTCGCAAAGAACGATGGCCAATTGGTTAGGGTGCTGACCTTCTGTACCCGAGTTCGTGGGTTCGAATCCCACAGTGGCATGGATGTTCGTAGCTGTTCGGAATCGGCTTTAAACTGTAGGTCCCGGTCTCATTAGCCCTCGTGTTGCAAAAAGTAGACCGTAGCACTCCAAACCAAACCAAACCCATTATTTCACACCATTTGGTAAGTAATGGAAGCTAGAACACGCGAATTCAACAAAACTTCTATCTATACTATCAGAGTGGTTAATTCTTCGAACGAGAACTTATGTCTTGATAGGTTGAGAGAATATTTCCCTTCTTCACCCCCGAAAACTCTCAATTTCCCTTGAGAAAATGCCCCCCCCCTTTTTTTTTTCTCTAGAACACATTGTACTATCATGTATCCAAACTTACATAAATAGCAACTTTTTAACCATACATCTTTTCCAATCATAAAGTTTAAACAATTTGTTCGGCAGAATATGTCAGAAGAAGGCTCATTGTCATTAAACTCCATGCAACTTTCCTTATAGATGCAGTTAAATGTGCTTTATTTTTTAAAATTTTACTACCCCATACAACACATCGAAACAAGTAAAATTGAAACTTAAATCGGAACTTCAGAGTTCTGTACCAAAAAATAGCGCTACCTGATTGACTATAACGCAATTATTCTAACTAGAAGAAACATATAGAATTTATTTAAAATTAGAAATTACGATATGGCTTGCACTGTGAATTATTTCGAATGTTAAACGTTATTTACACTTATTTTATATCACAAACCGTATTTTTTTAATGTAATATAATTTTAACGGGGAATTTTAAAGCATCCTGCATACTCAGGATGTGTTCATGACAACTTATTCTACATCATATTCTGAATAATTTTTATAATTCAAAATAGAATAATTTGAAATATAGAGAATGGGCGCATGACGTCAAGTGCAGCAAAAATGGTAGCTCCGCATCCTCGTTAGCAAAATATTTGAATTTCCTACGAATTGTGCTTGTTATTGGGGTTTTAATTTTGTCAGCTATCTGAAAATGGTAACAATCTGTTGTACGTATGGCTGTACTAAGCGTTTCAAAAAAGATGAAAATATAGGATTTTATTGCTTTCCTAAAGATCCTACATTGCGAATACTTTGGATAAAAGCCTTGAAAAGGCAAGACTGGACTCCAAGTTCATCTTCGAGAATTTGCGGCAAACATTTTCAGAATAGTAATAAAACGTTAACCTCACTCTAATGTAATAGATTATATAAAATTATGTTCTAGGAATTTTTGTTATTATTACTAAGTTTTTTTTATATTTACATATGAAATGTTACATATTACATATTTCTAATGTATTTTCTATGCTTTTGTGAGACGTACGATTCCTATAAATGTAATTACTTTTTCTCCTTAATATGATCAGGTTTAATACATTTTTATTAGATTCTTATTTATGTAATAGTTTAGTGTGCCTGTTAACATAAAGTAGTTATACATTGATTATGATACTTAATACTACTATATAAAGTGTTTAATTCAATATATATATATATATATATATATATATATATATATATATATATCAATGGCGTGCGGTACATATGTGCAGGGTGTGCACTGCACACCCTACTTATGAGGGTCAATAATTTTATGCTCCTATGTCTACCTATCTTTATATAAATAATATTTATCATATACCATAATATTTTTAAATATTATGTTGATTTGCTGGCTTGCATTCCCGCAGTGAGTGCAGTACTAGATGAAACGAACGTAGGAAGTTCTGATGTGTACGCACTGCGCACTAAATTGAAAATCACGCTTTATATGTATGGGCTACTGGAGAAGAATCGCATACTATGGCATTGAGGCAGGTGCAGCTATTCTTCCTGCACTTGGCATTCAGAATCATCCGAAGGTACGGTTTATTAGAGTTGTATTAGAGCGGAGAATTCCGTGCTGAAGCTATTTTGGTTTTTTAACTGATTAACTGACCATACGATTTTGCAGACGGTTAGTGTTTAAATTTATATATTGTAAGATTTTGTTTTCATGGAAATATATATAAAAGAAGTATTTCATCAATATAAAGGGAAATGTTTTAGTGTGGTAAATTAATTTCGGTGATGTATTATATTTATTGAAATAATTAGCTGAAAAACAATGTTGTTTTGTTTTAAAGAAATTAATTTTAACAAAACAGTCCAAATTTTACTATTCATTGTGTTTTACAGACAGTATATAAATTATATCTGTAACACCATATCCCTGGTTTTGTTTTTAAAAAAGTTTTTTCGCAGAAATTGTTATTTCAAATAAATACAAAATAAGACGAATTATATAAACCATAACCAGTACAGACAAAGAAACTAAATTCGCTCAAAATCCAAAACTGACCGAACATAACACACAACCAGAAAGTAACACCAAAGTCGACAACACACAAAAGACAAGATTACTCAGTCATGATACACCTCATAAGTATTTTATAGTTATAAGAAAAATGAAAAATTGACACCAACCAGCAAAAAACGACCAAATAAAACTAAATAACACTCGTATTAAAAAATTATATCATAAAATTAATAAAAAATAAAAAACTGTTTCAGAATATATCACCATAATGCCCTCGAAATAAATACAAGATAAACTGAACACGAACAAAATAACTATACACCCTAACACAGTAAATTCAAAAACATACCTCAACACCAATGAAACGCATGCAACCAAAATAATAACCAGCCTAAAAGTATATCACACATACATTGAGGCAAAAGACATCAGAATATGAAAAAGCATAATTGCAAATTTCACTAACAACAAAAGCAAACAAAATTTAGTAACTTAGAAGTATTGGCACGAAAGTTGACACAAAAACCACATTAACTTTTGTTAACAACGTTAAACCCAATTGACCACACCATATCAAAATGATAAAATAACCCACAAGCTGATATGCAAACAGAAAAAAACCGGCTGGATTTCTTTCAGACTGACACTCGAGAACACAAGTAAAAATGTCCAATTATGTAAAACATAAGCACTAAAATGAACACATTGCCACGAATCAGATTTTACCATTCATTTGTGTCTACACAGACACTAGTATAAGTAACCACCGAATATCATTTGGTTTTGTTTTTAAAATTTGTCAAGATGTTTTTCGCAGGATATATGATTTCCAAATGTTAAAAACAATTAATAAATATAATTTAATCCACTGACCGAACAAGAAACAGTTCGCTCTATTGTACCAGCGTGCAGTGAAATCATCTGCACGTGGAATAGACGTTCGGTTTGTCGGCACCAATGAGCATCCGGATGAGGCACCGTTTGCTGAACATATAAGTTTTTCGTGGAAGCCCGAAGCGTTGCTTTTTCGACGCCGATATGACACCATACAACAAAAGACATGATTTTTGCTTCAGTGCTAGTAGAATTCTCATAAGTTTAGCTGTTTTTATAGTTATAACTCGACTACTCGTAGGTAAATATTTTATTTATTGTAATCTTTAAATTTATATTCATAATAAATAAACCATTTCAGAATGGAGAACTCAGATGTCTCAATAATTAAAGATTTATTGGAAAATCCATGTTCTCTGCACACCCTGCATGAAAACCTACCGCACGCCACTGATATATATATATATATATATATATATATATATATATATATATATGTATATTTATATATATATATATATATATATATATATATATGTAAGTGATATGTGCTAAAAAATTCTATTTTCAATGACTTGGCTATTTTCAGATGTTTCTTTTCTTTCCCTTAAATAAAATTTAGTTTTGTTGTACACGTGATCCATATCGAAGCTCATAAGATACAATGAAAACAAGCAATGTTTTGCCAACGAAAAGTTGAGTTGTAGTCAGCATTCGTATTTGTTTACAAACATGCACTTCCTCTATTATCTTTAGTCTTTTAACCGTATCTTTAAATAAGAGTATAACTTATCATTTACAGACAACACTTAAACTATAATTACTAGTAATTTTTTTTTTTTTTTTTTTTTTTACAAATTGACAATATCACATTTTATTTTTAGTGCTTTCACTACGAAAATAAATAGGACTCTGTTTTAAAGCATCCAATTTCTTAACCCCTTCCGGTATGATTTAATAATGAAAAACTGTGCATGAAATAACAATTTAATTTTTATTTAAAAAACTTGTTTCATTTTACAATTCTTACATATTCTTAATTAAAATCCACTTTTTACATAGTGTTAAATAATATCAGAAACAGTAAAATTAAGAAAATATCAAAGCAAAACATTAATAAGGTATACAGATAATAGTCTTCAAGCTAGTGGTACTTTTCAAAACAAAGTGCAAAGGAATTCTTAATTGTTTACACAGCCAAGTAGTCTCACTTTTAATTTGATTCTTGTAACACACACGGCATTTCTTAGTAGGTTTTCTTTTATTCTGACTCATTAATTTGGCAATGATTTGTACCAAGAAATTCTAAGTAAACAATATGCAATAGTGACTTGGGATTTTCACAAGTGATAAAAGTGTTGCCAAATTCAGTACACTAGAAATTTTAAACTAAATTAATTATCTTATTTAACAGTAACTTTAATCGCATGACGAGTGTAGCTCGTCATTGTTCGGTATGGAATGAAAAACTAATGACGAGCTAGACTCGTCATTTTACCGGAAGGGGTTAACCAGGAGAGGGGTTAGTGTTTTAGTATTTAATTAGTAATTGTGTTTTAATTCCGTAGTCCTTTTTCTACTCTAGAAATGGAAATGGAACGCCAAAGTATTTAACATTATTCTTACTTTATATTTCATGTTTTTAACTCAAACACTCTTAAAAGTTCTATTTTTAAGTTTCTTTACATCATGCCAGTTAAACAGCGTTCATATTTTACTGTTGAAGTATTCGCCTTTCATTAAAGCCTTCTGAATTAGGACCATACAAACGTCACTCAGTGCTAAACTAGTGATTAAAGGGGAATCTGAAATAGCTTCTGCAGCCAAGAATTAAATAATTACTACAGTGGTGTGACACTGACAAATTGTTATGTAGAAGTATCTAGAAACAACTTTTCTGTCTCACCCTTTTATGATGGACTGCTGTCTCTAGCATCTATAACCCCGATGTAGCAAGCATTAGTGGATATTCTAAATCAAACATGTCTCAGAGTACCAATATTTATATGTAAAACTAAAAAAATAAATGAAGTGACACCTCACCATTAAATCTCACACTGAGCCTCAAATAATTGTCCCTGGACTTTATCTGTCCTTTTCAAAGCAATGAAAGAATGTTATGAATTTCAAATAATGTTTCAACCTAACAAATTATATGCAATAACCTGAACAGAAAGATAAGTAAAGAAATATAACTATTAATATGCAATAATATGAATAAAAATATAAGTAAAGAAGTATGACTACAATAATGCAATAACAAACAAAAAGATAAAGAAATATAAATGTAAATATGTAAAAACGGGAAAAGAAGGACAAGTAAAGAAGCATAACTGTTATTCAAAAATGTAAAATAAGTATATAAAAATAGATCAATAAATAGTACCTAAGTAACAATGTGAGCATAATGATATGTAGCTATATGAATATATAACAGTGCATATGTAATGATGTAAATTAAAAAAGGAGAAAGATGGATGAATATACCAATGTATACGTAATTATATGATATACTGGTATAAAGTGATATATACCAGTGGATATGAAAGAATCTTAACAAACAGCTTTGTAAAGAAGTCTACATATAACAATGGATACTTTATAATGTGAATAAAAAGATAAGCAAAGAAATATAACTGTAGATATGTGATAACGGGAAAAGAAGGACAAGTAAAGAAGTATAACTGTAGAGTTAGTCAATAATGTAAATTATATAAAAATGGGTCAATAACTAGTGACTAAGTAACAGTGTGAGAAAAATGATACGTAGCTATGTGAATATATAACAGCAAATATGTAAGGATGTAAATTAAAAGGAGAAAAATTGATGAATATACCAATGTATACGTAATTATATGCTATACTGGTATAAAGTGATATATACCAGTGGATATGAAAGAATCCTAACAAACAGTGTTGCAAAGAAGTCTATATATAACAATGGATACTTTATAATGTGAATAAAAAAGACTGCAAAGGATGCATATAAAACAACGGATGTATAATGAAGAACAATATTAAATCATTGTCAAATTCAAGGTTCTTTAACAGAAAATTAACCTGTTTAATTTTATTTCATTAATCTTTAAAAAATTAGATATAAAAAACCGCTTTATGCCTTTATTTGATTATATTTTGCACCATCATTTCATACAGGTATTATTGATCTTCATATATAAGGGGATCTGAACCAAAAGGGTCCAAGTACTAAAATGTAAATATTGAGATACTTCAAGTTAATTTTTTTTCCTGTACAGAAAACTCTGGATCCTCGGAATTCTAAAATCCTTACCTCTGTTGGTTTGTTATATTTTTGTGAATACCATTATACTAAGTTTAGATTTTCGTAAGATTTGTTTAAAATAAAACAAAATATTTTAACTGAAAAGAAGAATTTTTTACCTATTTAGCTTAGTAGCTGATGAATCAATAAGAACCCTGTTTATAAGCAATAACAAATGCAGTAGAATGCAATTTAATAAAATAGAGTAAGTGCATCCAATATGCGAAAAGTATTTTTCTTACTTGTAATAGAGAAAAAGATAGTGGTTACAGAAATTAATAGATGTAATATATCTTAAAAATCTTACAATTTTTTACGTAATTATATTCACAAATTTGCAACCACTGACTTAAATTCACGTTCCCTTTCTGACTATAGCAACAATATTACACGTATGTGTTATCATAAGAAACTATATATAGGAGAAATATAATTTACATGATTCTGTTGTTGTTTTATTCGGGTATCATTTTATCTATTTAGCTTAGTAATTGATGAATCAATAAGAACCCTGTTTATAAGCAATAACAACTTCAGTAGAATGCAATTTAATAAAATAAAGTAGGTACATCCAATATACAAAAAGCATTTTTCTTGCGTGTAATAGATAAAATGATAGTGGTTACAGAAATTAATAGATGTAACAGAGAAAAAAAAAAGATAGTGGTTAAAAAAATTAATAGATGTAATATATCTTAAAAATCTTATAATTTTTTGTGTAATTGTATTAACACATTCGCAACCACTGACGTGAAAAAATTATTATTTGCTTCCAAATAAAATAACTGACTGTGCTTTTCAGGTGAAATTGAAGAGTAAAAATGAAATTGACGCACGATAATAACATTACGATTTCCATCATCACCCTCTGCATGAATTGGTAACTGTTTAAATAGGCCAAGGTGACGTGATTCAGTTCTCTTACCTGTAATGTATACTATTTTGTAGATTAAATAGTTACAGCCAGGTTACTTACACGGAAGAAAAAACAGGTTAGAACTAAATTTATTTCAATATGCTTAAGCTTCTGAAGAATGTTAAAAAAAAAAGAGAATGCTATATAAATACATAAACATATATATGTGTGTGCATACATGTACTTAGGTATATATATATATATATATATATATATATATATATATATATATATTTAAGTGTATGTATAATATATATGTATATGTGCATATGTATAATTTATATGTATATATATGTGTATGTATAATGTATATATATGTAAGGAAAATTTGGGTAGATATTTTCCCACAGATGATGACCCAGGTGTTACGGGTATTGTACATAGAACTTCATGCTAGCTGAGCCTTCAGTTTTGTCCTGTCCCTATGAGGAAGTGGGAACCTGTCCTCCAAAGTTATCTAAATAAAAATCTTTAGCTGAAACGGTATCATTTTTATGGCCATGACTGCAAACACCCATCGAGAAGTCCGTCTCATTACATATATATGTATGTATAATGTATATATATATATGTATATATGTATAATGTATATATGTATATATATAATGTATATATGTATATGTATAATGCATATATGTACATATGTACAGAATTTTACACGTTAAAAATTATTTCAATATTTTTGCAAAAAATACAACATTAATGCAAATTTAAAAAAATTAAAAATCTTATGCGAAATAGAGCAATTTTTTTGAGTTGATTTAATTGAGAATAGAAAAACGGATTGAATATTTTTTATGTCTAAGAAATCACAGTGTTACACTTAAATATAATACCGTTTTAGCTTTTTGAATAATGCAACGACCTCTACATTTCATTTATAGGTTAACTGAAACCTAACCTGCCTGGAAAGCCTAATAAAAATATTAGATATTAGGAAATGAATGTGGTTTTTGATTTAATAGCAAAATGCCTCATGAAAGTGATCTGTTTGAAAACTAATTTGAATTTTTTTCCTAAAGTGATAAGAAATATTTCCAACAGTTCTAAAATTTTTATTAATAATATTTTAGAAGAGGAAGAAGAATATGGAATGCAAAATAAATCAAACTGTAAAAAATAAACTGTTAAATAAAAAAAGGGCAACTTTTACAGCTTGCAATGAAGAAAAAAACCAGTCTGCTCGCAAAATAACACAACAGACTAATCAAAGCAAGTATCTCGTGTAAATGTGTAGTGACGTTAAAAATCGAATACTTGTATCAGCATTCGGAAGCGATACGAAAATTATGACTACTGAAACACCATAAGACCTATAGTATGTTGTAAAGAATTTCATCTCCAGATACTCTAAATGGAAAAAAAGAGATAAAATATCTTCGGATGAGAGACAGAATAACCGGATCCTGGGTTCGGATGGCTCTAACCACTACTTGAATGACTTTTAAGTATCCCATAAGTCAGAGGTGGCCAAATTTTTGGGATTCGTGGTCTACTCCACATTTAAAAAATCGAGGGTGGTCTACCAATGACAGAGCTAAATAAACGTAACGTACATGTTTATATATTTATTTTCGGTAACAAGAAAAATGGTAAATTATCTAATTTTTCTAAAAAACTTAATATTCATATTTACAAAATAAAAATTTACCGAAGAAAATAATCAAAGTATTCATATATCAAAAATTGACCATCCTATTCACTTCGTTTAGTTGAAATTTGGCACTGTATATCTACGACAAGTTTATCATACTGTGGCAGCACGAGCTTATTGCAATGCGTAAACACGAAATTAACTGTTCATCTGTTAAACGCGACCGATGTTTGGTTTTTATGGCGTTCGTGGTTGAAAAGCAGATTCGCAAAGATACGTCTATCCAAAGTATGATTTCAAATACAAAATCAATTTGTAAATATTTTGCACAGTTTGTTTTAGGTTTTAAAGCGTAAACTGTAGTAAATATATATATTTTAAATAATCCATTAATTCTATGTCATAAGTCATAAATTAAATTGTTAATATCTGAGGTCGTTATCGGAAGAGTCACGCGGAATACCTAAAACATCTTCGCCGTCGACGTCTTGGCCACCCATGCCTAAACCCTTTAAAGGTTACCAAAATAAATTCATTGGAATTTAGTGTTATTAGTTTATAAATGTTATCTATGAACCTTGTAAATATAAAATATATAAGTTTTCTTTACATTCCTTAGGAGGGTTTGAGGAGTTGTTTAACTGACTAACCCCTCCTGTATAATGTACAGCTTGAACATTATACTTTTACTTTTAAAAATTTTAACTATACTAAAAGAACAATAAATAAGAATCCTTAAAATGACATAATAAATAAATAGCTTAACAATTTGTAAATGTTTGTATAGATACTTTTTTGGGGGGGTCATAAGAAGGATAATTTGAATTACTGACTTCTCAGGTAGAGCAAGTTTAAATACATATATTTAAAAATAAATAAATAAATAAATGTAGAGTTATCATTTTTTGAAAATTTAAAATGTCAAAAACATTAAAAAAAATCGAAAAATCATCCATGTCTCTAAAAAGTTTTTTTTTAATTGCAGAAGCTCTTGATTCTACATTATTGGCTTCCATACCTCACAGATGTATGAGATTTAAGTTGTAAATAATTATAAAAATATAAAGTAAAGTACTCCAAAAAGTAAAGTTTAAAAGAAAGATGTTTAATAGGTGGTTTCGCTACGAAACCACTGTCCGCTAAAGGGTTAAGTCATACAATAGGCAAATAGCGTTGCTGTGAAAAACAATTCCGTTATATCGTGGGATGCTTTTTTTATATTAGACGTCACCCCACAATTACGTGAAGCAATAGCTTGTTGTGTTAATTCACGATTCACTTGGTATATTTTGTCAAAAGCTGGAAAAATCGTCCATTTTCCCTAATTTTTCACCTGATAGCATCATTTCTGCATCCTGATCTATTTTGAATTCGATAGCATTCTTCTTTTTACTCTTAATATTGTGAAGTTTTGGATCTGTTAAAAATCTTTTTTACTTCACAGTCACAGTTTTTGTTGGTCAAGAACCAAAATTTTTTGCACTTCTACTTCATACATTTCACTAGGACGAGGCGTTTTGTTAATAAATACAAAACTAAATTCATTTTTTATAGTCTACCATTTTTTATTAGCCTTTCCAGATAGGTTAGGTAACAGTTAACATATAAATAAAACACAAAAATTGCTGCATTACTCTAAAAACAAAAGTGGTCTTACATTTATATAACTTAGTGATTCTGAAGAACTGACTTCTTAGACGAGAAAAAGACATTCGATCTATTTTTGTTCCTTTAACTGAATAAACTCTAAAAAACTGCTTTATTTTTCAAATGTTCTTTGAAATTTGCATTAATGCTATCTTTGTTGTGAAAATGTATAAGTGGTCTTATTTTGTAACGCATTGTATATGTATATCTCTGATAGCGTCTAATACTTTATTGATACTGAAAATGTGAACAGTAGGATGCATTATTTAAAAATTTTACAATATGTATATCCTTTTTTTTCTCAAACTTTTTTAAAACAAAAATTTTACAATTTGGAAATTCTCACGATCACATTAATTCTAAATAGTCGAAAAAGAACCCGGGAATTACTAGTGAGTCTGAGAGAAAATTGCGTTAAATAGTCTCGATAATTCTATAAAAGATAAACCAGTTTGAACAGGATTTTAATCGGAAATTTTTAAAAGAAATTAAATTAATAAATTGCTTGAAAAAAAGCTAAGTCTAATGAATTAAAAAATGATATTATTGATCTCTAAAAGTATACACACACATATATACATATATGTGAGTGTGTATGTCTATATATATATATATATATAAATGGGAGTGTCTGTATACATATTGAGAACAATTATAGACTTTGAAACAAATAGAATTTTTAATTAGTATAAATATGTACACCTCTAGTATATTCTAGGTCTATTTTCGAAACTATTTTCTCAAAAGAAATCCGCTTTGTTTGCCACTACTTTTATTTTTAATTTGGCATTTTCTACCTTTATGAGCTTTGAAACCTATTAAGCTTTGCAATAAGGAATCATTATATGAAGGTTTGGTTTCGCTTGGTTTTGTTTCGAGTGCTACGGTCTACTTTTTGCAACACGAGGGCTAATGAGACCGGGACCTACAGCTTAAAGCCGATTCCGAACGGCTACGAACATCCATGCCACAGTGTGATTCGAATCCACGAACTCCGGTACTGAAGGTCAGCACTCTAACCAATCGGCTGTTCATTTCAATGACTACATATTTAGCTACTTAGTGATCAGAATATCAAGCCTTCAGCTAAGCTTAGAAATTTCATTTTAGTGATTAGTTATAAAATCGTACTAAAATTATGATAGCAGAGTAATCAATATAAGACTCAGATGCTTGTTTGTCACAAGACGTCTTAAATTCAAACAAGGTTAAATTAACTTTGTAGGGAAAAATGTGTGGTTTTTTTGCTTTAAATTTAGTACATACAGACAGTTGCGTACAGACGTTTGAAACTTCAATAAATGGTTAGATAGTCTAAAATACAAATGTTTGTACTTTTTAAAGTGCTATAAATTTATGTAAACAGTTATTTTTTTTTCAGCATTATGAATCCAATGTTATTAACCCCTCCCACCAAACATTTTATTTATTTTCTAGCGTGGATTTTCCTTCATACAAATTTCGTGCCCTCAAATGAAATGTTAAAATGCTGCCCATGCCTGGCTGCTTATTTGTAGGTACTGAAAGGTCTTCAGTCGAAGTAAGTGTTCAAACACTTTACATGACTGTTGTCTCAAGAAATAGTTGAAAGACCTCGAACACTTCTTAGTATATTACATTACTTCTTTATCATACTTCTCTTGAAACGTTTTAACAATGATTCGGGTTTAATACCTATTTTCCACTTGATTTAGCAAAAAAGGGAAAAATACTGTGCTTAATCATTCCGATAACTGCATGTTTAGTTATACATTGTTTACTAAGTTTAACTAAGCGTAAGGTAATCTTTGAAATTTCTAGCTACTCATTCATATTTTAGTAATGAAAAACAACATCAGACTATATTATTAACGGAATCGTTGCATTACATGAATGTTTAAATGCGGTAAGATGTTTAAAATTTTCTTAATCAGTTTTGCAATTTGTAAAAAATTAATCTATCTACATAATACTGAAAGGCTTAATCTAAAGAATTTATTTTTCCAAATGGCATCATTCTTTCAATTAACCTGAATATTATTTGAGGCTCCTAATTTGAGTAATAAAAATAGTTTAAATTGGTTTTCTACAAACATCTCTCGTCAGTGACATTTACACGCCTTTATTTGTGGCATCAAATTTGATTTAGTTGTCGACAATAGTTGGTAGCCCCAGTTTAAAAATGGGGTGTTTTAGTTGTGTCGAAGTAAATATAGTAACAAAACACTTTATATTTCAATTTTGTCTCTTTGCTAGTAAAATGTTAATGCTATTTTAAATAGTGCAAACAGCTTATATGTAAGTTTTTATTCTTGTGTACACTTTTTTTTGTAAAAAATAAAAATAAAATAAATAAAGATACCTAAAAGATCTCCTTGAAATTTTGTATACTAATTCTTTTTTCTTAAGTATACATTTTATTAACACGTTCTACTTTTTGTGTTACACGAGGTTTAATGGGACCAGGACCTACTGCTTAAATCTTCCGAACGGTGTTATAAATATCCATACTAGCAGTGAGATTCGAACTCCCTATTTAGCTCATAACATGGTAAAAATAGCTATTTTAAAGATATTTCATTTCTTTTGCTCCTTGCATGGACAGTTTTTAACCAAATTTCAGGAAACTTGTAAAATTATTAACGAAAGATGTCATTAAGATTATACAGAAATGTAACGTGAACATTAAAATAACTGAGCTATGAGTAAGAAAAGAAATTACTTGAAATGTAAGAAAGGCATAATTTTGGTATTGTCATAATTCGATAACCTAATGACATATTAACCTCATATCAACTTATATAAAAACATTTTATTTGAATATCTTAAATCATATGACATATTGAGAATTTAGCGAATGATTTTTAGGAACTTAATGGGTCTCCATGTGATTAAGGATTTCATAAAAAATGCAATGATTATTTCCTTTATTTAATACATAAATTAAGCATTTTCCCGGAGGTACACAACGTTCCTGTTTAAACTTTATCTGCCACTGGATGTTGTTAAAAATCTTGTTAATAATAACAAAATATGTAGTGAGAATGAATTTCTTATGTGCATAATTAAAAGGCTATTGAGAACTGTTTAAAGTTAGAAAAAAAACCCAACTTGCAGCAAGCTGTCGCCAGAAATATGAAATGATTCATGCAATACATATTTAATCCATCCGCGTTTGAATTTAGCGTAAGTGACGCATACGATTTTATAAACTGTGAAACTTTTTTCCTATAGCGTGGAATGCAGATAAAGAAATAAACCATCCATTACGCTTGGTTCCGAAATGAGCCGAACTGCGGCATTTCCAGATGCAGAACAAAGATCACTTTGATCCACTATATGCTATGCGAAATTAAAAAAATAATAAATTGAAGCTTAAATAGCGTTTAGATTACTGGTAATGTCGGTTGCTTGGTTTGCTCTGAAGTAACCAATTCTGCGATGCCACCTCCTACGCGGTGGCTTACAAAGTGCACCCGCGGAACGCATGTTAAATGTAGATTGATGGGGGCCTTTATCATTCACTTTTTATAGCACGGACAGAAGTTACTTAACGTCATCGTGAGGCAACAGCTTTTACGAGTGTAATTAGCATTCTTTTTGCCGTCGTCGGCCTCTTTTATCTCGTCACAGAATGGATTCTACGCGTAATTCTGGTGGACGGCTTTTAGGCTGCGATTAGCGTAGAAGTGAAGTTTTACACATTACTCCGTTGCTCGTCATTCTATTGGATTGATCTTTAAGAGGGCACAGTTTAAAACATGTTGCTCGGCTCAGCATATAAAGAGAACACATCATGTCATATCACTTGAAGCAGTTTCAAGAGTCACTAACACAATGAAAGATGTTTGGAAAGATGCCGTACAAGTATTTACATCTCTTGCTTATGTAAGCGATACATCATTGCAACCACAAACGGCTTCAGGCGGGTGCGACGTCTACACTGAGGCACGTCGAAAAAGCTAAATGCGATTATCAGAGACGGTTTTGCGAATTCTCCAGCAGACAACTGATCACAGGAGTCTTCTGGAGCAGTAGGTTCTTATCCCTTTTTATTATTTACAAGAAAATGTTGTATCACGATTTACTCTAAGAATTATAAAAAAAGGTCTTTTATTAAACAGTATACGCAATTTATAAAAGATTCGACAGATTTCCATTACAAAAGGGCACTCTGAATATTCACATTGCATCTTCATAATTTTAAGAAAAGTTTTATAATACTGACATATCAGAATGCGTCCAATATATAATTACTATAATCATCAAATGCTTAAAATCGTGTAACTTAAGTATATGATGAATAAAACAAAAGGAAACCGGTAGTTGAAAATATTAAGCAAACTGTAGTCAAAGACAGAGCTAAATTTTCTCGATCAGATATTAGAGTTGTTTTGTTAAGTCTAAATCAGTATGTACAATAACAACTTGTCTTTGATGGAATTGAAATATGAAGCTGGAGACATTTTTGTGCAGATTTAGTAATAACGGACTTACTAGAAACTTTTTTATACAATTCAAAATTATTGTCATCCGTTACTTAAAGTTATGAAAATTAAGTAAAGAGGGAAAATGGCAAGTGAATAAGTGAAAGAAAGACAGCTAAATTTATTCTTGGATTGATTTTTGTTAGATAAGTAAAAGAAATATTTTTTCTTAGAACCTACTAGTAAAATTGTACTGACTAAACTTATAGCAATGTTCATTTAAAATAGTAACTCAATAACATCCCAGATAACAATTAATATAACAATATAATATAACAACTCATGTTTTACAGGATTTGAAAGGTGAATAATCGAGTCATAGATTCTGTGACAATCTAGCAATACTGACTTATTAGAAGATTCTGCTTCTAATATAAATGCACTACCAGTTACTCAAAATCATGCAATTAAAATATCCGAGGCATAAAAGAAAATGAAAACGATAAGATGGAAAAGTGAAGCAAACTGAAATCAAAGACATTTTCTAATTTCTCTCTTGAAGGGATTTCTCTTAGAAATATAGTATGCAATAACCTATTAGCAAAATTGTGCTAACTAAGCAAATATAAATGTTTTCTAAGTCTAAATTGGTATTACTGTAACAACTCGTGTGTGACAAGAACTAAAATATGATTACTTAAGTCACAGGTTCTATGCTGAGCGGAAAAATTAGTTATTTAAAATACACATAAACAAAAAATGGTAATAACCCTGTTCCGTGATTAAGCCCTTTTATACAGTATAGGGATTAAAAATATTCATTTACCTTTATATTTCCATTTGATGAATTGTGGTCATTTCTATAGAATGAAGAACCTCTTACTACTTTCTCTTTGCTTTCCTACGTTTAACACTAAAACTACCGACATTTTTTATAAGGGTAAAAAATAACGAAAAATGGGGTTATTTGACCACTCTTAGTAGATTTAGTGTTAAATGTAAACACAAAAATTATCCCAATTTCTCTGCATAAAGAGATTTAATAAAATACATTCTACCATCCATAACGTGATCCTATTTAGCGGCGGTTGTCCATATAAGAACATATGTGTCGTATAGAATGACTTTTACCCTACTTGGGATTTCCCCTAGTTGGAAATAAAAGGAATTTCCACTAATAAAAATGTTTTTTCTCTCTCGTATGGGAGATAAATCATTTCGATTTTGATCTTCTGTACATGGTGGACAATATTTGGAAGCATCTTATTTGATACGTAGAAGTTTAAAACTCTACCAAATAAGATAAACACCAAAATATACCTATGAAGTGTCAAAAACACAGTATATAACTAAACTCTACGAATAAAATTTAAGGATTAAAATCTTCACCAGGAAAGATTTGATGAAAATAGTCTAAAATAAAGAATATCGTGCAAAAGCACTTTTAAATTAAAAAAGAATCAATTTAAATAACCTTACGATAAATTCTTTGTTCACAAACTCTGTTCAGTATGATACTTATCATGATTTTAAAGAGACATAGCACCATCGCAGACAATAAATCTTCCTTTAAACATCCTTTATTAGATTCAACAGAAAGTAAAGAGCTCTGTTCGTTTTAATATAATATTTTTACAAGATCTTTAATTAGAGTCTAACTTCACAAAAATATTTTGTCTTGTTTCTAGCAATATATATATATATATATATATTAGCATAAAATATATACTCTAAATGAAAAAGTGTAGAAATTTATTTACTTATACCATAAGTTTTAATATATATATATATATATATTAATATATATATATATATATATATATATATATATATATATATATGTGTGTGTGTGTATGTGTGAGTGTGCGCGTGCATCTGTGTGTGATTTTATATTTATATATAAATATGCCTGTGATCTATTAAATTATCAGAAATATATTATTTTTTGAAAATTATTTAATGCTTAAATTTATTTAATTTTGTATTTTATTTCAGAATGAATTTCAATTCGGTGCGTCATACCTACTTATTCATTGCAACGAAATAATAAGTAGCATAGGCAGGATTGGTTGAATGAAATTTCCTAGAGGTCAAATTTAATACGTGAAAAAGGGAAAGTAGTTTATGAGAGGTAGTTTTTATTTTTTTAGTTGTTCCTCAATAGCATGTATTTCTATTGTACCGCTAAACACTTGACTAAAATTTGACTGTGATCCGAAAAACTAGGCATTTCTTTCATGTAAGCTAACGAAAGCTGAAAGCAAGGTAAATTTGAAAAGCTCTCTGTCAGATTAAAGACAGGAAAGGTTGAAAGAAAAATGAGCAGGAAAAGCAGCAACCTGACTTCATGCTGGTGCCTAATCTTTCTAAATACGCTTTTGGAGCGGCCGGATGTGCCATTGGATGGGCTACTTATCCTTTCAACTTCACGACGTCAAAGATAGCGATACAATTTTTTTCCTTTCTCCTCATCGGCCGTCTGTCGCAGAATAAAGCTCTTGTGTGGAGAGGTAAGTTGATCCAATTCCTTCAGGTTTTCGGGAAAGGATAGATGCCGGATGTCAAAGTGTCAACGAGTTTTCTCTGGGCTCGTTGTCCAGAGATTTTGTTTGATGTCTTTTTTCCCCCCTCTGCGTTACGGGGATGGTTCGCATTTCGCTGTAATCTCGTCCCCCTCTTTTCCTGTTCTTGTTGGCTTGTTAAAATGATTTCATTGATGGCAAGTGTTGAAGTTTCATCGCTATTGTTTTCGTTTCAGCGTAACGCATTTAGACGTCTCTTTCTTTATTATTTTTTATAGGGAGGAAGGTTGTGTGAATAGCTTTCCTTTTCATCGGCGGTTGACTACCATTTCACATTCCTAAGATTACAAGATATAAAATATAATAAAGCAAAAAGACGTTGCCCAAATAATTGATATCATCGAGTTACAGACTTGGATTGCGTTTAAATAGAGATCTTAGTTTATTGGAGTTCTTTGGAATGAAAGAAATTCGTTTTAAATTAATGATGCCGAATGCTTATTTTTAGAGAGAAACACTCTCTAAAGCGCTTCACTTTTATTAATTATGTGCAAGACTACTTGAATTTCGTTCAATAGATGAGAGAGATATAATGCACACTTAACTTTTTTCTGTTGAAATTTTAGGTTTTAAGCATAATGTAATATACTAGAACTATACAGATACAAAAGTTTCATAATGTAATGTAGAAATACTTGCAATGTTTAGATAGTAACAAAGTTTTTCAATAACAATTCAAAAATTATCACTCGTGCAAAAGCTCTAACTGACTATAAACATGTTTAATTTGATAGTCTACTTAAATTATAATAAGACAAAAAATATAGTGCATCGACTTTTATCATCCTTTTTTCATAAGTTTAAATTTAATTCCTCATTCGTGAAAAAACTTTTTTTCAATACCAAATCAGAAATTCTCACTCGTGTCAAAGCTCTTTTTCTCACTAGCAGTTCAAAGATTCTAACTCTGGTAAACCTCTAACTTACTAAAAAATATTTAATTTGCTATTCAATTCTAAACAAGTGTTTAACAAGACTAAACACAATATAAGGCAAATTTTTAATATAAATATCTATCTCAAATAACTAACAGAATACTTAATAAGTTATCTATGTTTACAGGAAATAAAGGGTATTTAATATACTCTTTCATAATTTTATAATTTCCTTTCTTACTTAATTACTAACTTACTAAAACTTATCTTTAACTTACTAAAAAGAATTAACTTCCTACTCAATTAATAAAGAATTTTTAATGAAGCTTTATCTATCTAGTATAATTTAAATATAATTATTTAATATTAAATTTAATTAATTGATTAATAGATATTATTTTATTATAAATAATTTATTTAACATTTAATAATTAATTATTAAATCTAAATTATTATTAATAAATGCATTAACCAGCTATTATAATTAATAAGTAATTAACAAATATATTTAATAATGAATTTATAAATTCATAAAAATATTTAAATTATAAATAACTATAATTTATGAATATTTATTTAATATTTAATTACTAATAAATTTAATTAATATAATGCTGAACCATAAGCTATCTATGTTGAAAAAGGACAAAGGGTATTCAATATTCTTTTTCATAATTTTCTAATTTCATTTTATGATAGCGTGAGCGGAATAAGAATTTTCAGTTATATGTATCTATTTTCGCTATGAAATCCTAAATGGCTGAATCATTCTTCATATAATTTTGCAAAGTAATTCAGGAGTCAACCTTGGAAAGATTTTAGGTAGGTCATCGGATTTCAAGAACACGTGGTGATAGAACGCCTTTTTTAAATCTAAATTAGATTTGGCAACTATATTATAATAAGTTGTTTTATTACCGAAATTTCTCATATTGTTAGTGTACAATAATGTAAAAACTAATCTGAATTTTTAAATAAATATGACCTTCATTTGGTTTGTTTAACCCCTTCCGGTAAAATGACGAGTCTAGCTCGTCATTAGTTTTTCATTCTATACCGCACAATGACGAGCTACACTCGTCATGCGATTAAAGTTACTGTTAAATATGATAATTTAGTTTAAAATTTCTAGTGTACTGAATTTGGCAACACTTTTCTCACTTGTGGAAATCACAGGTCACTATTGCATATTGTTTACTTAGAATTTCTTGGTACAAGTCATTGCCAAATTAATGAGTCAGAATAAAAGAAAACCTACTAAGAAATGCCGTGTGTGTTACAAGAATCAAATTAAAAGGGAGACTACTTGGCAGTGTAAACAATTAAGAATTCCTTTGCACTTTGTTTTGAAAAGTACCACTAGCTTGAAGACTATTATCTGTATACCTTATTAATGTTTTGCTTTGATATTTTCTTAATTTTACTGTTTCTGATATTATTTAACACTATGTAAAAAGTGGATTTTAATTAAGAATATGTAAGAATTGTAAAATGAAACAAGTTTTTTAAATAAAAATTAAATGGTTATTTCATGCACAGTTTTTCATTATTAAATCATACCGGAAGGTGTTAATTACTAAAACCGAAAGCTTGTTGCTTAGCGGTAAGTTTTGCATAAAGCAAAAATTATACGTATATATTATCAAATTTTATTCTGTTTCAAATAAAAATTGACGTTAAATCCTTACTGACCGAAATTCAGATTTTCATTTGCCCATTTACAGTTACAGAAAAAAGTCGGAAAATTCACTAACACTATTATACAAGAGTGCAAAATTGTGCATTAAACTTTATGTATGCATTTAAAGCCATAATTTTTTTTAAATTCAGTATTAGTTTTAACAATTTTATACTATTTATAAAGTATATATTTTTAGACTATTAGCAATTAGAAATCGATATAAAATGCGTACTTTCTAAAACAATGCTAATCTTCGCGACACACAATACAAATAACCAATATAAAATCAAGATATATTTTACGATAATTACAAGGAAAATAATAAGCATAAGACATTTGGGAGTCATGGAAATGGAAAAATTTTAAATGAATAAATATTCTTAATGCTTCCGCAGTATTCAGTAACACCATTTTATTTTAAAAATGTTTAAAAAATCTTCCTGTCGAAGAGAGTATGCAGACCCTATTTAGATATTGTGAATCCCTGTGATTTAAATAATTTGTTGCCTTCTACCCGAAGCAGTCTTTCAAGGAAAATAATCTTATTTCATTTCTTTATAAAAAAAAAAATTTCTTTCAATTATTTATTTAAATTACAATCGTTTTGGTCCTGCGGATGTTACGATGCTCTAGTATACAATTTCTTTTAATTGCAATAATATAATGTTATAATTCAAACTATCAACCCCGTACTGGAAAGAAGAATTTTATTGTTTCTTTCATTAAAGCTTCATTTATACATAGACAATTTATGATAGATATGAAATAATATAAAAATATCTAGTATAAATATTAAAATAAATATAACTTTCACTCAGAAAATTAAATTATTTAGACCAAAGACTGGGCAAAAACTAGCTATTTTTTATATAAAATTATAGTATCTAATTTAACAATTTAGTAAAAGTGAAAAGTTTTAGTCTAGATTTGTTGCTTTTAAAGTCTGGCCAGAAAAAAAAAGTCGCTCCTAATTCGTAACAAAGTTTTAACACAGACGAGGATTTACCGAAAGCAAGATATGCTTCTTGTAAATCTGACAGTCGTTACAAGAGTGTCAGTTTCAAAGTACTTTGAAAGTAATTAGATCGATTCCAACAAATAAAACGCTGCCGCCGTGAAGCTCTTTCCGACGGTTATTGCGAAAAAAACGATCATTTTTTTTCTTTATTATTTGGAAAGGGTTTTCTACTCGTGACAACTCATACTTTGACACAGAGAAAGCTTCTGCTTCCGTTTTATGAGGAAAGTTAAGAGAAGGAAGTTGGGAGTACCATTTAAATATATCTGTCAGTGCAAACTTTCTGCAGAGCCCCGAAGTCTAATAAATGCGACGGATTATTTTTAGAAAGTTATAAAAAATAACTGAAACACAGGGTTCTTAGTTTTACTTGATAATTAAACTCTTCGAAACTCAACCATTTTCTTTACAGTCATCGTTGTCGATTATTTAAACAACAAGTGTAAGACAACAAATTCCAGTAAAGTGCTTTTCTATATAAATATATGTAAGCATATGTTCTTGCGGTATACTTCTCTACTTTAATCACAGATTTAGAAGAAGAAATTTATTACATCTAGCATAATGTCTTTTATTAGACGGTTTATTACAGACTAGTATATAACCCGTCATATGACGGGATTAATAAAATTTTTATCTTTCCAGAATTGAAAAGTAACCCTATGAGGCAGGTAAAAATATAGTTTGTTTTTGGAACAGAATTATCTAGTATACGCTCAATAATTTGTTTTTCTACATGCTCCTCAAAAGTCTCCCAATACTGTGAATGAAGCTTAGAATCATGTTGAATTCATTTAGACAGATAATTCAAAGTTTTCTTAGCTACGTGGAGTAACGTAAGTTTTTCCCAAAATTTTGCCACAGTAATTAATGGAAATAAATGAATGAAACTATCATTTCCATCACACCCTGGAGGTAGATAGAATTTGTTGTTAATATCAGTGATAAAATTTTCATTGCAACAAAAAATAATAGATGATTAAACTTAAAAGTATCCCATATGATAAAATTATTTCAAATATCATAAAAATTAGACAATTAAACAAAAAGAAATGATAATAAGCATTCTCCATGTATCTAATCTATTAGGAAAAAAAAAAAAACATAAAAATATAAATAGAAAAATTGAAAAAAAAAGGAAATGAAATAAAAAAAATAAAAGCATTCTCCAATGGAATAACTCGTGTGCTCTAGCTAAAAAAAAATAAACTAAAATAAATAATACTTCCAAAATAAAAAAAAAGCAAAGAAAAAAAATGCTTATTTTAATAAAAATTTAAAAAGATGCTTTTTAGTTCTGACTTTAAATTGTTTTCTAGGTCTATGAAAGTAATTATCAAATAAGAAGATTTTTAGTGCAAATAAACTTATATTTTCTTTCCTATTTAAAAGGTATTGACATCATACTTCCCATAATTCATTAAAAATAAGAATTTTTTGTTTGATTTTAGCTGCATTAAAAGCTTAGGCAGAAAAAACTGTGCTCCCATTTTGCAATAAAGTTGTAAGCTGTTTCAAAGAGCAAGATATGCTTCTTGTAGTTCTGATAGTCATTACAAGAGTATCAGTTTCAAAGGACTATGAAAGTAATTATAACAATATAAACAAATAAACCACCGAAGATTTTTCCGGCAGTAGTTGCTAAGAATAAAAGACCTTATATTTTCTTTCCTATTTGGAAAAGGTTTTCGTTTATTGACAGCTCATACTTTGACTCAGAGGAAGGTTGTTTATCCGTTTGATGGGGAAAGTTAAGAGGAGAAATTTATAAATGCCATTTAAATGTCTGTTTCTTCAAACTTTCATTTAGTTCCTGGAAGCCTACTGCGAGGTATTTTATTTATAGAGTGTTATAAAAAATATCTCAAACACAGGTTCTCTACTTCTTACTTCTTGACTAAATTCTTTAAAATTTCCCCATTTACTTTTCAGTTATCGCTGTTAAACAAGTTACTTTAACAAGTATAAAATTAGATCTCCCCGTATTTTTTTTTTTATTTAAAAATCTCTGTAAAAAATTCTGATGTTATAAATGTAATTAATCTGAGATTTGTAAATACTTACTTGTTTTTAGTTCATTCTCAGTTTCTTTATGTATAGTCAATTTGTGAAAGATATTTAATTTAATTGAAAAACTAATATAAAGTTTTAACAAATATAACATTGTTTAGAAACTTCAATCATTACTACAATGGATTAAACCCCTTCCGGTAAAATGACGAGTCTAGCTCGTCATTAGTTTTTCATTCCATACCGCACAATGACGAGCTACACTCGTCATGCGATTAAAGTTACTGTTAAATATGATAATTAATTTAGTTTAAAATTTCTAGTGTACTGAATTTGGCAACACTTTTATCACTTGTGAAAATCACAAGTCCCTATTGCATATTGTTTACTTGGTACAAGTCATTGCCAAATTAATGAGTCAGAATAAAAGAAAACCTACTAAGAAATGCCGTGTGTTACAAGAATCAAATTAAAAGTGAGACTACTTGGCGGTGTAAACAATTAAGAATTCCTTTGCACTTTGTTTTGAAAAGTACCACTAGCTTGAAGACTATTATCTGTATACCTTATTAATGTTTTGCTTTGATATTTTCTTAATTTTACTGTTTCTGATATTATTTAACACTATGTAAAAAGTGGATTTTAATTAAGAATATGTAAGAATTGTAAAATGAAACAAGTTTTTTAAATAAAAATTAAATGGTTATTTCATGCACAGCTTTTTATTATTAAATCATATCGGAAGGGGTTAAGAATACAATGATATTCTTGCTTGATTCTTGATGCAATAGGAGATTTTTAACTTGTTAAGCTGTTATTTTTTTTAAATTACAATAATATCTACTATAATAATTATTAAAAGTAATATTTTGGTTGAATTTATCTGGTTAAAAGTTTGAGCAGAACAACATTCAGCTTTTATTTTGTAACAAAGTTCTGGCAGATACGGGGATGTTCCTTGTAAATCTGACAGTTGTTACAAGAGTGTCAGTTTCGAAGTACTTTGAAAGTAATTAAGTCGATTCCAATAAATAAAACGCTGCCGCTGAGAAGCTCTTGTTGGTGGTTATTACAAGAAAAAAAGATCATACTATTCTTTATTATATGGAAAAAGTTTATAACTCTTGATAACTCATACTTTGACACAGATAACGCTTCTGTTTCCATTTTATGGGGAAAGTTAAGAGGAGAAAGCTATAATGCCATTTAAATATGTCTGTTTCTGCAAACTTTCTCAGTTCCCCAAAGTCTAATAAATGCGAGGTATTTTTTTTTTCCTAGAAAGGTATAAATAAAAACCTGATGCACAAGATCCTCACTTTTTGTCTTAGTTAAATTCTTCGAAACCCAGAAATTTTCTTTAGGATAATAATTTCCAAACCAGTTACTTTAAAAACAATGACAAAAAACAACATCAAGTAATGTTTTCTTATGTAAATATCACTGATCAAATGTTCTTGTGTTATAATTCTAATTGTCTCAAATCCTTAAGTAATAATTTATTTTTATTTTCATCATAGCTTTTATTATGACTAAATGATTTATGATAGATACTTAAACTAAATAAATTATATTTTTAATTAACAGTTACTTCCTTCGAAAACTTCAATTATCTGGGCTCAATGTGGGAATAATTTTTACAATTTTAAGACAATTACAATAATATTTATTTGAAGAATTAATTCAAAATGAAAACTAAGTGTTTTTTCTGAATTTGACTGTTTAAAAGACTGGTCAGAAAAAAAATGAGCACCTATTACATTAAAAAGTTCTGGCAGAGAAGGGGATACTTAGAGAAGCAAGATAATTTTCTTTAAGCAAGGATATGATCCACGAATAACTCCCAAGAATGTGCTTACATGAAGCAGGATATAATTCTTGTATTCCTGACAGTCTTTACAAGGGTGTCAGTTTTGAAGTACTTCAAGAGGAATTAGATAATTTCAATTAAATAGAAAAAACTTAAAAACTCCTACGGTGCCAATCTCCGTTTCCGAGACCAAGGTCCCTGGGGTGCGAAGCGTATGTTCCGTTTAGGCGGCCAACCTTACGCGGAACCCCCAGTGTTTAGTTCTCAAGCATGCTTGATCCTCAGTTTGTCTACCCACTGAAAGGATGAAAGGCTGAGTCAACCTTGCCCAGCCCGGGGATCGAACCTCGGACCTGTGTCGTGGGGACGCGGAGAACTACCCCAACGCCACTGGGATTAATTAAATATAAAGCTTACATCTAATATTTGACCCTACATGATTTACTCCTTAACCCTCTAAGCGGTTCGCACGTACAATTCTGCCAAACCTATGAAATCTGCAAAGCTGTTGTCAAGTACAATTTTCGACATCTGAAAATGGATGTAATGTACATTTCTGCCAGTGTTTTTCCCCGTGGAGTTTTGAGGTAGGACGGTCACGTCCATTGTTTAGGAACTGCACCCCTCTTCCACTGGCATTTATTGAGGGATGCACCCCTACTCCCTGAAGCACAAAGACACTGATAGCCTTTCATGGCTTTGTAAATCTCTATTTCGAAGTATTTCGTTTGCGGTAACTGATGCATCTCTAATTGCACCACTTCAATATCTTGGATGAATTTCGTAAAAAAATATAAATAATTCTCTTAAAGAATATTTTTATCTGTACTTTTAGAATCCATTATTTCTTATGAGATGATCTTCGAGACTTGACGAGCTTTATGTGTATTAAAAATTAACAATCTATAATATCTATTTGTATATCTATTTATAACCAGAAGTAATAGGACAATAACGAGGGTGGGTTATCCGTATTCCATTCTAGGCGACAAAGAGTGAAGTAAAGAATCATAGAACGCTTTGGCCACTAACACAATAAACTTTAGAGTATTTTTGGAGACTTTTTTTTCCTCAGTGTGTTCCACTCGGAGAGTTAATCAGCAATTTTATATAATTGCCGTAATTTGCATAAGAATTCATTAAAGATGAAAAATTCATTTGGTTGGATTCATTTGCTTTAAAACAGTAGTAAACGATTGAGCTTCTAGTTTCTAACAGAGTAGGATCATTCGGAAACCAAGATATGCTTCTTGTAGTTCTGAAAGTCGTTACATGAGTGTCAGTTTCAAAGTACTTTGAAAGTAATTAGATCGATTCAAATAAATAAAACGCTGCCGACAAGAAGCCTTTTCCGACCGTTATTGCGAAGAAAAAACGATCACGCTTTTTCTTTATTATTTGGAAAGGGTTTTCGACTCTTGACAGCTCATACTTTGACACAGAGGAAACTTGTACTTCCGTTTTATGGAGAAAGTTAAGAAGAGAAAGTTGGGAGTGCCATTTAAATATGTCTGTCTGTGCAAACTTTCTTTCAATTCCCCGAAGTCTAATAAATGCGACGGATTTTTTTTTTAAAGTTATAAAAAATATCTGAAACACAGATCCCCACATTTTACCTGTTAATTAAATCTTTAGAAACTCAGACATTTTCTTTAGGGGCTATCGTTGTTAAGCCTGTTACTTTAACAAAAAGTTTTAGATAACAACTTCCATTAAATCTCTTTCAATATAAATAAAAGCAATGGGTTCATTTTGCGATCTTTTCCCAATGAAAAGTACTCGGATTTCTGTGTGATTGTGATAATTTTTCAACTATTTTATTTTGGTTCTGGTTAAGTTTTGATAAAGCCTTTAATCGGTGAAAATATTTCGGTATCAGACAAAAAATCTGCGCAATTTTCATCGCGAAAAGGAATCGTAAACTCTGCACACTATGTTAGACACCGACATAAAATATTTTTTATGGATTCTAAAATTATTATATGCAGCTTATGGATTAATTATGTATGACTTCAGTCTATGTTCTATGTAAACCACTCTTGGCACTCCAGGATTCTACTGCAACGAATTTAATGACCACTGCCATAAGCGATTAAAAAGATAGATGATTTTGCATCAGTTCAAAGGTACACCCCCCCCTTAAATTTTAGTCAATACGACGCTCGCGAACCTTTAACTGTATAAAAGAGTTTAATTTTTTAATATTTGCATGATTTTCTGGTAAGAATCACAAACAACAGTAGAGAGAAACTAGGTGAAAAGGGGAGGTAAAAAATGCACTGGAAGTATTTAAACATAAAAGAAACGTCAAAATTACAAAACTCAGAAATAAAGTCGTAATATCTCTGCAATAACCACTGAATAACAACGCTTCTCCTTTTAAGTTGTTTTAAATAGTTTTAAAAATACTCCGTTTGAGAAATTTTAATCTTTATATTATAGCATATCATTAATTTATTAGGGGGCCAAATATATTTTCAATAAATTTTTCTTAACTGATATTACATAAATATATTCTTTTTCTAATCTAATATAAGTCGTTGTCTGCAGTAACATTTCAAATTTTAAGAAAATTTTAAAACATTAAAAATATTGCTTCGATCACAAAAATCCAATCTGTTGGTAAAATCTTGGAGTATTTTTATTTTTTAGGGGGCAAATATATTTTTCATAAATTTCATCACTTTGGGTAGCATGTAAATCATTTACACTTTAATATATTGATTGTTTTCTTAAGCTAGTACCTCTTCTGGTCAGGTTTTATTTATACATAAAACCTTAAATAACATTCAAAACTCTTTTCTAATAAAAACAACACACAAAACTTTTATAATTTTTAACATCCTTAATTATTTTTGATAGTTATAATATCTCTGAAGTATGGAACAACCGTATTTTACATTTTAAGATGTTCAAAAATTTAAAAATACCCTGATAAAAAATTTATAATTTTTAAGCAGTAGTTTATAGTTTCGGTTATTTATTAGAACACAAATACATTTTAAATACATTTCAGCAATTTTGGTATTATGTAACTCGTACACTTTCTGATGAACTTTTCTTTATACTCAGTCTTTTAAATAATATTAATAAATCACGTATTATATAAAGAACTCAAATAATTATTCGTAAGCTTAAACTTAGCTTTTTAATTACTATTAATGTCTCCCTTCCACTTTCAGTTCTGTAAAAATACAATTGTTCTAGGTTATTGTTTAGGCAAAAACTTGAGTAAATTAAAAAAGAGAAAAAATGAAATATTTCTTAAAATTAAAAAAAAATGTTGGTTGTTGCAGTAATAAAATGTAGGCTATTATTATTATTACTCTGCGGTTTAGAATATCAGCATAAAAATAATCAAAAGAAATACGATTTTCAGTTATTATGCTTAACTGAATACTAATAATAGTAGAAAGTTTAGGTCTGTTATTTAATGATGATAAATAGATTGTTTCAGATGACAAGTGTTTTTAAAATATACTTTTATCATACATCATAAACTAATTCACAAGAAATAGAGTGAAGATTTACAGTAAGTATTTTAACATGTATCCATCATATTTAGAGTTTACAAAAATTGGTTTATCGGGGATTTGAAGTTACTTTTAAAAATAATTTATGCGTTTATATTTAACATTTCAAAATTCCCCATTCACATTCTCTTCCTCACTTTATATTCTATCCATAATCTTGTATACTTTGTGATCACGTTTCACTTCTATATAATCTTTTAAATAATATTAATAATCCCCGTCTAATAAAAATAGAAAAAATAAGCTTATTAACTTTAAACTTCAACTTTTAATTATTATAAATTTCTCCAATTCCATTCTTAGTTCTATAACTGTTAAACTTGAAAAAAAAAATCAAGTAAATGAAAAATAAAGCGAAATGATATTTTTGAAAATAATAATTTGATGCTGATTATTGCAATAATCGAATTTATACTATTGTTATTATTACTGTGCGATTTTGAATACCAGCATAAAAATAATCAAAGAAATACGATTTTCAGTTATGTTTAACTAAACACTAATAACAGTAAAATGTTTAGGGATGTTATTTAATGATGATAAATAGATTGTTTTAGATGGCAAGAGCTTTTAAAGTACACTTTTATCATGCATTATAAATTAATTCACAAAATATAGCTTGAAGATTCACAGTATATATTTTAACATGTAGCCACCATATTTAGAATTTACAAAAATTGGCATATCGGGGATTTTAAGTTGCCTTTAAAAATAATTTATGAGTTTTTACTGAATAATTCAAAATCCCCCATTCACCTTCTCTTGCTCACTTTATATTCTATCAATAATCTTGTATACTTTCTGATCACGTTTCACGTCTATATAATATTTTAAATAATATTAATAATCCCTGTCTAGTAAAAATAGCAGAAAGAAGGTTTCTTAACTTTAAACTTCGACTTTTATTATAAATGTCCCTATTCCATTCTGAGTTTTATATAAATACAAATGTTCTAGGTTATTGTTTAACTTGAAAAAACTTGATTAAATGAAAAATAAAGACATTGAAATGATATTTTTGAAAATAATAATAGTAATTTGATGCTGATTATTGCAATAATCGGATTTATACTATTCTTATTATTACTCTGCAATTTAAAGTATCAGTGTAAAGATAATCAAATTCAGTTTTTCCAATCAAATTCAGATTTTCAGTTATCTTTAACTAAGTACTGATAATAGTAGAATGTTTAGGGCTGTTATTTAATGGTGATAAATATATTGTTTCAGGTGGAAATGCTTGTAAAGTACACTTTTATCATGCATTATAAATTCATTCACAAAATATAGAGTGAAGATTAACAGTATTTTAACATGTATCCAGTATATTTAGAGTTTATGTAAATTGGCATATTGAGGCAATATAAGTTGCTTTTAAAAATAATTTTTTTTTTCAACATTTCAAAATTCCCCCTTCACATTCCCTTACTCATTTTATATTCCATACATAATCTAGTGCAATATCTGATCACGTTTCACTTCTATACAATCTTTTAAATAATATTAATAATTCCTGTCTTGTTAAACTAGCAGAAATAAGCTTTCTTAACTTTAAACTTCGACTTTTAATTATTATAAATGTCTCCATTCCACTCTGAGTTCTGTATAAATACAATTGTTCTAGGTTATTGTTTAGGTAACAAATTAACGAGTTTTAAATCCTAATCATAGATAATATATATTCTTTAAGTGTCAAAAGGTGCACAAGAAAAGCATTAAGAGATGGTAGTGATAAACGGGAAATAAATTTTCGCCTGATATTTTATCGCAGGATGAAGTACATGATTTTTACTGATACCTAAAGTGTCAATGAGTTCTTATATTCTCCGAAGAATTTTGATGCTTTAGGGGCTTTCTGAATCATTCATCAATTTGGCAAGTGGTATATTTAAAGATTTCTTTTTCCTTACTTTCTCTTCTGTTTGAATATTTGAGAATGTCGTAATTGTTTGAGAAGCAAACAAATTGCATTTATTTTGAAACTAAAAGAATAAAATACAGGCTTTCCCGTTTGAGAAATGATGATTTTTGCAACTGATAAACTGCTTTTATCTTTCCGTGTTAAGTACTGCGCGCATCAAATAAATCTTTTGAAAATCTAAATATAATTCTATACCACATCACTCATGGAGCTTTAATCGTTTTGAAGAAATATTTTGAAAAATAACGGCATTTATCTAATCATCATGTTATGTATTCTATTTTACTGTAAAAATATCTATAAAATGGGTTTGTTTTTACCTTAATAATATGTTATCTGGGAAAACAAAAGTATTTGAGTTATATTTAATAATAATAATAAATACCTCGCAGTCAATACCCGTCTGGAATTGATAATCATATCATATTTTTCCATAATCTAGTCAACAAGTCTCTTTAATACCTATGATACCTGGCAACGGCTCGCCAGTCTTGCTGGATGTAAGACACTTGTGATGCAATATTGGAGAATACCCTCAATTTTGATAGTCACTGAAGGAGGAGGGATTTTTACTCCCGATTCCGTACCTGTATTCCTCCCGGCCTCCCGCCATTCTCTAGGCGGGAGGGCATTCAGGCCCATAGATTTATTAGGCGATTTATTCATACAGCATTTAGTGCTTCTGCCAGTCTCAGGTCCTACAGAATCCTTCAAGCCAGGTTCCTACCTGCAACTTGCCAGCAAGAGGATATCCAGAACCATAGATTTATCCTGGACGTTCTCTGGGTATACAGGGATATATTTGGTACTTGAAACGTGGCATTCCAGGATCCCAACTACCAATCTGTCAGTGAAAGGCCATCCAGAACCAAAAATGTATCATGGCCGTTCTCTGGGTATTCAGATATATAGTGCCTCTAGCCCGGAACCACCCAGTATCTCACCTGCCAACCTGCTACAGGTAAACCATATAGAACCACATTTAAATCAAGGCAGTTCTCTAACTGTACAGGAAGATATTTAGTTCCTGGGCCCAGAAAGCCAGGTTCCTACTGCAACCTGCCAGCAAGAGGATATCCAGAACCACAGATTTATCCTGGACGTTCTCTGGGTATACTGGGATATATTTAACTTGACAATTGACAATTTTGAACCCGGAATCCCGGAATTCTAGTCCCCCGACCCAACTACTAAGCCACCCATTACGGGCTCAACAACGATTTTCTTCACAGTAACTAAAAGTATGGGTAAAAAAGGAAGAACAAAATATTCATACCCGTACAACTAGCTGAGGATAAGTATGTGTATACTATACACTGTACGGGTAAACCGGTTAAGGAGCTTTTAGGAAAATGAACTTGGTGATAAACTTATCTTGAAAAAATGCATTTTTTGGTATAATTAATAACTCGCATGAGAAACTAATTTAAATGGTTTACATGCGTACACGATACTTGTTAAAATGGAAAAGAAATACATCGACTAACAGTTATGCTTTTCAACTTTATAATGCAAGTGTTGTAGTACCCCTGGGTTTATAAAGAATAATAAAATGAATTAAAAATACATGTTTTGAAATTGAATATATTGCTTTTGTTTTTTTTTAAATATTTAATCACCTATTACCTGAACAATTTTTCGCCCTCTCATGGTGTACAATTCATTTTAAGAAATTATTAAATTCGAACCACCCCGAAGTAGAATAATTTTTCCCATATTTTAAAAGAGATAGGGGATTTCATTACGGTCAGAAACCAGCCTCTTTAAAAAATACAAATTAACTTAAAGACAAGAGCAAGCAATCCAATAATTGTATTACGCAATCATTAAAGTGGAAAACATCAAACTCATTTATAACCTCAATATCAACTGACAGGGAAACATTTAATGCGCAAGGACACGCAAAAACACCTTAGTTTTATCTGTTTTAATTTTAACTAGATACCATTGGAGACAACAAGTGAAAAAGAAACTTGTGTAACTCCGAAATAAATTACATTCAATGCGCGCTTGATGATAAACTCAAATTGTATAAAAGCACTCTTCGAAATAATCAACAAATCGTATAAAAAACTAAATTAAACACCTTCCAGGTGTACGTGATACTTGTTATAATGTTAAAGAAATACATCTACTAATAGCATTCGTTTTCAACTGTAAAATGTAATCAAGTATTAAAGTACTGTCACATATAAGAAGGAGAGAATAATAATTAAAAATACGTATTTTGAAATATCTTCTTTTCCTTTTCTAAGAAAAAACAAACAAACATGTAAACCTCATTCCAGTGCATTTATAGTTGAAACCGGTGTGTTTTCGTAAATTGTTCGTGAGTAGCATAAGTAATATCTACAAGATAACCGTTTCAAAAGTTCAACAAACTAGAATGAAAAATTTGTTTCAGTATCCTACGCATAAAAACTAAAATATAAAGAAATTAAACTGCCTTGGCGTGAATTGACTATTAATTATTGGGTTAGAAACGCTTAATTTATATCTATCAAGTTAGCTATGTAATTAGAATAATCATCTCATGAAAATTAAAATGATCACCCTAGATAAATACCTCAAAATAAAGGTATCAGTCATTAATTCTCATTTTTTATTTATACAAGTATATCTCTTATGGCGAAAATTTGAGTACAATGAATCTATACTATGGTCTAAACCAGGCAACCTGGCGTGCTGTAGCAATAATCGAGAAAAACGACTAAAAATTGGGAAGTTGTTAAAGAAAGCAGAAGATACTTAAAAAGTAAAATTTAAATTGTCTACTCTCGTCGCAGCGTCACTATCGGAACTTTCACAGTCTGCTCCATAACAGCGAGTCGCTCATAACTTTGTCAATAGATAGCACGCAGATACCGGCTTAATTACACGTGTTCGTCAAACATTAGAGAAGAATGCTTTATGGTTATATATTCTTTATTCAATTTGTTTTGCTGTGTTTAAATCAACGATCGAAGTCGTGCGTGTACCGAGTGGAAGCGAAAATAGCATCACCACAATGAATTGGCTCTCTCAGCCGCCTGACGCCAATCCAATTGAAAATGAGTGGTCTCCCATGAAGATGAAGCTCAGGGGGAAATGTGTATATAATATAAAGCAGCTAATATAAATCTTTAAGTCTCCGAGTACGAGGAATTTGGAGGTCTCTACCTTTGAAATTAGTCGAAAGTATGCCTCGACGTTGCAAAACAATAATCGATAATAAGGGGAGTTGGACAACTTATTATTTGAAATGCATTTCACTTTAATATGTATACTACACTGTACAAATGTATTTTTAACTAATTCGTTTGTATTTGCATTGAAATAGACGACACGATGTTATGGAACAGGCTGTAAGACTTTTATTTCTATTTTTCTCAATGTACAATCGTTGTTTTAAAACTGAGTGACGTGGTATCCCACATTTCTGCCAAGATATGTCAGGAACGCCTCGGCGATAACAGTTTGAAAACCAATGCTCTATATTAGAAGTTCTGAGACTTTTTCAGTTACAGAGCAGTTTTTAAATTACAAATTCAGCGCTGAGCAAACTGGGTGTCATGGTATCCTGGATTGCGAGCAGTGTATACCAAGTATGCTGTAAAAAAGTTTGAGAACCGTGCAACAGGTGTACAATTGGGCACATTTAAGCTCGTAACTTCGATTAACCCTCTTGCTCAACTGAACTGCATATGGAGACACCAATTTAAATAAAATATAGTAAAATATAAATTTTCAGGAAACATTTATTTTAATAAATCCTCTTTTACATATAGCCCTCACATATGTTTCCTTCAAGTTAATTTTATTGTTCTATAACACTTGATAGCACAAGACTGAAAAGATGATGTATCATATTTATGTCTCAGGTAAACTGTCTTTATTAGGTTGGACGTTGGTCAGCCCAAGTACAATGAGTTCAGTAGATTGAGTCCAATGTACAGTGAGTACAATGAGCCAGTAGATTGATTTAACCACTTGCCTATGGCTCCTGAACTCAATTCTGTTAATGCAAATGCTGCAATTTTAGAATGCCCAACCTGAGTTCGAGCAAGAGAAAAAAACGGTATTTCGATTTCGTGAAGCCTGAAATCGGTTCATCCAATGCATAATATTTAATTAACAATTTCTCAATAAATAGAGATACTTTACCACGAAAATTTTAGCAGTTTCGCACCATTTGTCGCTTCTTCTCGGATAGTGTAAAGACTTTGGGAAATTCAAAGGAATCTGGGGGAACTGGGATTTATGACAATTCATATAGATAATAATACGAGTAAAAAAAAATATCACAGTTCACTGTCTCAATTAGTTTTTGTAAACATTAATGAATATGCAGGCTCTCAGCTATTTTTGCTCTATATGAGGCTGTTTTAATTTTGCTTAAAAGGATCAAGATAAACTACTTTTCCTACGTATTCTAGAATACTATGCTAAGAATATAAATTACAGCAACATATACAGCAACATATTAGTATTTTTACTGAAAAGTTGATGTTTGGAATATGTTGAAGAAGTGAATACAGGAGCAAAATAATTTGTATTTGGTTTTTGTATTTTTACTAATAGAGTAGCTTTCAATATATCGAATTTATCGTGAAAAAGCAAAATGATTATGTAACTAAAAAGGAAGATATGGTATTTTGTTTATATTTATGAATATATCCACTTTAAATACAAAAATAAAGTTGTGCAAGTGCAGCAATAAAAATTATCAGTTTTATATAATAACATAAATTTTTCCTTCATTAAAAAAAATCTATGTACCAGTACACACGTGTTTTCATTCATTTTCTTTCATTCACCATTGATTCAGAAGAAAAAATAAGTGAAGAAATAATAAAAAAAATGCTATTATACGATATAACGAGAGCTACTGCAACGAATTTTTTAAACACCATTTACAAGAAAGGAAAAATTTTATTGCAAGTATTAAATTTCTTATTTAAAAGCCCAGTCAATTTTGTTCAAATTTCGTGATGTTTTAGAAGGTTTTCAAAGTACTTTGTGCAAAATTTCTCAGTTTTCATTTCCATCTCAACTGTTGTTCTCTTAAGTTTTAAGAACATTTTTTATACGTTATATGAAAAAAAAGTGTCGGACTATAATGATACAAACAATAAGAGAACAGTCATTTTTGTGACTTCAACTCACCAATGAAAATGAACCTGTGACAAAAACGGTTTTGTTTCCAATTTTTCTTAAATATCTCAATACCGACAAAAGAACTTAACCCCTTTTGGTAAAATGACCAGTCTAGTTCGTCATTAGTTTTCATTCCATACTGCACAATGACGAGCTACACTCGTCATGCGATTAAAGTTACTGTTAAATATGATAATTAATTTAGTTTAAAATTTCTAGTGTACTGAATTTGGCAACACTTTTATCACTTGTGAAAATCACAAGTCACTATTGCATATTGTTTACTTGGTACAAGTCATTGCCAAATTAAAGAGTCAGAATAAAAGAAAACCTACTAAGAAATGCTGTGTGTGTTACAAGAATCAAATTAAAAGTGAGACTACTTGGCGGTGTAAACAATTAAGAATTCCTTTGCACTTTGTTTTGAAAAGTACCACTAACTTGAAGACTATTTCTGTATACCTTATTAATGTTTTGCTTTGATATTTTCTTAATTTTACTCTGTCTGATATTATTTAACACTATGCAAAAAGTGGATTTTAATTAAGAATATGTAAGAATTGTAAAATGAAACAAGTTTTTTAAATAAAAATTAAATGGTTATTTCATGCACAGTTTTTCATTATTAAATCATACCGGAAGGGGTTAAATTATACATTGTTCTCTTGGACGTGACAATGTTTCATACTGATTAGTGAAGGTGTGTGGATTTGTACAGCAAAGAAACATCTTTGAAATTTTAGTTTTTCTATAGTAGAGAAGTAGAGTTTTAATAGCTATAAACAATAATAAATGGACATAAACACAGTTTAAAAGACTAATGTAAAGAGTAAATGAGCATTTGACACTTTAGTTGTCGCTTCAAAGATTATACTAGCATGTAAAGATGAGGGGAGAGAGCTAGAGAGGCGAAGATATTTCCTTCAATGCAGTCACGTGCCGTCAGTAAGAAGACGGTGAGAAGATATGAATAAATGAAGAAAAAAAAATTCTGTACAAGAGAACAAAACCTCAATAATTTGTGATCACTTTAGATATTTTGTTTACCTATTTCGGAAGTAAGGCGTCCTGAATTTACCTTACACTTTTACAGAAAGATAATTTCCTGGAAATGGAATCTGTTTTTCCCAATCCACTTAGAAGGATCTCTTTGTCATTTTAGAATGAAGGTATATGGTTTCACCCCATTGATAAATGAACTTGGGATAAATTTCCCCCACCATCCCTCATGCAAAATAGCAATGTTTCGTTAACACAAATATTGCGAATGAAAGCTCAACTTCACCTCCTAAAAGTTAAAATATTTTTCATTTGTACATAATAATAAGATAAGTCTTTAATTTTGTCTGATAAAAGATATGTTAGGTTACATAAGGGAATTGCAGCTTCTTTTATTTTATATTAAGGTTACGCACAGGGTATTGATAATTTTAAACCGTTAAACTAATAAAAACAAATAGCCAAATATAGTCTCAAAATATTTACCAGAAAATTGAAAATTTCCTGTTAATTACCAAATAGAAAATTTGCATTATTTTTTATAAAACTTTTATATAGCTTTACAAACAATATTTGCATCGAATTATCTCTATCAATATGCTTTGAAGAGTTTACGAATTATTGTTAGCGTCAGTTTTATACAGTTCACGACATTTTCAGCGCATAGATATTCTAGTCTATCAGCCGTCCATCTGGCCCACACGAAGAATACAACAATTTTTTTATTGCAACAGTTTTTATTTTGTGGCCTTACATTTTTTTACAAGTTACAAAGAGATGCTTCACACGTCTGAAAGCAAGAAAGTTAAATCCTCATTCAGTAATAAAATTTTGAATATATTAATCTTTTTGAGAACAATAAAACAAATTTAGTGCAATAATAAATAAATAATGTACTGGTATTATACTTTGAATGCTTATATTTTACTTAAGGGTTTTTGATATTTTTTATAAATTGATTATTAAATAAATTGTGTTATTGAATATTTTGCTAATATTTAGATGTCTGCGTTTTACAATAATTATTATTCATTATTTTGTCCTTGGAATAAAGACGCACAAAGAAAACATTCTTATATGTCTTTGATACCTATTGCCTTATGTTATTCCCCCCCCCCCAAATATTAAAAAAAAAAAATTCCGGTAGAGTATCAGTAATCCAAATTTCCATTTACTGAATTGATAAAATCATTTTCTAAATTAGTGACAAGCTACGAAACATAGCACGAAATGTGGACATAGCTACGAAATCCGAGACAACCAGCCAATGCGATAAAAATATATACTAGTTATATGCATAACAGAGTTAATATTATAACCACTTGTAATATTAACCCAGAGAACTATAAATTAAAAGTCCTCGCATGATTTTCTCTATAGCTTGAACTAAAAAACTGTACTTTTCAGTATAAAAATTCCAATTTTTAAAAAAGTATTCCGATATTAATAAAGAATATTTATAAAAAATTAGTCTAGCATAACAGGGTATGCATTTAAAATATATATCTTTTACTAAAATCAGGGTATCTGCCAAAATAAAATTTTTCAAATCCATGACTTTCCCTGATTTTAGCAGATCATTTTCCATGACTTTAAAAATATTTTGTTAAAGTATATATGAATAAAATTTATGATGTACATACAAATAAAATGTATGCTTTTAGAGAAATTACAAGAATTTATGATAAAATATGCTTTAAATGCTTATAAACTCTATCTATATATCTATATATATATATATATATCTATATATATTATATATATATATCTATATATATATATATATATATATATATATATATATATATATATATATATATATATATATATATATATATATATATATAAATTGTTGTAGTACCTACATACCTTAGTTTAATCATATAGCAATTTTCTGAATGCAATCAAAAAATTTCCAATTTGAATTCAGGGTACTTAGGTGACCATGAATAATGGCCAAACACGATAACCCTATAATGTTTATATATAATAGCCCTAAAGATAAGCTTATATTTTGTACAAAAATCTTAACTAATTTTTATTAAATAATAATTATTATTATATTAATAAAAATTTAATCGATAATTTAAGAAAAAACCAGAATAATATACTTATACATTTACCCACCTATTAAGCTTGCTTGTTTTGAGTTTCCTTGGCGAACAAGTTTTACTTGGCAATATGGTCAATGGGATAATACATAAGTACCAAACTCAGTAACTTCAGCCAAATGACAAGTAAAAGTAGAATTAAATAATGCAATGCAATGATTTCGCCAAAATATTCAGTGCCTCACAATCAATGATAATTATTAACATTTCTATATAAATCTCAAAATTTAATGCCTCAAATTAAAAATCTCTTATTTACCGAAACTCCTAGTAACTCTCTACAGTAAAGATTTCCTGTTTTCCTCCAAAGTATGAATTTTCGAACAGCTGTGAACATCCATGCCAGCAGTGGGATTAAAACTTACTAACTTCCGTGCCGAAGAGCAGCGCCCTACCCATTTTGCCATCGATCGGCCGAATTGGTATTCCGCTTCCGTTCAGAAAGGAAATTCGCTTGCAGATGCATTTCTTGATTTTTCTTAATTGGTAGCTCAGTGAATCCATGACTTTCCATGACTTTTACACATTTTACTTAGAAAATCATGACTTTCCATGACAAAATTAAGTCATTTTCTAAATCCATGATTTTTCATGACTTTCCCTGACTTTCCAGACGCGCGGAAACCGTGTAAAATGTATAAGCATTGCTGCAAATGTATATATACTAAATAAATTTACATAAATGTAACTGATTCGAAGTATTATTATTTTCATAATTAAATCGAAGACAAATCACCACAAAAATTGATGCTTGTTCCTTTGAATATAAAAGTATTCCTCTTTCATCATTTTTGAGTGTAATATTCACACAATGAAAAGGTTATATTTTTAAAATTTACCAAATGGAATATATCTAAATCATTAACTAAATAAAATTAGTATTTTCTCTTTCAAACTAACTAAATTTTATAAACAAATTGGCAAATATTAAAAATATTTATAATGGGATAAGCAATTAAAATATATATCCTTTACTAGCATAACATTGATATACACTGAATTGATTTTAAAACTGAAAAATTTAAAAGAAATTAATTTAAGCACTATAAATGAAATATATGGGGACACAACATATTAAAAGGATAGAATTTTAAGAATTATATGCTAATATCAACAATACATTTTTTCGAAATTTTCAAGTGTTACAAAAGTTAGTGATTGATAAATTCTTTACACAAACCAGACAGACACTAGATTCCCACTAACTTCTAAATAAAAATTTAATTAAAAAGATGTCTTAAAATGAACTTCTATTCTTCAGTTTGTATTGAAAGGTTTCTGCTAGTTATATCAAGGAAATTTGCTCAGCATTGTGGTGGATTGAGACATTTATTCTTATAATGAATAACTGTCTTCTTAAAAACATTTGTATAAACTATTTTTTAAAAAAGTTTTATGTTTATAAAATAATGAAATGAAGATAATGAATATCTTTTGAAAAGAGTAATTAGAAGGCAATTCCTTTTCTATAACATTTATCACTATATTTCTTAAAATCTTTGGCATCACTTTTCAAATAATTACCTATATTGCGCATCAAATAATTTTTAAGGTGTCATTACACCATTGTCGCAATGTTTTAACTATACAAAGCGTTTACAAAGCGTTTTTGCAAATTATTAACTAACAGTTATGAAACTCTGTGCACGTATACTACCGTCATGTAACAAAAGATTTCTATTTATTGATCAATACGTAATATGCATCCTTTAAAGAAACCTCCTTCAAATGCAGTGGATTTCTGTTAATATTTATTTAAATACTTAAAACATACTTCCAAATCATTTCTCTGAAACACCTCAGTTTGTAGGAAATTTTCTTTTTTATTGCGTCCAAAGCATTGACCACAATCGAGCAATTTCTAACGAGGAAATAAGAAAAAGTCGCAATGTCATATTAGGTAAATACGGAGCATTTGGAGCGGTATTTGTTGAAGTTTTTTGTCAAAAATCCTCGAATAATAATTGTATTGAGAGAAGATGCCTTTTCTGGGTGCAAAACGTATGAGTTTTCTGGGCATAACTTAGGTCTTCTTCAACGGATACTTTAACCAAGAAAGCGGCGCAAAACATTCAAATAATATTTCTTACTGACAATGTGTCCTGTTGGTAGAAAATACAGACCACCACGATATTCGAAGAAAATGTCAATATTACCAGGATTTTCATGCGACCAAAATTGTTTCATCTAAGAGAACTCTTTACTTTTTTATATCACTTGCATACTTTTATTTCTGATACAACAAACATCATTAAAGGATTTTTGGAACATTTCAAATGTTTCTATAGCAGAAATTTCATTACAGGAACAAAGTTTAAATAAATGTTCTTTAATCAGTTATATTTACTATGTTGGAAAATCGACAGAATGGAAAACCTTATCACATTAAAGCCACTTTCAATTTCAGACTTAAAAAAAATCAAGTACTAATTGCTGCTAGATGTTTTCTTAAATCGTAAAATTATTTGACAAAATCTTTCAAACATCTTCTATTATAAATACTTTTTAGTATCCCCAATGCTTTTGATAACAGTTATACACTAAAATATAAATAAATAAAATTACATTAATAAAATTAATTTTTTTAATAAAATTTTTGATTACACATTTTTTTAGTTTCCTTTTTTTTAAATATTAATTCAAATTTCCTTTCTCGTAGATTCTTACATATAGTTTACCAAATATTTCTAAACTAGAAAGACGGAAGGCGTCATTCTGATGGTGTTGGATATATAATTTTGAACATTCCATTTTTACTTATTTACTCAAGTTTCTGAAATTTTACGAATTTTACTAATTTTACATTACATATGCCTACATTTGCAAATTCACAATCAGTTATAAAAAAGGAAAGAAAATGCTTTTAAAGTCTCATGATTTTAAAGTCGCATGCTTTTAAAGTCTGAATGGCGTCATTTTGACCGTAGTGTGGAAAATTAACAAAAGAATTTGTAAAAATAAATTTCAAAAATCCGTATCAAAATAAAATAACAATAAATCCTAGTATTTATTTAAACTACACAATAATTTACTACTTTTAAGTATGAGATAGTTTTAAATAATATATTAAACCTTTTTTTTATTAAAAATGTATTAAATACTTCATTTTTTGATTTGATTGTCATCATTAAAAATGAGGGTTTTCAGTTTATCATACGGATAAACTATTTATTCTTTTACAGCTAATATGAATAAAAATATATCTGCTTGTCTTTTTCATCTTTTGATTTGATTTAAATTATCAAACTTCATTTAAATTTTAAAAACTCCGATTCTTCCAAGAAAATTCAAAGTACAGAAATAAAAACATTTCTTATAAATTAATTATTTACTTACAGAATCAGCAATGAAATACCCAAATATATTCAAAATATATTTTTAAGTTATGATAAGTTGGAAAATTTAAACTTCAAACGCAAAAATGATTTGAAATTTAAAAATGTTTTTTAATTGAATTTAGTTTTTAATGCAATTGATGTAGTTATATTTCAACTTATGTTTGTTAAAATTCTCATAATTTTAAGTTAATAATTTACAAAAATCCTTTTTAATGCTTACCATACACTAAAAAAAGGAAACAATCTAGTCTTAAGTGTATCTTATAAATATCGAACATTTTTATTTTTTTTTCGTACACAAAGAAAGTATAGGAGTCAGTTAAACATTCAACCAAGAAGTTTGGAATTTAGATGTTTGAGTCTGAAAAAAAATTTGGGTTGGAATTATCCCTGGCTGTATGCATGTGAACGCTATCATCTGAAATAAGATAAATGGATAAAATTCGATATTTGGATTTCATATTAAAATGGTATACACCTGCATACAATTTTGAACAAAATGATTAACTGGGAGATAGTATTGTAAAATAATATAAAAGTATTTTAGTCATCCCAAAAATTAAAACATAAAATTTGGATGAATATAGGTGTTTCTGACTGAAAAAAATCCTTTTGGAATTTATAGTTATTTATGTGAACATGATCACAAAAAAAAAAAAATGAAAAGTGGTATATGGATAAAATAAGGTATTTGAATGTGACAATTTAATGGTAAAATTGTAGATAATAAATCAATGAGATGAGGTACTGTAGATTATTTGGTTATATTTACATGGGTGGTATTTGAATTAGAAGAGCAAGCAGGTGAATAAGTTTTAGCAATTTCTTAAAATGATCATGATTATCATATTCATTTTTAAAATTTAACGATTGAACAAAATATTTTTGTTCAATCGCTATTCTGAAATAAAATACACAGTAATAAATTTCACTAAAATTACTCTATTTTCATTGCAGATTATTTGGTTATATCGTGCAGAGGTGGGATTTGAATTAGAAGAACGAGCAGGTGGACAAGTTTTAGTAATTTTTTAAAATGATCACAATTATTATCATGTTCATTTTTAAAATTGAACGATCGAAGAAAATATTTTTGTTCAATCGCTATTCTGAAATAAAATAAACGCTAATAAATTTCACTAAAATTACTCTATTTTCATTTCCAAATGCACTGTGTTCAGTTATTCCTAATTCCATGACTTAAAACACTGCCTAAAATATTCAAAGTTTATTACGAAAAACGAGCATTGGAATATCTGAAATCACAGACAAAATGTCGGTTTCGGAAGCAATTGTGATATGTTTACCAGTGATATAATCGTCATGTGTTTAGAATTTCAACACTGTATTTAACGTGTTCGCTTTTGTCCGGTTATGCATTTCCGACGACCCTGAAGTAATAGCAACGAAAATAAAAGAGAAATCTAAGCAACATAAATAACTAAAAATAGATTTCTTATTGTTTTCTTTCATAGAATAGATTGATAAATCGAATTTATATTAAGATATTTTTCATCAGCTACTTCTCAAAATACAATAAATTTCCGAAATAAAATAAAATAAATTACTTTTCTTCTTATAGAAGCGTTCGTACAAATACAATTTATTTAATATGGCACTTATTTTCTTGAGCATTTTTTATGTCAACTTCTCTATCCAAAAACACTTTATGGGCATGAAAAATAGAATGCATCTGAATGCGGTTTAAAAGTATACCTGTATTTTTGTTTGCAATCAAGTAAGTGCGGTTGCGATCTTTCGTCGGAAGATCTTTCCCAAATAGGTTGGCGCACAATTTGAATGAAAGGGAAACATTTCCTTGCAGATTAGTGGCCCTCTCCTTTCTTTACCTGGTGAGGACAATCGCAATGCAAAGCCAATTAGGGAAAGATTTATTCCCGCCCTGAAGGGGCCATCCACAAAATAAAGAATATAAGATGAAATGTCAGAAACATCTCACTGCCGTTGTACCCATGCAACGCTTTCTCTCTTTCAGTCACTCTGTGTGCGCGTGTGTTTGTAAACTCTTGTACTCCATACTTTGAACTACAATTTATTTTATAACATGGAAATGAATTATATATATTTTTTCAAAACAAGAAAATGAATTATATATATTTTTTCAAACCATGAAAATGAATTATATATATTTTTTCAAAACATGAAAATGAATTATATATTTTTTTCCCAAACATTGAAAAGAATTATTAATTTTTTCCAAACATGGAAATAAATTATATATTTTTAAATAAAAGTATAAAATAACTTGAATATATGTAGGTTTCTTAAAAAAAGTTTATTATTTATTTGCTTAATTAAATGTATGTTTGGAGAATTTTTCTTTTAATTTTGAGCCAAATAATATTTAATTCCTCTAAAAAAGAAATTTTTTTTTGTGTAAACTTATTACATTTATATTTATTAAGTATTTGATTTAATGAATAAAATATTACTCCGTTTGATAAAAATACCAAGGGAGATATAATTTAATTATTTTTATGTCACTAACTATGAGTTATTGAGTGATTAATATATTTTTTTATGTTTATAACAACTGAAGAATACAAAACAATACAAATAAGTTTCAATTTCTTGTAAACATATTACAAGAGTTCCGATACTACGAATACTTTTTCCCCTCTTTTCACAAGAAAAAACTTCAACTTACTTTTTCGTTCATTTATTATATAAAATTCAAAGAAAAAATAATTTTGGGAATTGTTATGCTGAAAATGGTATTCTACATAATGTAGAAAAAAATAATTTGCAGGATCTATTAAGTAAATTTAAGCCGAATCATTACAAAAGCTCTTAACTTAGAGCAGAGATGGCAATTACATGTCACGTGTCTGAAGTTTAGTATGCTAGAAAATTTTCCTGGTATGCCAAAAACTTATATTAATAAAAATAGACATTAAAAATAATATATAAGTTACTGAAAATTGAAATTAATTTAATTCAGTTTCTATGATTTCAATTTTATTAAATTTTTTCACTCTGATAAAATCCTATGCAAATACATATACAACATATAGAAAAATTAAGCAATATAAACACGATAAATTGTATATTTATATTAACATCATTAAACATTGGTATATGTGCTATTTCAAATAATTTTTAGGACTAAAGAGACAAAAACAAGCACAAACAAAATTATTTGCTTCTGCATTTTGCTTCTTTAACACATTAGAGAAATCTTTATTATCTTGTGCTACCTATTGTTATCCAGAACTAAATCCAATTTTAAGCCGTATATGAGGAATGTTTCTAAAGTTAAAGCTTTGTTAAAAAAAAGTATTTAAAACAATATTTTATTACCTAGATTAGAAGCATCATATGAGGTTTTGATAGTAAAAATAATAGGAAAAAATGAATGGAATTCTTTTTATTTTTAATTATTTATTAATTTATTTATTGACTTTGTAAAAATAGCTACTGTAAATTACTATTGTAGTACATCTCGGAACAAATGGCTGGTTTGGCGGAGTTTAGTTTATATTGACGTTAATAAATACTTTTTATTGACCCTCTCTAAATTTACATTTAATAAATATATTTAGCTCAAACTATTTGAATATTACATTATTTCAATAACCATTCTAAAAAATATCTCCATATGTCGGAATGATAACAAATCACTTTATGAATTTTTCCTCTCTCTGTGACCATTTGTTTATCTTACCTACCACTATTGAGTTATTTAACCTTTGATTTGTCGTAGTCTTTTTCACTGATGAAAGATCAATATATCTTGAAAAGTATAAGAAATACTGTGATACAATAAATGTACAAGCTTTTAACTGTGAATATATTAAAGATTCTAAAGGGAAAAATTATAATTGTATTTGAATTAAAGTAGTGGATTGTAATACTCTGCGATGAGTACGTCATATTATGATAAAGATTTCAATTTCTTTAAAGAAATATACTTGAATATTTTTAAATAAAAGAATCAACGGATTTTCATTCGGTGGTTTGGTTTTGGAGCGCTGCGGTCTGCTTTTTGCAACACGAGGTCTAATGAAACCAGGACCTACTGCTTAAAGCTGATTCGGCTACGAACATCCATGCCATAGTGGGATTCGAACCCATGAACTCCGGTTCCGAAGGCCAGCACCCTAAGCATTCGGCCATCGTTCGGCTATAATACACGGTGAGTGAATATGATACAGTAACTAACTAAAACTCGAATGTATCTATGGGAATAGGACTGAATAGTCTGTAAGATAATTTAAATTACAAACAATTATAATAAAATTAAATAAGCATGATAAAATAAAAGCTTGTAGACTGCTATACGTTTGGTATGTTGTATATATCGAATACTGCGACAGACGAAATATTAAAGCTTTGAAATAAAAACCAAATTCCCGTTTTTACTAATTTCTACAAATTCACCGTTTTCTTTCTAGATATAGGTGAATCTTTAAGCATAACAAGTGCAGCGAAAACAATGACCCTCTCTTTACCATTGAAAATATCTTCTGACACTTTCTGTTTGTTCCCCCGCAGTCAGAAAATGTTCGCTGCTTATCGAGTTTTGTGATTCCCGAAAGTATTTTTGCGACGATCTCAATTGTGATAAATTTCTCTCTTTCATGTTATTTGGGAGGGAATACGATCCATTTTTGAATGAGCGGGTGTGAGAGGAAATCATCTTATCATCGCATCGGGGAAAGCAGGCTGGGATGGAATAGAAAGAGTATTCTTGTAGCGTGCCTCGTGCTGGTGGAACTAGGTTGCCGCAGCAGCGTAAAGGAGAAACGGTTTGAAATCTGATAAAAAGAGTCTGAAACAAGACAGCCGAGTGGCTCGTGGCCGAAGCATTAATACATGTTTCACATCAAAGAATAGTAGCGATTCGATAGTCAGAAATGAGTAGATTGAAAATGAGGCGTCGCAAGATGGGGTTTGCCAGGCTCGGGAGATAATCGGGATGGTGCACATGGTTTATTGAATCCCTGTTTCGTAGAGTGTTATTGCTTCAATCTGTCTTGGAGAGATATAATATTTGCAAAATAAAGAGTTTGTATATTTGCCAATTTTTTTTCTCACAGGCGTGAAAGAATTTGAATCCATTAAGAGAAATTTGTCGAAAAGAAATACGTTGTTTTTTATTAAAAAATACAAATGTTTATTAAGAGTAATTCTCTTGTTTCAAACATTTTCAATAAATTTGCAAATAAAAGCAAGTAAGTACGTATGGCCTTTCCCGACTACATTTCACTTTAGAAAAATTATTTAGTACCACTATCCCCACCCATTGAGAAAATAAATATGACTGCTGTTCAATGAGTAACAAGACTATTTATATACAGAAATTATATATTACTACTAATCGTCATTATTTGCTACGTATTTTTTAAGTAACTATCATGAGACTTAATGCATTTGTAAAGTATGTGTTTTGAGGGTTGTTTCAAAACCGCTTTCTAAGCTTTTATACTTGTTACTTTCAAAATTCTGTGTTTTTCAGGGGTTTTTTGAGCAGAGAAAAGAGCTAGAAATCATATGGTGCGATATCAGGAATATAAAGACGGTATGGTATAACATATGCGCTATTTTAAGAGTAAAACACCCAGTAGGTAACCACAATGCATTATCGTGATGACTATCAACTGTTGCTAGCTGACAGAAAACGTGCTTGTAGTGCAGTGTCTCTATGGGAAATCAGCTTCTATGTGCCATCCACTGATTACTTTTGTTAATACAGGCACCAACATTTTTTTATTTCATTAATATAAATTTTGAAATAACTAGGTCCTCATTATCGTGTATAATACCTGATATTCTCCATGCATTAACAGTAACTTTGATCTGGAGGGCTAGGCCTACGTAGATCAGAATCCACCCTCATGTACAACTGACTTTTTCAACAAATGAATCATATTACATATTGAACACCGTACGTAGATTCGTAGAAGAGGTTGTGAATTTAAACTAACAAAAAAAGGGAAAACCACATCGAAAGTTGTATAAATTAAATCCCTAAACTCAATTATGGAAGACTATTTTAATGTTATAACTTTGGGGAGCACTTGATACAGATTTCAAATGGTTAAAATCCTTTAACTATTGTCATGCCTAAAAACGCTAGTTACAAAAATGAGTGCCTTAATTACTCGTTAGTAGATAATGAAAAAAGACTGAGAATGATTAAGGTTTGGAGCGCTACGGTGTACTGTTTTGCACACGAGGGCTAATGAGACCCTGAGAATGATTAAAACCCAAAAATTAGGCAACAACGTTAACTTATACTCTAGTTTGTAAATTTAGACGGAACTTTATAATTTAATTTTAGATCCATATTGAAAAATGCTACAATTTCTAATAAATATTTTATTTACATATTTAAACCATTTTTTTTTTCTAAATTACCCTGGATGTTTATATTTCTTATACAGACTATTTTACAAATTTAAAAAAATCAAAGTCTGAAATAGTAAAATTAAAATTATTATTTTAATTCAGCATTACTTTTGTTCAGATCTATATTTTCTTTAATTTTGTTTCTATCTCAAAAGTTGCGTATTATCATTGAAATATTATCATACTGAGCATCAAACTGAAGTTAAAATATATGCTATTTTCTACAAAGTTTATATATGTAAATCTCAGAAGTAAGAAATAAAATTAATATGTTTCTAGCAGAAAAATTGTAACTTCTTTCGAACATTTTCACATTTGTTCACCTGCGAAATCATGCTAATGACTTAACAGTTCTTGTGCTCATTAAATGCAAAGAAGACAAAAAAAATGTTCGCAAATTGCTTTACCATTATAATTGTTCCTTAAGTGTGAAAACTTGTACAGATATTAAACAATATTTCTGGAAATACTATTATTAAAATTTGCTAAATTTATATAAATTATAACGAATGAAAATTACAATTTTTAATTTATTATAATTAATTTTTAACAATATTTTAAAAAATATAAGACATTCTTATGAAATGTTGATGAATATCTATTAAAGAATTGAAAATGGCCACAGTTTAAATTTCGAAAAATTTAATGACCTTCACAACATTTACTATTGTATATTTAGATGGAATATACAATAGTAAATGTTGCAAGCTGTGTGTGCTAGCGCAAATATTTTTAGTAATTCAGACATTATATTTATGCTCAATTGTACTGAATAAAAAACTGATTATTTTAACAAAAGTATGTATTTTAATTAATTTCGGGTATATTTTTGATCTGATATTCCATCAATTTTTTAAGATACATTATTCTTTACAGAAAAATAAAATTCTACGGAAATAACATTTTAATAACAGCATTTTAAAGAAAATTAATTATTTAATAAGTATAATGTTATAATGTTTATATATAAATTATAAAGATATAACAATCTTATTTGTAATATTTTAGTCAATTTTTAATACATGATAAGGACAATAAACTTCAAGCTCGGCGTAATTTGTCTGAAAATGTGATATTTATGTAACATTTACTTATAAAATATAATCAAGAATATATAATATAACCAAGAAAAAATATTTTTTAATATCCATTGAACTCCAGCATAATTATTTTTTAAAATGTAATAAATAAAACTATCAAATGTTGTAATTTAACGAAATTAAAATTATTGAATTTTTCAATGTTTTAAATATTCCGTACAACTGTTTTAAACTTTTGAAAATTGCAAACTATTTACTTAGTAGCATACAATATAAAAGTTGGTTAAAACTAAATGCGTCGGAACGTATAATCTGTTAATTTTTCATTTATAACAATTCTTAAATGCATTTTGCACCTGGAAATGCATTCCCTATTATTATTTCATTTCTCGTAATATCGTTAATAAATGCTTACGATAGGAACTGAGTTATATTCTAACGTTTAAAAGGGTTCTTGTAAGTAAAATAAGCCCATTATTTGCAAATGGAATACACACTGAATTTCAGTTAGGCAAATTTTCCAATAGTTAATACTTAATACCTAAAAAAAGCATTTTTATCTTCCAATGTTGAATTTTTTTCCAATGTTGAATATATTTCTAATGGCATATTACATTTTCAGTCAAATTGATTCAAAACAATAAAAGTTAGTATTGAAAATCCACGACCGTCTTAAAACTATTTCATTATACTCTTTATTCATCTGTTTGAAAATTTAATGTTATTAGTAATACAGTTATGCAAAAGGGGTTGCAATTTAACCCCTTCCGGTAAAATGACGAGTCTAGCTCGTCATTAGTTTTTCATTCCATACCGCACAATGCCGAGCTACACTCGTCATGCGATTAAAGTTACTGTTAAATATGATAATTAATTTAGTTTAAAATTTCTAGTGTACTGAATTTGGCAACACTTATCACTTGTGAAAATCACAAGTCACTATTGCATATTGTTTACTTAGAATTTCTTGGTACAAGTCATTGCCAAATTAATGAGTCAGAATAAAAGAAAACCTACTAAGAAATGCCGTGTGTGTTACAAGAATCAAATTAAAAGTGAGACTACTTGGCGGTGTAAAGAATTAAGAATTCCTTTGCACTTTGTTTTGAAAAGTACCACTAGCTTGAAGACTATTATCTGTATACCTTATTAATGTTTTGCTTTGATATTTTCTTAATTTTACTGTTTCTGATATTATTTAACACTATGTAAAAAGTGGATTTTAATTAAGAATATTAAGAATTGTAAAATGAAACAAGTTTTTTAAATAAATATTAAATGGTTATTTTATGCACAGTTTTTCCTTATTAAATCATACCGGAAGGGGTTAATGGAAAAACATTAATAAATTTTAAAAATCATCACTTAATATTTGTTCCAAATGTAGTTTTTAACATTTTTCACGTATAGTATTGTCTTTTTTTATTTATAGAATGCCTCTAAAATCTTAGATTATTATTTAATTGTTATCATAAACATTTGCGAAAAGCATAATAAAAAATAACAGTTGAAACATCCATTTATTTTACACAAAATATCTATGATAATTTCTTTTAAGTTTAGAATGGACAGATATTTTCGGTTCAAAAATATTATTTTTGGCTAATTATAAGCTGATGAAAAGTTATTTTATATTCTACAAGGTAAACATTCCATAAATTTTGAAGTTATGCAGCAATTAGAAAATGACATGAAGTGTTTTAAATATTAATGAAATTTAAAAAGTTTTACTTTAATACGGTTAAAAGTAGTTATTTGCAACAATTGAAGTGTCTGTTGTGGTAATAATTAGATTCATCATATGATGAAGGATGATAAATAGGTGTTTTAAAATACCTACTTTGCTTCTTGACCTTAGTTATATATCACAATTGAGTAAGATAAAAATATCAAATATTCAGCCAAATTTCCCAAAAATAAAAAGTCTACTATCACCTTAAGAGGTTAAGGATACCTTTGGACTTGCGGAAAATGTGAAAAAGTTGAATGTATTGAAAGTGTCAAAACAAATGTACTAGATAAAAAGTTTAAAAATTTGAATCAAACTGTTTTTAGATATAAAATAATTATTGTAGTCTACATTATTTAAAAAAAATTAAGCTTTAAATTTATAAATTAATGTTAAAATTTTAAATTCAAAAATACATATAATTGTAAAAGAAAATACACAAGATTGATAAAATCAGAAAATATGCATATAACAAAGGAACTGTGATAAAAATTATATACATATTAGTGCATCATTTGAATTAAAACCAAAATATTTGCAAAACGTTTTGATAAAGTTAAAAAAAATCTACTGTCAAATATAAAAAATAACAAATCTCAATTTTTTAAATATATTTTTTAGGGTGAAAACAAATAAAAAATTTTAAATTTTACTGTTTTCTGGTTTTAGGTTGAAAATAATACAGAAACGCTTAAGTAGTTAAAATTTTAGAAGATTATCACATATAGTTTTTTAATAACACTGCACACAAACTCAAAATTTGTCATTTTGAGTAAAAGCAATTCAAAGTTTTTCCGTCAATTTAGTCCGCAAATAGATAGTCTTATTTAAACTGCTATAACACAAGAAATAATTGAAATTTTTTAATGCGGTTTATTGTACAGAGTTCAGAAAGGATTAAAGTATCAGGATATATAAAAATCTCAAAATAGATTTGTTGAAAGCTTAACACTAAACATACTATATAACGGGTCAAATGTCCCATAAGGTATATGTAAAAAATGCGATGGGAAATGAATTAAAAATTCTTATTCTTTGTGTTTATAATGCATAAAGTCAACTTTTATGTATTATAAACACAAAGAATAAGAATTTTTAATTCATTTCCCATCGCATTTTTTACATATACCTTATGGGTCATTTGACCCATTATATGGTATGTTTCTTGTTAAATGTATTTTTCCTCCTTAAATAGAAAAAAAGTTAATAAGTAGGCATCTTACTTGCGTCTCTGTAACATTCAATAGCTTCGCCATCTCAGCTCTTTCACTCGAAGACAGATATTTCTTGATTTCAAACTGTTTTTCCAGCTCAAATATCTGGCGTCCTGTGAACGTAGTCCTTGCTTTTTTCCTCTTAGCTTTATCCCCACTCTCCTGATCACTAGAGCAGTTTGTGGCTGTTGTTTTACAGTCCCCGATTGACGAGTTCAGATTTGTCGAACAATTACTGTTGCCATTGATGCTACCCGTTGGACTCACTGAACCCAACGGCCCATGATCACTGTCAGGAATAAGGCCGACGATAGGGCTTTTGTTGTTGTTGCCATCAGGAGGAGGACTGGTCTTGGGTTCTTTCTTTCTCTTAGCTGGCTTGTTTGTTGTGTTATTAGTTTTACCTGAAAAGATAAAAAACAACGATAAGTATTTCATTTTCAGTAAAACTTATTTACATATAAAAGAAGATATTAGTCACTCTGACATCAACAAGAGTAAGCATTCTATTTTCAAAAAAATTACAAAATAAATAAATTTAAAAAAATGAAAGTTATATATCAAATATATGATTTAACACCTGTTTTCTAAAATATTTATTCACTTTACCAAACAATCCCCACTCTGGCAAGTTTCATTAGAATAAGGCTATAAATAAACTATAAATCTATTGAGCTATATTTGAAAAAAAAATAAATAATTGATATTCCATATTCAAATAGAATAATATCAATTAAGATTTCATTTTTAAATACATCCTTATTAAGTTTTTAGACGTGTCTCTTGCATTTAATTTGCATTTGGTGTTTGAAAACAATCCCTTCAAATGAGACATCTCATAATATTGGAATAATTCTGGAAGATTGGTGTTGAAAAGTAGAACTAAATCAAGGAGTAATAACTTAGTTAAACAGTAGGACTATTACATGCAACTTTATTAGAAAATAAAACTTATGTTCAAGTACATATATAGTTTTCAAAATTTTCTGTTCACACCCTCTAAAAATTTTATAATTCCCTTTAAAGCAATGCTTTGGCATTAACGACGATAAGAATTTTATTTTCTAGCAAGAAATGTAAATCGTAGCCCCTCGTCATACCCCAGTTCTCTGCCTTCCAAATTTTATTCGGAAGGAATGAAAAATCTTTATACACAAAATTTAAATAATAAATGGAACTTCTGTCTTATTTAAGTGATTCCTTTCTATTACTGCACTAACACTACTAATTTTATTATCGTCTGTTCATAAAACTAAAAGTAATAGCTTATTACCCCTTTTCCCTGGATATGTCTGGCATTTTGTTTGTCTCTTTATAAGACGATTTAATGAGGAGTTATTGCATTTAACCTCCATTCATTATTATTTCATTAACAGCAAAATGAAAATTTTCACTTTTAAACAAGAAATAAAAGTAAATGTTATCCACGAATTTAGAATTATTCGATATCTTATTGTGATAAATTCATTTTGAAAAATAAATAGGAGTTTTCAGATTATACCCTGCTGTGTCAATATTAGAAAACGGAATCTTAAGTGTATTTTATATCTCATGAGAGCAGTGCCATTTCTTAAGTTGCAGTACGTAGTGACCGAGGGCAAAGGATTTCTAGGGCCAATTCAAGATACATTTAGTACAGACAGATGACACTGTGTCACGCGAATAGAATCTAACTCCTCTACTAGCTTTACAATTCTAATGAAACTAAGAAGGAAAGTTAAAGGATAAAAACCATATATGCGATTTATGCATTACTCAAATATTTGAGGCAGTGAGTCATGGGAATTATTTTAGGAAAATGCTTGGCTGGATAGTATATTCATCAATTTGCAATAAAAATATTACATATTGCAAGTCTACATACACTTGTAGGCGACATGATATAAAGATAATTCAGTTTTCAAGACAGTGTGCTCTGCTCACGATGTAGTCATTCCTACAATAACTCCTCACTCTCGTACGCAGTTTTTATATACGTGGAACTAATATTGAAAGAGCTTTACATCATGTGATGCTCTCAAATGAATTTTCTACATAACAAGGTAGTAACATACCATTGGGTTCATACCACTGGACTTTGGGTGACAACACATTTAACTTAACCCTTAATTTGACAAAATGTTTTTTCAAATATTTTTTTAATTCCATCTTTATCCATCATGTGTTTTAACACTTAATCATTTATGCTAATTTTATGAAAAATTAAATATTGGAACATGTGAAAAAGGGAATATATATAAATATTTTGTTTTAATATTGGTTTTGAAATATTGATAATATAGTTATGTGAAAAAATAAATTATACGTATGTCCGTTGTGACATTTCAATTTCTTTACAAAGTAATTTGACAAATGTAAATATTTTTTAATTCTGTTATTTTTAGTAAATAGAATTAATTTTAAATAAACAAAATTATCATTTTATTTATAATTATTTTAAAAACAATATTTATAATAGTAAAAATATACATTTTACGGGACTGAATTAATTAAGTACATCATATATTACTTTTGATAGAAGTAATATAAAATTAAGTTATTTGTTAAATTCAGTTTTTAAATTAAATTTAAATTAAATTTAAATAAAATTTAATTTGACGCATATTTTATTTGTTTAATCTGAATAAAAATAATTTGAAATAAGTAAACCTATACTTGATACTTTTGAATGTACGAAATTATTGTCAACAAACTGTATTCATTATGAGACTATGGTATTTTAAAAATATAGTTTTACATAACCTCGAAAGAATAAGTTTGATTTATAGGTTGTGTGACTGTCAATTAAGGATGTTTTCATACAACATGGTACGAATTAATCTTATGAGCCTTCATTTGGTTGTACTACATGTTAGTATTGCACAGACAAATTATGTGTTAAACTTCCCATAGAAATATTCAATGTTATAATGTTACAGAACGGATTTCGAAGTAAAAAAATCCAACATTCTTTTCCTCTTGAGCCAACAATAATCGATTTGTTTTGCCTTTCACATTATTATTTTTTAATGTGTAATTGGAACCAAAATTTTCACGTTTTGCACTGATATAGCACGAACTAACTGAAAAAGGGGTTTTTTAAGGTAAGAATTAATCTCACATGATTACTAAAACTGTAGATAGTCGCATATGAACCCACTGTTGGCTATATACGGTAGAATAATAGAGATTTCGATGAAAGAAAATATAATTTTGTCTTACCTTAATTTACTTTATAACCCTTTCTTTAAAAATTACATTTGTATATTTTACCATAAATAAAAATGACATTTCTTGGTGTTAACCCTTAATTTGACAAGATGTTTTTTCAAATATTTTTTAATTTCTGTTATTTTTACATGTCTGTATAGACATTAGGATCTCTATAAAATAAACAAAAAAAATATATCATTTTCCATTTTTGAGATAATTAATGTCCGCTGTGGCGAACACTGACAATTATGTTATAGAGTAGTTATAAATATACATGTCCGGTGTAGAGGCCAGACTAAGCTAAAATAAGGGTTAAAGGTATCTTTGACACTAGATTGCCCAAGGCAGTCATTTTGACTGTTTTTTAATTTCAATTAGAAAAACAATTATGAAATATAATGACACAATTTCTTAGAATTTGGTGACTTTTTCTATAACATATAAATGGGTTTATGAATAATTGTAGTTACTTCCGCCCTCCTTTATTATATAATATTAAAAATTAATTTTAAACAAATTTCTTTACATATTTGTTATTTTTTCACAATGCAGTCATTTTGACTGTTTTTGGGCAATATAGGTATACAAGAAATCTCGGGCAATCTAGTGTTAAAGAACTATATAGGTGTATATGCAAAAAATAAAGAGCGTATACAAATAAGCAACAAAGATAATGAACAATAATCGAAAATAAAATGTTTCGATATAGCTTTGTAATTATGCTTTATTGTATTGGAGTCTATGCGTTTGTATGTATTTGAAGCTTTCGAATGCAATTGCATCTCTTTGGCTGCATCCAACTACGATTAAGGCTCAATCAAAAACTCAATCCTGTCAGATAAAAGTGGTCTTCTCACTCCATCTACGGCATCTTTCAGCTACAAATTCGCCCTCTGCTGACACTTATTTCCTCATTGTCACTGCCTTTTGCGCTCTCTAGAAAACACTTGACATCATGCCTGCCGACGAACGCAGGGGACCACATGCATATTACAAAAGTAATAAATCCAGGAATATTTTTCCGATACCACGTCAGAAAAGGTGTTCGTAAATATTGAAAAATATGTATTTGTTCATTTATGTACATTTTCCTGTTATCCCTTGCACAACGTTTGCAAATACAATTAATTCTAATTTTTGATTCGGTATAACTTAAAATAGTTTTAAAGGGTTATTCAAATCTTACGAATATAAAATATTTCAAACGAAGCAAATATTATTCAATATTGTTCGCACGATACATAACACTTAGCTATGCAACATAACTAAAAACACAAAAATTAAATTCGCGTATCATAAAAATAATTAAAAAATATTTCTACAAAACTAATTATACAATAAATTGGTACAATTAATGGAAAGTTGTCTCATTGAAGAAGGCAATCAAACTCATTAAGTATTTTTGTAACTCTTTAATAATAAATAATATAAAAATTAGAAACAAAAATGAGACATTATCATGGTGAAGCTTACAACTCATTAAGTATTTTTGTAACTATTAAACAATAAATAATATAAAAATTGGAAACAAAATTGACACATCATGGTGAAGAGTACAACATAATTTATTAAATATTTTTGTGATCAATAATTAATAAATAATGCATATATATATATTTGCAGTAAACGGATGACAAAATTTTATATTGTGTATTTTTAATGTCAAAATTCTATCTGTGTGTTATCGCACGTAATTTTCTTTAAAAAATTCATTTCCATTTTTCTATATAAAATATATCCGAATTAATATGAATGTATTTGTCTTTTAAGATTCTGTTTATATTGTCATTGATTGCCTGAATTTAATTACTACAAGCATCACAAAACACATTAGTATATTGCGCATAATTCAAAAGACAGAGGTATGAAGGTTTTTAGTCTTCAGGTGATTAAGTACCGTCCATATTATACTACTCCCTGTTAACGCATGGAAAATAATTTTTATATTTCTGAACTGTTATATTTACATATTTCTTTAAATAAATTTTACCATTTGATTCAGCGCAATATTCTGCAATGTAATGCATGATCCCTTTCGAAATTTACTTGGTAAAATATCATTATTTACGTTGAAACAAGATGATATCAAAATTATTCTCAAATGATTTAAAATTAAATATATTTTTCTAGCTCGTTTTTATTAAAAAATTTTCCCAGTTATTTCTTTGAAGAACTTTTACCTCTAAAACAATTTAAAAAAATTTAAAGATATACTTATATACAAACCACCTTGCAGTAGAATAATTCCCACTATAGGTTAACAGGGAGAAGAATACAATGTATAAAGCACATAATCACCTCAACAAAGCAAAACATTTGATAGATGGAAATCAGCTATGGAAAGAAAAGAGGCGAAAGACAATTAAGTGGTCTTTTTAAGCTTAATTTGTCAAAAGCTTCAAATTTTAAAGAGAATATGAGCATGGAAGCTTAAGTTATTTGGGTAAATTTCAGACTATTTCCGTGAAAACAATTCCTATAACTTAACCACTTCCAGGGTAAAATGTATCAGATAATTTAAAGAAATTATCTAAAGCTATTTTTCTCACATGATGTTTCATTTTTCCCTGTCTGGTAATTCCCGAACTATTGCATATATTTTAAAGTGTTTAAAAATTGTTTAAAAATTTTATCGGAATCTTTATCTAAGTACTTGAATGCTAAAAATGTTTTCTCAAATGTTTAAAAATCTGATATTTTTTTATAGCATTAATTATCTATTTAAAAGTATATCAGGAATATTAAATTTGATATTTTGACAATATTTAGAGTACCACATCACCTTAATATAAAACACGAAGTGCAATATACCTTCACGGATAAACGACATTTCGTTAGTTACAAATATAAAAGAGAAACAGAAAAAGCACAAGATTATATCAGGAATGTTAGTGCTAAAAAACCAAACCACAATATTACAGTACAATTTATCTGAAGTTCTCGAAATAATAGAGATACAGATCATGAAGGCTGTAAGAAAACCTGTACTTCGTATATTATAAATGAAGACAGTAAAAGATATTTAAAATATTAAGTACTTTTCACATCAAAGCGAAACAAAAGATACACACAATTAGACACAAAACCATAAAATCAATCTATCTAACTCAAATCTGCATTAAGAATATACCAATAACTGTATTTTCTATCAAACGAAAATTTAATAGTAAACTACTAAATAAACCTAATATTGCTCAGCCATTAGAAAATACGAAAAAATACTGTTAAACAGAAAAAAATCGCAATGCTCTCAACTCAAAACGTCAATAAGTACTTTAACTTCTTGAAAACTATGTCAAGTGGTACTGGACAATGCTATGAATGAATGTCTAATTGTATATCAAAGACATAATTCTATGTAAAGCTTTACTTAATTTCACTTAAAGATTTTAAAAACTATAAATCTCTATTATATATCTCAAATCTCTTAACCCTTTCCGGTATGATTTAATAATGAAAAAGTGTGCATGAAATAACCATTTAATTTTTATTTAAAAAACTTGTTTCATTTTGCAATTCTTACATATTCTTAATTAAAATCCACTTTTTACATAGTGTTAAATAATATCAGAAACAGTAAAATTAAGAAAATATCAAAGCAAAACAATAAGGTATACAGATAATAGTCTTCAAGCTAGTGGTACTTTTCAAAACAAAGTGCAAAGGAATTCTTAATTGTTTACACCGCCAAGTAGTCTCACTTTTAATTTGATTCTTGTAACACACACGGCATTTCTTAGTAGGTTTTCTTTTATTCTGACTCATTAATTTGGCAATGACTTGTACCAAGTAAATAATATGCAATAGTGACTTGTGATTTTCACAAGGATAAAAGTGTTGCCAAATTCAGTACACTAGAAATTTTAAACTAAATTATCATATTTAACAGTAACTTTAATCGCATGACGAGTGTAGCTCTTCATTGTGCGGTATGGAATGAAAAACTAATGACGAGCTAGACTCGTCATTTTACCGGAAGGGGTTAACTAGTTTATCTCCATTTGACGGATTAGTAATATTAATTTTTGAATATAGTTAACATTCCCTAATAGTTGATATAAAACCAGCAAAAAAATTTAACTAAGCTTTTTTTTGTTTATCTACAAATAATATAATCACAGTTTGTAATCGTTTAGTAAAAACTCGTGTTTACCTTTATAAATATAAATTCACGAAGTATGGCTTCTATGCGTTGACGAGAATAGCATTTTGCCACATTCTATCCGATTAACGAATCCTTACGAACTGTTTACTTCCTATGCTGTCGTTTGAAGTCAAAGCTTAGCAATTATTTAGCAAGATACAAACATTTCCTGTAATGCTTATGTACTTGTGAAAGAATTTTAAAACAGTATAAGCAACAAATGTCTTAAGATTGGTACACCTGTTTATTTATTATTTATATTAAATCTTTTCCTAAACACACCAAATGGGTTTAAAAATTGCAAAATATCTGAGTAATAATTTGTATATTTGGTTGGTGTTGGGACTTAAATGGACATAGTTCTGAAATATTTTATTAATTATACCGAGATTGTATTGGAATGCATTAAACTGGTATAAAATTTTTTATTTAAATTTCTATAAGTTTCTAAAACCTTACATAAGGCATAAATTAACTATTATTTTTGGATCATTTTCTGTTTGGATAACATAAAGTGAAGCATCTTATATTGTACTGAATTATAGAATCATAAATATCCACACAGAAACATAAAATTCGTAAATATTTAAAAAGTATCATTCTAGGTACAGAGTTTAAAAATACTGGAATTTATTTCAGCATTATTAGTCTAAATCATTTTATTTATATATATATATATATATATATATATACATATATATATATATATATATATATATATATATATATATATATATATATATATATATATATATATATATATATATAATGTAATATATATATATATATATATATAATATAATATATATATATGTAATATATATATATATATATATATATATATATAATTATATAATATAATGTAATAATAATATATATATATGTATATATAATATAATTATATAATATATATATATATATATATAATGTAATAATATATATATATATATATATATATATATATATATATATATATATATATATATATAAAGGAAAATTCTCATAGGTTTTCAAAACTTAAGTCAAAATAAAAATTCCCGCGTCCTTTGCATTCCCCTTTTAACCCCTAACCTGAATTGACCACTGGGGCTACAGCTTACGACCTCGGAGAAGGGGTCTGACCAATTATAACTCTACGTTGCCCTAGCGGACAATTTAGTTAGGGGTTAAAAAGGGGAATACAAAAGAACGCAGGAATTTTTAGCCCTTGACTTAAATTTTGAAAACCCCCGAGAATTTTCCTTACATACATACATTATATATATATATATATATATATATATATATATATATATATATATATATGCATACATACATATATGTGTGTATGTATATATATATATATATATATATATATATATATATATATATATGTGTGTGTGTATGTATGTATATATATATGTATATATATATATATATATATGTATATATATATATATATATATTGTGTCAAAGTTTACCCTATTAGAAGATGTGTTTTATGGCTGCGAGCCAAGATTAAAAGAATGTTTTAAACATATTTCTACATTTTAATTGTTTTGACTGTTTGGCAGCATTTAATTAAACAAAATAAACGGCTACAGATATTCGTGTGCCTTCCATACCATTAGACAGACACGCTTATTAACGTATGTGCATATATTTCAATGAATATAAAATCATATCCTATCACGTATTTTAACAATTTAACTGTATAACTTGATCAGACGAAAACTGGTGAATGCTGAGTAGTGTCAATGAATATTTTAATGATTATAAAGTCATAAAAGAGGGACTGCTGACGCATTTATTATCATTACAATCAAATCGCGTATATAGACTCATTTAGCGTTTTTTAATGGTTTTATGATTCTATTGAAAGGTACATATTCTCTAAATTAAGTTCTCTAAACGGTGCATCTATAATTTGTTTCCAATTAGTTGATTTTAATGAGTCCCATTCTGTGGCTCATTACACAATCTTTCCATAAGATCCAGTTGAGTTGGGCTAGCTATATAGCTTTGACTATCTTTCATTCAGTTGCAGGCTCTTCCGTAGAACAGAAGTCAAATGGCGGTTATCAGTAGCGTTAATCGGCCGGTATGACCGCTAGTCGATGCTGCGTTAATTCGATACTTCAACTCTATATCCGCTGTTGGGTTGTTAATTCAACAAGAGTGAGACATCATTTGCTATCATCTATCTCATGTCTTGCCTGCTGCTGATCTCGCTGCAGATGATTAAATATTGTCGTAAAACTTGTATGTGTAAAATGTGACCACAAACGCCATTGTAAGTGATAGCCAACAGGCACTGAATCTCATATCCGAATGGGGCGCGATATAATATCTCCCCGTAACTGCTGATTATATAACGTTATTTCGTTTGCTGACGTATATCGTTAAACTGTAGTTATTGACTTCAATTTATTATCAATGTAAATTCAACGAAAGATTAACAATATTTGTAATAAGAATGTTACCTTCTACTTAATTTATTTATGACAGGTTTGTAGATACAGTTATCTCGTAATTTATGAAAGTTCATGTTAAGATCAACGATACAATTTTATATTAAAAATCTGTAACTAATCATTAAACTACAAAAGTTGCTTTCTACAAACAGAACAAATACTTTATTTCCTAATTACAAACTTAAAGGTGCGAATCAAAAAATCTTAAAGAAGGTCTGTCTGTCTGTCTGTGTGTGTATGTATGTAATATTAAAATCCCTTATTTACGTATTTTAATATTAATTTAATAACTTTTGTTCATAAAGTAAGTTCGGGGTTGGCGCGGTAATTCCGATTTTTCCCTTCAGACACACTATAGACTTAATTCAGCCTCTGTCTGTACTACTTTAGCCAATCATTAGCGCGTTCTCTTTAAACATGGGTATTTTTTATCACGTGATCAATTGTGATTAGGGATTATTCGTAGTCTTTATCTCAGGAATCCCTACTTGAAAAGCATATGTTCGGGATCACATTGTCTATATGCACGATGTTGTAAAAGTGCTTGACTGTTGTATGGATTTCATGTTTCTTACTAGAAATAAACTGTGTTGTGATTTTGAATGAGTCTCGCCCATTTTATATATATCTTGTTAAACATTACACTTACCGTGTGACACAAAAACTGTGAAACTATTTGGTCAATAAGACAAGCGATTGTATTCCAAAATTAGAAGCATTAATTACTAATAAAAATAATTAATATATTAGTGGACAATTACTAATTCTACATAAGGAAATCAAAGAGTAAAATGAACGACTAAATAGTGTGCAATATAACTCAGTAACTTGACTAAAATTCGTATTTATTATATTGCATATTTTTAAATAGTTACACATTTAACCTAATTGGTCATTACTTTTTAAAGCCAGGAAAGGTAGAAACGTTTACAGGAATAATGACTTGGTGAGTTAATAAGAATTTAATTATGCGATAAAAGCGTATTTCCGTACTTTTTGGAAAGAGGCCACTATGAAGTTCAACATTGGTATTCTGAAATAAGCTATATTAATTATTAGCAAAAGTAGCCAATTTATAAGTGGGAAATGATTAACTTAACATGAGGAAATCAAAGAGTAAAAGGAACGGCTTAACAATGTCCAATGTAATTCGTTAATTCTATTTTAATATATTTAACAATTTTAAATCCTAACATCCTTTAACTAATTGCTCGTTACTTTGTGAAGTCATTGTGCAATTATTTACAGTAGTAATAACTTCGTTGGTTATTAATAAGTTACTTGTTTTTTAGTTTTGGTATAGTCTAGTTTGGTTTGGTTTGGAGAGCTACAGTCTACTGTTTTGCAACATTACGTCAAACATGTTTCTTTAAATAAACAGTAGTATAAAAGATTACTTCGATTTTCTTAAGATGCAGAAAAAGGAAGTTTTACTGTAAGCAGAAAGCCTAATAGTCAATTAACGGGTTCCCTATCAGGAACAGCAATTCGGCTCAAATTTATCAAATACTTTCTCATTGGGGAAAAAATTTTAGAAAAATATTATACAAACTAAAATTTTTTATAGCTTGAAAGCTTGGTATATAATTATTTTGTATTACCTTTGTATTACCTTTTGTATTTTTTTAATAGTTGAAGCGATTAATGCCTTGAGATACAGATGCCTTGAGATGCTTGAGTACATACATCAGTTACTTTTAAATTTTGTATGATGGTTTAGGATAACCAAAAAATATATCAATTAAACACTATATATTTGGGGTTAATGCTGATCTATTAAAAAGCAGAATATATAAGCACAGTGATCTGACAGATAATATCGCCAGCTTCGCCCTCATTAGGTATAGAAGGAAAGCTGAGTTGAAAATTTAAAACTAATTATATATATATATATATATATATATATATATATATATATATATATATATATTCACAATTTCAGTTTTAATGGCAATCGTGGGAGAGGGGGCGGCATTTCAAATTTTTGTTTGGGGCTCCAAAACAGCAAGAGCCGGCCGTGCTATGGAAGCTCGACATGTGTAATGATTTGCGGGTGTTTTTTGTAAAGCAAGTTGATCTAGCCGCAGTAACCGGGCAATATCACGAAGCTCCCCTTGTTTCGTTGCCGGTCGGGTGAGAATTGCAGTGCGAGTATTTTTCCGTTAAAGAGCCATTTGCAATTCCAAGCACCGCCACATCCTTCGGTGAGCTTACATCAGCAAACACTTGCCTGCCTATCACGAAAACAGAATTTGCCCCTTTTCTTCAGTTACTTTAGATTTTCTCTCCCCTTTTCAATCGACTCGCGCGAAAGGAAATAAGAAGTGGAGTGCGGGAGAATCTGTCTAACCCGTTAGAGAGAGTGAGAGAAAGAAAGTGGAAAATGGAGCGAGAGAGCGAGGGGGGAGGGGGGTCCTCATCCATTCGTACACACATATCTCGGTGTAGCCGCGCGAGTGTGTGAGGATCTCCTACTGTAGTCAGGCCAAGAGCGGCCAGCCGGCTAAAAGACGTTCCTACCATTTTCTCTGCAACCGACTCCGATGCAGATGCTCAGTGAGACACGGCCAAACATGTATGCAATATCAAGTTCGATAGGCGATATCTGCCGCTTGTGGGAGGAAGAATTTAGATTGGAAAACAGCTGTAACGACGGATTCTATCACAGCGCGTCTGTCTTTGCTATTTTGGGATATATCTTATTCCACGTCGCCCTTCAACTTGATCCCGCTTTGAATGTATTATATTTTTTCCCTTTCCCTCTTTTGCATTGCGCCTGCACTTTACGATAGCATCCAGAAACAAAAGAAGAAAACCCTTTTGCTTCTGGACTTTCCTTTTTTTATCAAGCTGTCGTTTTCTCACTTTCTTTCCTCCTTATAAAATACCACTTTTCCGGGCATTTGCTGTCAATCTAACATTATGACCACTCTCTGGACACTGTCCATCCCAAGATATGCGCATAGACGTCAGGAATTTTAATAATCGCGGCACGTTCTGATCAGCATGCGTCGACAGCTGGGTCCACCATTTCTGCATTCCCTTTTTTTCCCTAATATTTGGATTGCAGAAATCCCTGAAATAGTTTTTCACGTTTATGCGATTATACATTTCCTTTTGTGCTTCATGAAACGGACCAAAAGCCGCATTTTGATAGTAAGGTGCTGCTCGATGAAAAAAACTCTTTTCGTATGTGCCGCTAAAGATCATGCATCATGTAACAATTTTTCAAAAATAGCGCCTGTCGCGGTAAGGGCATCTTGATGATTAGCATAAACTAAGCATTACGACTCTGTAGTACAATCTCTATAACAGAATTCTAGATATGCTTTTCTTGCTGTAATTAATAAGAATTTCATTTTCTAATAAAATAATTATCAAGAACAAACACTTATTGATGTCAAGCATAATAACTCGATATATCGAAAAATTTTGGTTTGTTTTTAGCATACATGTCACCTTTTTTTACTAAACATTAGCTTATTATGAAGAAATTTAATAACGAAAAAATCTTTCGAATTTTTAAAGATATTCCTACCAGTAGTGCGATTCGAACCCTTAAATTCTTGGTGATTAGCATAAATAAGCATTACGACTCTTTACATCACAATCCCTATAGCAGAATTCTACGTGAGATTTTATTGGTTTTGGTTTGGAGCACTACGGTCTACTTTTGCAACAAGAGGGCTAATGAGACCGGGACCTACTGCTTGAAGTCTATTCCGGACGGCTACGAACATCCATGCCACTGGGGGATTCGAACCCACGAACTCCGGTTCAAAAAGGCCAGCACCCTAACCATTCGTCCATCTTTCGGAGATTTTATTGTTGCAATTAAGAAGAATTACATGTTTCTAATAAAAAATATCAAGTACAAACACTAACCAAACATAACAACTCGAGATATTCCTTATATAATAACAGCCTGTTTGTCCTCGAATTTATGAAGTGGTTGTACCTGGAATGGATAAAGGCATCCATATTGAATTCTTGATGAGTTATAGTTAGCAAAATTCAAAGCGAACACAGTTTATTTTCTACTATCGTTCCGATTCTAAAATAAATTGGTATAAATATGCTTGACATCACAGTGGAAAATACTGTCGTCTTTAAAACGGTCGAAATCCACCCTTTTAAAAATAACATTTTTTTTCTAGAATTATGACGCCATTTTTTAACCATCTCATTTAATCATTTCTTATTTTAAATTGTTTAAATATCGTCTGCATTGTTTTCCTGCGTTTTATCACTGAACTTAGATATTACGCAAATAATTTTCTGTTATATTTGGCTTAAATTATAGATTAGGTATATATGTGATAATTTTAAATTTAATCATCGATTATTTTTGTTGCAATGAAAATTTTATTACCGGTATTAATAACAAATTCTATCTACCTCCAGGGTGTAGTGGAAATGATAGTTTCATTCCTTTACTTCCATTAATTACTGTGGCAAAAATGTTGGGAAGAAATTAACGAAAATATCGACGTAGCTAAGAAATATTTGAAATATTTTTCTAAATCAATTCAACGCTATTCTAAACTGCATTCACAGTATCGGGAGACTTAAGAGGAGTATGAAGATAAACAATTTATTGAGAATGAACGAGATAATTCTCAGCCAAAAAACAAATCATTTTTTTTTACCTCCCTCATAGGGTACTTTACAATTCTGGAAAATTAAAAATTTTACCGATTCCGTCATATGACGGGCCATATACAAGTTTAAAATAAATGTATAATAGTCAACGCAGACTTTTATCACTACGTATCCCTTTACGTATCACTACGTATCCCTTTTCCTACTCATGGACTTATTAAACAGAAACTTAATAATGAAAGATCATTGATAAAAATGTCTTCTAAGTTTCGTTCAGTTTAGAGTCAAATTTTTCTACTCAAGAGATAATTAGAGCGGGACCTACTGCTTAAAGCCGATTTTGAACGCCTACGGACATCTTTTACAGTAGCGGAAATTAAATACTTGAATTTCGATACCGAAATAAGCTTTTTCACACGTCAGTCATTAATTATAAGAACATAGTACGAGTCACTTGTATTTCTAGAACGTTTCTAGAAATACAAAGAATCGTTTTTAGGATAACTGTGATTGTACTTAATATGTTTAAAAGATCGTTATTCTCATGAAAAAAAAACTAATAATAGTAATAAATTTTCATGGTAATGAAAATAAGAATTAGTTTCCATCTTTGAGATAAAATGTCCATTATAATCCTTTCTTAATTCCTCGCAGTTAAATAATTATCTCATGTTTGCAATTATCTTATCTTAATTATCGGGTGTAATTATTTTTCTCATTTTTCGCTTCTTCCACACACTGATTTTGTTAGATATGTGTTCAGTCCAAAATATGCAGTAAATCATTTATTAATAAAACACTTGCTGTGTATAAAGAAGAAACGATAAAGGCTTTTCTTCGGAGGATTTGTTTAGAAATAAGCCTGCTTCTATGCGAAAAAAAGTAGTACCTATTTTGAGAAGAGTTATACTTTGCTCTTAAAATAGACGAGAAAAATGTGTTGTATGTGTGTAAATATATATTAATTATATAATATGTATATATAGATGTAATCCGGGGAAAATTAAATCCATCGGTTATACGTGAAATTAAGACCCTATTATTTTTTAAAACCCGGGCTTACTAGGCAGTGAGAGTCCTAAGCAGTAAATGGCAGTCGTGGTACCATGGAAAGAACACTAGTCCGTAGTGGAACTTAACTTTTATTTAAGATCTAAATAACAGACATCTTTCTCTCGCGATATCAGAATAATGATTGATCCTCAAAACAATTTGTTTTTAAAAAAGTCGGCCTCACAGTGAGATATGACGTGAATTCTTCCCAAGACAGAGTACCTTAGTCAGCATTATTAGAACTTCCACAGGAATTTAAACATTGAAAAAAGTGAGCCATTCGCCTGGATTTGGTTTGGTTTAGTTTGGAGCGCTACGGTCTACTGTTTTGCACACGAGGGCTAATGAGACCGGGACCTACTGCTTAAAGCCGATTCCGAACGGCTACGAACATCCATGCCATAGTGGGATTCGAACCCACGAACTCCGGTACCGACGATCAGCGCCCTAACCAATCGGCCAGCGCTCGGCTGCCATTCGCCTGGAACAGCTGGAAAATGTGGCAAGTGGACTGAAAATTAGCATTTATGTCAGAGCTAGATTTGTGAAATGTGTAGAAAGAATTTTAAGTCAGTGTACACTCCTTTTAATAAGACATTAGGTGGCTGGGAAAATAGGTATAAGAATAAGAAGAGGAAAAAGGAGACTTTTTGAGAGATATTTTAAGTGTAATAATTTTGATATATTACACACATACACGCACACACATATATATCTTTATATATCTTCTGTCCATGTGTTTGTAATAGAACTCATCCTAAACGGCTGGACTGAATTTGATGAAATTGTGTGTATGTAATTAAGTCCATTCGGAAATGGTTTAAATTCACAATTTGATCCGATAGAATTTTTTTTTATTTAAAATCCAGAATTGCACACTTATTGAGATTATTATAATGCCGCTTGAAACCTTTTACTCCCAACATATCTGTGGCACTAAAGTTGACTTTTATGTATTATAAACACAAAGAATAAGAATTTTTAATTCATTTCCCATCGCAATTTTTACATATACCTTATGGGTCATTTGACCCGTTATATGGTATATTTAGTGTTAAAGTTGATTCCGGAAAGTAACAAAGGTGTTTAGCAGAAAAGAATTTCTAACCCACAGACCTCAGTACTAAAAGACATCTATATTTAAACAGCAAAATCTTACTAGAAGTTAGATAATTCATCAAATAAACAGTTCTTTTTTGATTGAACCTTTTATACAGTCTTAATCTTACTTAATGTTACAATGTATAGAAATTGGCATGATAGTCAAAGAAAATAATTATCGTTCATAAAAATGAGGAACTATCAGTGTTTACTATTTTTTAACATTTGAGTAGAAACGATCCTTTTATAAGCTTGAGGCTCATATCTTGGTTATAGCCAGCTACTTCAGAAAATGAGCGATAATTTTTTATGAAGCCTTTTCTGTAATCTCAATGTTACTTGATGTCTCAATTTCCAGAAAATGACACGATAGGCAATCAAAATAATAAATTGCCATGATAACAGAAGATAAAAGCCAGAGTCTAAACCGGTCTATCTGTATCGGTGACAAGTCGTTAAGCTCACGGCGTATAATGTTGTAGATGATTAGTAGGGTGCCTTAGACTTTGGCAGATATGTAAATTGCCATTTAGGATGAAAGTTTAAAAAAGATATTTTTTTCTTTTGAATTATATATAAGTCTCGCCTTATTAGACAAGTGATTATAATTGATCTAATTTTTTCTGCGACTACATTCCAGTCGTGGCGACAATTATTGATTAGTAGTCCTTTTAGAATTTTTGTTATCTTTAGTTACTGAAACTCCAGAAAGAAAAACGACTGAAAATCCAATTAAAAAATGATCTCTTCCAGAGTACATCCTCACAATACTTAATTATTTGTAATTAATTGCATACGATCCCTATTTTGTGTATTCGTTTGTTTCGGCATATATCTAAATTTCGCCTCCGTAGAGAATTATTGTATGGCGACATATGCACTCCTCCCCTTCATTAACACTAATAATCGAGAGTACACCGTATGCGGTGTTAATATTGCAACGAGTGCCGTAATCTATTTTCTTTGTTGACACGCTATCGAGCCGAAGAAGAGTGATCTCGGCTCGATCTTGCAAGCAATTAGTTGGCGGCCCCCACCTTTATTATATTAAATATTTTGAGGCAATGCGACGGGAGCTTGCTGTCAAAGTTATTAAATGAGAGTAGCTATTGACTCGTCCAACTCGGAAGCGCACGTTAATGATTCACAAGCTCGACTGTATCATTGAATGTTTGACATATTTCTCTTGGGAAGAGGCATTGATCGCTAAACGGATGATAACTGCCGGATAAATGTCGATTGTAATATTCAGTCTTCATCATGTTAAATGCAGACTTAATGAACTGCACAACACACGCTAATGGCATTCGACCTAATATCGTAGGACCCCAGCTATTCACAGCGATTCCAATTTAAATGCGGTGGCCGATTTATAGAAACTTTAATCATTTGACAGCGTTCGCTTTGGTTGGAAATTAAACCGCATCTGTTTGGGAATTGGAGGTAAATATTCGGGAAAAATGAGATACAAAGACGGCTCGAATGCCCGAGAGACTTAAAACTACCAGCTTGCTGACCTCAAAGTTTTTTGAACAATTTGAATGTTTGCGATCAAAAAATTGAATTGTTTATTGTTGTTTTCTGTAAAACAATGCCGATATACGGTAGTAGAAGCTATATTAAGAACAGATTATGCGGAGTCTTGTTTTCATTAACCCTTAATTTGGCTAAGTCCGCTACATCGGAAATGTATATTTATAACTACTATATAACATAATTGTCAGTGCTCTCCACAGCGGACATTAATTATCTCAAAAATGGAAAATGAGATTTTTTTTTTGTTTATTTTACAGAGGTTCTAATGTCTATACAGACATGGGAAAATAACAGAAATTAAAATTAAAAAATATTTGAAAAAACATCTTGTCAAATTAAGGGTTAAAATACTAATTTGAATTTATATAAATAATTTTTACTTCATTGTATCTTTAAGCACTGAGCACAAAAATAATTATATAAAATTCAGTGAAAGACTGACGGCTTCAATACTTCAAAGCTTAAAATTTACCCTCTCACTGGTTTCATAGTTTTTTGCATAATTTCACTGTTTGCTATCAAAAATATTAAATATTTATTATTCATTTAGTGAAAAGTTGTTGGTCTACAGTTTAAAAAAGCTTTATTAAGAACAGATTACGATTAAGTTTATTTTTTCCAAAGTACTAACTTAAACTGATAGTAACAGTTTTATTTCATTGTACTTTTATGCGCTAAGCATAATAAGGAATGCAAGCAATTCAATAGAAAATTTGACGGATCATATACTTTACAGACGCAAAACCACCAGTTTATTGGCTTTATAGCTTTTGAAAAATGTCAATGCTTGTTTGGTTTGGAGTGCTACAGTCTACTTTTGCAACAAGAGGGATAATGAGACCGGGACTTACACCTTAAAGCCGATTCCGAACGGCTACGAACAACCATGCCACTGTGGGATTCGAACCCATGAACTCCGGTACCGAATGCCAGCACTCTAACCCATCGGCCATTGTTCGGCACCAATGCTTGTAATCAAAAGGTTAAAAAGTTTACTCTTGATTTTAGGAAATCAGTGCTGATCAGGAAAAAAGTATCAAAGGATTTGTTCAGATGAGATTATGAATAGTTTTATTTTCCCTATGGTTCTAATTTAAACTGATAAAAATTACTTTTAATCAAAAATATTTATAAGCACAATACTGAGTACTCGCAATGCAATGAAAATTTGACTGCTCAAACACTTTAGAGTTTTAAAACACCATATAATTACCCTCAAAGGTTTTTTTTTTTTTTAATGTTTGAGCTCAAAATGTTTAAATATTTACTGTCGACTTCGAGAAAACAGTGTTAGAGTTTACAAAACATTCATTAAGAACAGATTCCGTGGATTTTTATTTTCACTATTATACTGAATTAAATTGAAATAAACAATTTTTAATTTATGGTATTTTAAAGTGTTAGTGTTGAAACATGACATGCTTACTATGTAACCCAATATTTACATAACCAGTTGAACCACGATTCTCAATATTACATAATTGGGAAATTAAATTATTTTTAAAAATATTTAAACTATTCTCGTTAAATAACTGGCCGGTAAAGTTATTTACTCTCAGTACATTTTTACTTTAAAAGTTTGTTTTACTTTTCTTAATTTCTAATTAATATCAATATGAAGTCTGTGTGCCCATTTCATTCTAAAAATGTACTTTATAGTCTTTTTTTTCTTTTTTTTGGGGGGGGGGTACTATTTATGTTCTATCATGGACAGTTCAATTAAATTCTTTACATAAAAATTCATTTGACATCAATATGTAGTTAATTTCTTATATTATGCAATTTAGGAAATTTATTAAAGAACTTTAACATATCGTACATCGTACTAAAAAAAGAAGGGATTAAATATCGGCATGCCATAAAAGCTTTGTGGTCCGTGAAATATTGAGGTTTAACGATAGCATTAAAAGTTTTGATTTTTCCTCCTGTACACATTAAAATGGGGAAATTCTCTCCCTTATTGAACAAAACATTTATTAGTAAAAAATTAATAATAATTAGATGCAAATTAAGATTCCTCCTTTATCATATAAAATCTACTTTTATTATTAAATTTCGTGATAATATTGCATACCTTAGTTTAATTTGTTTTACATTTACTACTGTTCACTTATTCAAACAATTTAAATATCATAATTAAGATTTACACTCTGATATAAACCAGATACCTAAACGTAAGATATATTTCTTAAGTCTTATTTCTCTTAGTAATAATTCAATTAAGAACATAAAAGTTTCAGCGTCCTTCCGAATAAAATAATAAGCAGGGAGATAAGATAAAAAATGTATTTCAAGCAGATTTGTTGATAATAAATACTTTCTATGCAAAAATAAATATCCGAACATAGAGTTGTTTTCTATAAATTAGTCATGCGCTATTATTATGATTATTATTTTACCTTAATATTCCCATGTATTGCACATCCGAAATATCAGATGTTGAAGGTTTGAACTAAAAGAATCCTCATTTGTTATATTAAATAATTTAAAGGCTACATTTAATGTTTCCCTTTTCATTTAAATCAGACAAACCTACAATAGGATAACAAGTCAATGTAAACCCTTCATTTCCCAGTAGATTCTGATTACGGAAGGAAAAATTGAGCTGCAGCTGTAAGCTAATACTAATTATGAGAAAAGAGAAAGGACAATGGTTTAAAGCAGACTTCCAGCTCAGAAATGAGTTAGCTTTCAAAGTTATTTAAAGTCATTACGAATAATTCTACATTTGGGTGAAATATTTTATCTGGTTACATCAAGTGAAACATGTCGCAGGGAGTGTTTTGAAAGATGTGCTAATTTAATAACGTATTTATTACTCTAATAAAATTCTAAAAAGAAAAATATTTTATGTTTCTTGTTTCATTTTTTTGGGGGAAAATAAGGTTTTGTTAAAGTGGCTCCTAACTTGTCGTATAAACTATTCTGTATACGCAAAAGCATGGATAACGATAGGGAAATTATCAAATTATTAACAGATAGATAATAAAAGCATACCAAATTCTGTTTAGGCATAGGTGTTTTATTCCAATGGTTTAAAGCAGACTTAAAGCTCAGAAATCAGTTAGCCTTCAAAGTTATTTAAAGTCATTACGAATATTTATACATTTGGGTGAAATAATTTATCTGGTTACATCAAGTGAAACATTTCTCAGGGAGTGTTTTAAAATATGGGTTAATTTAATAACGTAGTTAATAATATAATAAAATTCTAAAAAGAAAAATATTTCATGTTTTTTGTTTCATTTTGTTAGTGAAATATGGTTTTGTTAAAGCTTTTATGTGTACGCACTGCGCACTAATAGAAAATCACGCTTTATATGTATGGGCTACTGGAGAAGCACAGCATACTATAAAACTGAGGCAAGTGCAGATATTTTTCCTGCACTTGGCATTCAGAATCATTTGAAGATACGGTTTATTAAGCGTTGTATTAGAGCGGGGACTTAAGTGCTAAAACGCTTTTGATTTTTTAACTGATTAACTGACCATACGATTTTGCAGACGGTTAATGTTTAAATTTATAAATTGTAAGATTTTGTTTTCATGAAAATATAAAAGAGGTATTTCATCAATATAAAGGGAAATGTTTTAATGTGGTAAAGTAATTTCGGTGATGTATTCTATTTATTGAAATAATTTGCTGAAAACAATTTTGTTTTGTTAGACAGAAAAGAAACGAATTCTAACAGAACAGTCCAAATTTACCATTCATTGTGTTTTACAGACAGTATATAAGTTATATCTGTAATACCATATCTCTGGTTTTGTTTTTAAAAATTGTCAAGATGTTTTACGCAGAATATATGATTTCCAAATGTTAAAAACAATTAATAAATATAATTTAATCCACTGACAGAACGAGAAACAGTTTGTTCTATTACGCCAGCGAGCAATGAAATCCTCTGCACGTGGACTGGACTTTCGGTTTGACGGCACCAATGAGCATCCTGATGAGGCACTGCAGCGGCGGGCGCCGTGTGGTGCTACGTTTGATGAAAATATAAGTTTTTCGTGGAAATATAAGCTTTTCGTTATTATTAGTAATACAGATAGACGTATGGATTTTGTGTACAAATTAATAATAAACGTTAAAGAAGGGTTTAATGTACATTTTTATGGTTTTATTATTCTTGTTGTTGTTGCTCTCTGCACACCCTGCATGAACACCTACCGCACGCCACTGTTAGTGCTGGTGTAAGTACGAATGATTAGTGCGTATATGAGTATGGCACTGTATTTCAGTACCCTACAACGTTAGGAGTATAGGGAATAAATACCTCACATTTAGCGGCTTTCACACTGTACTAACCTCGTTATACAGTACGATTAGTAATTGAGTAATAAATTTCAATTAGTGCTAACTGATTATGCGGTTGAATTTTGTCTCAAAATGTTCCCAGTAAAATAACTATGTCAAAATGAACCGGGCTAATTTGTCAAGCACTATGTTTAGTACGCGTGTAAGTACAAATGAATAGTACGTATATGAGTATCGCTAGGAGAGAAAGTATCGTGCGAAACGCAGTCCTTAGATATAACTTACAAGTCTAGAAGAAAGTAAAATTGAAAGGAATGTTCTAACAGAAAAAAAAAACCTTTACATCGAATAAACGTGAAGAATTATTCAATTCCGTTGGAAGAGCATGTGAATTGATTGAATAGAATTAATGGAAAAAGGAGCCTTGAAACAAAGCAAAAATTAGAAAATAATATGCCGTATTATCGCATGACGCACGAAGTAAAAAATAGAGACAAGTGGAACAACAATGATTTTTTAGTTAAAATAATAAAAAATAACATTTTTTATTTTGCATTTACATGAAACTGATAAAGGTGAAAAAAACCTTTATTAATTTCATGTAAATGACAAATATTTTTGTTTAAAAAAAGAGAAAATAATGAATTAATAATTTTTCTACAAAAATATTGTTTCAACGATTAATTTAATGTGGTACTTTAGAGTAACCAATTAATAGCAGCATTAAATGAGGTATTACTGTTCTCTAATTTTTGAAACCTTTATTAAAGAATACACTAAGAAAAAAAGGATGAGAATCGTAAATATAGGGGATTGAAACACCGCTTGAATTACTAATTTTTCTATAGAAATATTGCTTCAATTAGTATGGATTAATTTAATGTGGTACTTTAAAGTAAGAAATTAGTAGTACTAAATGAGGTATTCCTTTTCTCTCTTGTACGAAATCCTTATTAAAGAATACGCTACGGAAAAAAGGTTGGAAATCGCTGATATACAGAACTGAAACACGGCTCCATGACATGATAGTTCTATGGGTATTTTAGAGTAACCAATTAATAACACTAAACTCTCTGTTCTCTAATATTTGAAGAATACACTAAGGAAAAAAGATGGGGAATCGTTGATATAAGGGATTAAAACACCGATTGAATTACTAATTTTTCTATAGAAATATTGCTTCAATTAGCACGGATTAATTTAATTTGGTACTTTAAAGTAAGAAATTAATAAGACTAAATGAGGTATTCCTTTTCTATCTTGTTTGAAATCCTTATTAAAGAACACACTAAGGAAAAAAGGTTGGAAATCACTGATACAGAGAATTGAAACACGGCTCCAGGACATGATAGTTCTATGGATATTTTTTGTTGCACCAGATTTACCCCTGGAGCTTCACAGGAGGTGGGTCTAATACGCACAATAGAAAAGGGGTCTGCTGGGGGGGGGAGGTTGAAAATAGAAGGATTAAATGAATACAGCAAGCCAGGAAAATAAGCCATTCATCGATTGTGCAGGGGACATAATCCTTTACATACAGAATAGATCTACTTAGCACAGAAATAGAATTTATCAGTTCTTTAAATATAGTTATACCAGAGTCTAAACCTAGACGCACATTTCCTCATATCAAACATTTTATTAAACGATAGCTTTCTAATTCCCCTCTCTTTTCAGCTTCCAGTAACTAATCATCTGGAACTTGACGTATGTACATAATTGGGAAGTAACATATTTAAAAGTGGTTTAAATAGATCCCATTTTATTTAGGTTATACAATGAAATTTCGGATATAGAATGAAAATTAAAAATAAATAAAATATTTAGCTGAGATCTAGATAAAAAATAGTATTCGAAAAAAAAAAAAAAAAAGAAATTAAGAAAATTATATTAAAATACGTATATATGAGTATATATGAGTATTGGTATTATGAGTATTGGTAATACCATATGGTTTACCAATACTCATAATGAAAAGAGGGGTCTAAACGTAGACACACGTGTCCTAATCTCATCAAACATTTTATTAAACGATAGTTTTCTGATTCACCTCTCATTTCAGCTCTCAGTAACTAATCATATGGGACTTAACACGTGTACATAACTGGGGAGTAACATATAAAAAGGGTTTCAACAAGTCCCATTTTATTTAGGTTATACAATGAAAGTTCGGGTATAGAATGAAAATTAAAAATAAAACATTTAGCTGAGACCTAGATAAAACGTAGTATTCCAAAAAAAGAAATTAAAAAGAAAATTATACCTCATGGTTTACCAATATTCGTAATGAAAAGAGGGGTCTAAACGTAGACGCACGTTTTCTCACCTTATCAAATATTTTATTAAACGGCAGAGTTCAGATTCCCCTCTCATTTCAGCTTCCAGTAACTAATCATATGGGACTTAACATGTGTACATAACTGGGGAGTAACATAACTGGGGAGTGGTTTCAATGAGTCCCATTTTATTTAGGTTATACAATGACAGTTCGGGTAAAACATTTAGCTGAGATCTAGATAAAAAATAATATAAAAAAAGAAGAAATTAAGAAGAAAATTATACCATATGGTTTACCAATATTCGTAACAAAAAAAGGAGTCCAAACGTAGACGCACGTTTCCTCATCTCATCAAAAATTTTATTAAACAATTGCTTTCGGATTCACCTCTAATTTAAGCTTCCAGTAACTAATCTTATGGGACTTAACATGTGTACATAACTGGGGAGTAACATATAAAAATGTTTTTCAATTAGCCCCATTTTATTTAGTTATACAATGAAGTTCGGGTATTAGAATGAAAATTAAAAATAAATAAGCATTTAGCTGAGATCTAGATAAAAAATAGTATTCCAAAAAAAGAAATTAAGAAGAAAATTATACCATATGGTTTACCAATATTCGTAACAAAAAAAGGAGTCCAAACGTAGACGCACGTTTCCTCATCTCATCAAAAATTTTATTAAACAATTGCTTTCGGATTCACCTCTAATTTAAGCTTCCAGTAACTAATCTTATGGGACTTAACATGTGTACATAACTGGGGAGTAACATATATAAAAATGTTTTAATTAGCCCCACTTTATTTAAGCTATACAATGAAAGTTCGGGTATAGAATGAAAATTAAAAATAAATAAAGCATTAAGCTGAGATCTAGATAAAACATAGTATTCCAAAAAAAGAAATTAAGAAGAAAATTATACCATATGGTTTACCAATATTCAAAAAAGAGGGGTCCAAAACGTAGACGCACGTTTCCTCATCTCATCAAATATTTTATTAAACGGCAGAGTTCAGATTCCCCTCTCATTTCAGCTTCCAGTAACTAATCATATGGGACTTAACATGTGTACATAACTGGGGAGTAACATATAAAAATGTTTCAATTAGTCCCACTTTATTTAAGCTATACAATGAAAGTTCGGGTATAGAATGAAAATTAAAAATAAATAAAGCATTAAGCTGAGATCTAGATAAAATATAGTATTCCAAAAAAAGAAATTAAGAAGAAAATTATACCATATGGTTTACCAATATTCATAATGAAAAGAGGGGTCCAAACGTAGACGTACGTGTCCTCATCTCATCAAATATTTTATTAAACGATAGCTTTCAGATTCCCCTCTCATTTCAGCTCCAGTAACTAATCTTATGGGACTTAACATGTGTACATAACTGGGGAGTAACATATATAAAAATGTTTCAATTAGTCCCACTTTATTTAAGCTATACAATGAAAGTTCGGGTATAGAATGAAAATTAAAAATAAATAAAGCATTAAGCTGAGATCTAGATAAAATATAGTATTCCAAAAAAAGAAATTAAGAAGAAAATTATACCATATGGTTTACCAATATTCATAATGAAAAGAGGGGTCCAAACGTAGACGTACGTGTCCTCATCTCATCAAATATTTTATTAAACGATTGCTTTCAGATTCCCCTCTCAATTTCAAGCTTCCAGTAACTAATAATATGGGACTTAACATGTGTACATAACTGGGGAGTAACATATATAAAAATGTTTCAATTAGTCCCACTTTATTTAAGCTATACAATGAAAGTTCGGGTATAGAATGAAAATTAAAAATAAATAAAGCATTAAGCTGAGATCTAGATAAAACATAGTATTCCAAAAAAAGAAATTAAGAAGAAAATTATACCATATGGTTTACCAATATTCGTAACAAAAAAAGGAGTCCAAACGTAGACGCACGTTTCCTCATCTCATCAAAAATTTTATTAAACAATTGCTTTCGGATTCACCTCTAATTTAAGCTTCCAGTAACTAATCTTATGGGACTTAACATGTGTACATAACTGGGGAGTAACATATATAAAAATGTTTTAATTAGCCCCACTTTATTTAAGCTATACAATGAAAGTTCGGGTATAGAATGAAAATTAAAAATAAATAAAGCATTAAGCTGAGATCTAGATAAAACATAGTATTCCAAAAAAAGAAATTAAGAAGAAAATTATACCATATGGTTTACCAATATTCATAATGAAAAGAGGGGTCCAAACGTAGACGTACGTGTCCTCATCTCATCAAATATTTTATTAAACGATAGCTTTCAGATTCCCCTCTCATTTCAGCCTCCAGTAACTAATAATATGGGACTTAACATGTGTACATAACTGGGGAGTAACATATATAAAAATGTTTCAATTAGTCCCACTTTATTTAAGCTATACAATGAAAGTTCGGGTATAGAATGAAAATTAAAAATAAATAAAGCATTAAGCTGAGATCTAGATAAAATATAGTATTCCAAAAAAAGAAATTAAGAAGAAAATTATACCATATGGTTTACCAATATTCATAATGAAAAGAGGGGTCCAAACGTAGACGTACGTGTCCTAATCTCATCAAATATTTTATTAAACGATAGCTTTCAGATTCCTCTCTCATTTCAGCTTCCAGTAACTAATCATATGGAACTTAACATACGTACATAAATGGGAAGTAACATATACATAAAAATGTTTTCAACAAGTCCCATTTTGTTTAAGTTATACAATGAAAGCTCTTGTAGAATGAAAAATAAAACATTTAGATGAATCTAGATAAAAAAATAGTATTTCAAAAAAAGTTTAAAAAAATGCATTTAAACTTTTTTTGGAAAAAAGATGTTTTTTCCGCAAAATTACTTTTGAAATTTTTAATATAGAAACTAATATTTTATATCATATAGAAAAGAATTATCTTTCTTGTTCTGTGAGCCTCAATTATACAAATGCTATCAATATATTTTATTTTTATAGAATGGTAAATGATTCTTTAATTTTCAATTTCTAAATAGTTTTTTTTTATATAATTTTTGATACTCAAATTTACACTTTACATTTTAATTTACAAAATAAAATAGATATTTCACCTAAATTTCAAATAAAAAATTAGTTTCTAATATATATACTTCAGAAATAAATATGCGGGTAGGTAGATTTTTGCTTTTCATTTGGTGTATATTTTATATCTTATTTTTAAAAAAAATAACTGTCTGAAATGACAAAATTAAAATAATCCTTTTTAATTGAAAGCGCTAATAATGAACTTACAAAAAACAAAAAATCTAAAAGGAGTTATTGTGAAATGGCTCTTTAAGGAATAATTTAAGCTTCAAAAGACACTATATCCCTTTAAAATGGATAGAATAGTTTGAATATAAACTTAAAAATAAACACTATATTTTCATCAGAATAAATGCATAAAAGATTTCCACGTTTTTTCATTGCTTTAAATTTAAAATAATTTATTCAGATAATATATCCAAAAACTAACTTTGACAAATTCGTGTAAGCCTTGTTTCTTAACTGTGATGCAACATTTATATGCATATGTTAAAAAAAAAATCACTATCATTTGAATCAGTTAACAGCTGTAAGCAAAAAGTCATTCAATCTTGCCTTCAAATAAAGCGTTTTCGTTCCGCTGGCGGTATTAGGGCGTAAATTTGCGCCTCAGTCGGTGATTTATTTAATCATTAGTCGCTACTGAAAAGGCATGGGTTATTTTCATTATTTATTTGAAAGGGATGGAACGTGCGAATGAAAAGGTGGCTTTTTTCCACTGATCATCATTTAGGAAGTCGGAATAGCTGCTCCACAGAAAGCACCATTAAAGAGGAAAAAAAAGGGAAAGTGAATGAGAGAGGGAGAAAAAAAGGCTAAAAAAACTGCCTAACCTTATAAAACGCCCTGTTGCTTCTTCATTGTGAGCTCGAATACTAAGTGCGCAGAAAGATCTGATGAGGATTTAAATGTCACTACTGCTTTTAATATTATTTATCACACACATATATAAGATTTTTTTTTTATTTCTGCTTAAATTCAAACAATTACTTTTTGTCTGTGCTTTTATATAAACAAGTTTTTAAATTCTTAGATTTTTTTCACTAAATCTGATATTATGATATATTAAGAATCTTGAACTCTGAAGAGTTTAAAATTATTTGATTCGGGTTTATAATTAAACAAGTATTCTAAGATATATATATATATATATATATATATATATTTATATAATATATATATATATATATATATATATGCAATATTAAAATCCCTTATTTACGTATTTTAATATTAATTTAATAACTTTTGTTCATAAAGTAAGTTCGGGGTTTGCGCGGTAATTCTGATTTTCCCCTCCAGACTTAATTCAGCCTCTGTCTGTACTGCCTTAGCCATTAGTTAGCGCTTTCTCTTTAAACATGTGTATTTTTTATCACGTGATCAATTGTGCTTAGGGATTATTCGTAGTCTTTTTACCTGAGGAATCCCTACTTGAAAAGTGTATGTGCGGGATCACATTGTCTACGGGCACGATGTTGTAAAAGTTTTTGACTGTTGTATGGATTTCATGTATCTCACCAGAAATAAATTGTGTTGTGATTTTGAATGAATCTCGCCCATATTACTTTATATATATATATATATACTTTATATATATATATATATAAATAAAGGTCTAAAAAAGGGGTAGTTGGAAATTACGTGAGTTAAAAGCGATTTTAACAAGGGGATTCTTTTATAATAATAAAATAAATGAAAAACCCACTCTCGCTTAAGCTTTTGGGATCATCCGGTCAGGCGGAAATATTTTGGAACAATTTGATGAGCTTGCAAACAGATAACAGTCAATTGGCGCTTGGACATGGAACTGTGAACACTCTACGCGTGTCTTCGAAGAAAAAATGAAAATGGCGCAAGTTGCTTTCAAATAGAACTATGATTTAATAAACTTATTTCTATCAAGAAAGACTGTTTTCCATTCGCCTTAACTCTGGATCACGGACATTATATTTATATATATATATATTATATATATATATATATATATATATATATATATATATATATATATATATATATATATGTATATATATATATATATATATATATATATATATTATGCATTTCAATTATACGGTTATCTAAAGATACGAGGTAAATTAAACCTAACTGGGTCTTATAAAACAATAATTAGTAAAGTCAAACCAAATAAAAATGTATAATTCTGTGATAGAATAAAGTATCAAACAAACAACTAAAACATAATGAGAGTACGTATAAAGTTAAAGGATACTTTAAGTTATCACTTCATTCTATATTCAAATTTTTGTAGACCTAGTATTATGAACAATCTTTATCACTGGAGGTTTTTAAATTACCTTATTTTTGTTTACAATTAACTTTCCTGATAGATAATCATACTTTTGACTGTACTGTCATAAAAATACAAGGCTAATTGAAGGTAATTGAGCCTGATTTTATAAAATCAATGTTTATAAAAGTTAAAAATTTATGTCTTTAGATATAAAGGTCTTAAAGCCATTGTATACTTTAAACTCGAATTATATAAATTTAAAATAAACAGTAGAACTAATAGATCAATGATATAAGTACTTCAAATAAAATCTGAATAAGTCTATATAAGATTCACACCTCCGTTAACTATGATATTAATGCAAAATGGAAAAGCCAATTTTTATTTTGTAGATTAAAAATTCATTTAATAAATAAAGCTTTTTACATTTGACTTTAAATAAAATATTTTTTTAAAAATCTATTTTCTAAATCAAGCCACCACAGCAAAACCTATGTATAATGATAAGCCTCTATAGTTTTCTTTTGGTGGAGGGGAAGGGTTTCCACGGAGTTTATGATTTACTCAGTGCAAAATCAGCAAAGAATTAGAAACAGTGTTATATTTACATTTTAAATTATTTCAATAAATTTGAATTAAATCTCTAAATAAAATCCATGATATTATATATACAATTCGTACATAAACATTGGATGCGCTAATGGTCTGTCTCTCAGAATATTTTTCTAGGTCTCTCCAGTAGCATTATATACAGGTTTTACTGTATTATAATTTACACCGAAGAAACACATTAAATACCAATGAAATAGTACTACCTAATATGCTTTATGTTTTTTTACATTTTCAAAAACATAATATTTTTTCTTTATGTACATTACTGGGGATAGGGGTGAATACTGATTGTGCGTTACTATTTTACCTGCCTTGCAATATGGCTGCCTAACTTACTTCATCTATTATTCTGTTTAAAAATATAAAAAAATTAAAATTATACAATAAAAGAAAATAGCAGGTAAAACATTCCTTTTAAATACTGAAATTTCTAAACACTATTTTCGAAAATGACTAAAATTTAAGTAAATAAAAAAGTTGAAAACAAATTATTTTTAAAATAATGCACTTCATAAGAAATACCATTGACTTCACTGGAAAATGATTAAAATTGCTGCTTGTTTTTGTGTAACTTACTGACAATATTTATGTAACAATGCACTGTCAAACACATTTGACAAAAAACGAAAATAATATTTTACTGTATGGTCCCTCTTAGAGAGTCTAATTAATGAGTTTAATTAGCTTAAAATCGACTCTCTCTTTCGGTATTGCAAAGAAAATATTTTTCGATTGTAACGTTGGAGACTGGATGTTGTTTTATTCACTAAAATGAAACTTATAAAAGTGTAGTAAGAAGAAATACGAGAGTAAAAAAAAAATTAGACTATCTCTGAAACATACTTGTAGAAATTTATATTTAGTGTAAGACTTTTTTACCTAAATAATATATTAGGCTGAATTCATTTTTAATTTTTTTAGCATTTATGATACATTTTGTGAATTAAAAATTGATTTTCACATTCTGGGAACTCGTGAAACCGTTGTTTATGTTTAAATACTTTAAAATGCTCATTTTTAAATATAAAAATCTTCATGCAGTCTTTTTTAATTGCAAAAAACCTTTCTTCGCAGTCCAAATCATTTATTTAACTTAGGGTTCTTGTATTTAAATATATACAAATCTAGAAATATTTAGATGCAGATTTAAAACACTGTTTTTATTTTGCTTTTATAAACTTAATCTTTTGTTTAGCAATACACTCCAATTTCAAAATATTATAGTAATTAGAAAAATGTTGAGATATTTAAATAATTCGGCTACACCAAAATTTTAAACATAAAATGGACTTTTTAAATCTATTTCCAGATCAATTAATTACTCGTGAAAAAGCTGAGTTAACTAACAAAAAAATCTCTAAAAATAAGTACGATAGTTAATAAATGATTTATATGAAATTACCACAATTATATTAATAAACTACATTATTTACAGAGTTGCCATTTGAAGGTCATGTCTTGGTCAAAAATAGATATTTATGCTGTAAAATGTGGAAAATTAATATCAGCACACTAATGAGGCATTACATCACTGATAATTTAGGACTGCATTATTTTGTCCCAGAAAAAGAGAGACTATATAAAATTGTTTTAAATACCAGATATTTAAGAATTTATCATAATAACTTTTAATTTATTTCATAAGGTATTATATAGATTCATATAGTATTAGATCCCATTTTGAAAACAATTAAATTAATACAATTAATTAAATGGTTGACTTAATAATTTAATTTCCCTTTATAAATTGCAGTCAAGCCTCTTTAAATTGACTACCCACTGGAACATAAAAATTCTTTCAGAGGTGTTATAGAGGTAATTGGAAAAGAAAAGTTTTGTGTACACACAAACTACAAAAAAATTATTGTTCCTTTTTTTATGTCTATAAAACTTTAAAGAGGGAATTAACTGAAGATTGTTTTCATTTCAGAATTTCAAAATTTAATTCATTAAAAGAAGAAGAAGAAAGTGACTGTTCTACGATGGTGTATGTATGTATGTTGGTTTGCAACAAGAATGGTGGATGTGAGTACTATCAGTTTGTAATCTTCCTTATTTAAAAATTGCATACTACTTTCTTAAAATTACTTTTAAAGTAATATACATATTTAATTTTAAAACTATTAAATTACATTGTTTATTAATTTTTAATGTTTAAATTACATTTTTGACAATGTTTTTAAGTGATTTGTTGAATAAACTCTACCAGACTATATTAAAAAATTTCTAGAATTCCATATTTGTTTCCAAAGTTTCCAAATGACTCCACGAAAGTAATTCTGATCTTCGATTAAAAGTTTAAAATTTAACTTTCCGAGGGGTTGAGTAGAAAAGTGATCTTAATAGAAGAAAAATTAATATTAAACCTATAGCAAAAAATAAATAAATAAACCAGATATAAATCGCTCTTATGAAAGATTACTTATGAAAGATTTTACTGAATATATGTGTATATTTACTACTATACAAATATTTTACTTCTACTTGAAAATTTAGTAATTGTTTAAAATAAGCATTAAAGTAAGCATTATATTCCGAAATATAAAAACTAGCAGTAAACAATTACTAAAATCATTTTATTTTTAATGCAGAAGTGTTATGTGTAAGCCATTTATTGACAAGCTATAAGACAAAGCAGAGAATAATACATCGAAAATAATTTGTTGAATAAGCCTTGACAGACTTTATTAAAAGATTCTAGAATTCCAAATTTGTTTCCAAAGTTTCCAAATTACCCAACGGAAGTAATTCTGATCTCCGATTAAAAGTTTAAAAGTTAACTTTCTGAAGGGTTGAGGGAAAAGGTGGTCTTCAATAGAAAGAAAATTAATATTAAACCTATAGCAAAAGTAAATAAATAAATAAACCAGATATAAACTGACTTTATGAAAGATTACTTCTCTGAGAGATTTCACTGAACACATGTGTATATTTCCTACAATATAAATATTTTAGTTTTACCTCAAAATTTAGTAATTGTTTAAAAGTAAGCATTAAAGTAAGCATTATATTCCGAAATATAAAAACTAGTAGTAAACAATTACTAAAATCACTTTATTTTCAATGCAGAAGTGTTACGTGTAAGCCCTTAATTGACAAGCTGTAAGACAAAGCAGAGAATAATACATCGAAAATAATTTGTTGTATAAACCCTAGCAGACATTATTAAAAAAATTCTAGAATTCCAAATTTGTTTTCAAATTACCCCACGGAAGTAATTCTGATCTTCGATTAAAAGTTTAAAAGGTAACTTTCAGAGGGATTGGGGGAAAAGTGGTCTTCAATAGAAAGAAAATTAATATTAAACCTATAGCAAAAATAAATAAACCAGATACAAACCACCTTTATGAAAAATTACTTCTCAGAGAGATTTCACTGAATACATGTGTATTTTTACTACTATACAAATATTTTAGTTCTACCTCAAAATTTAGTGCTGGTTTAAAAGTAAGCATTATATTCCGAAATATAAAAACTAGTAGTAAACAATTACTAAAATCACTTTATTTTTAATGCAGAAGTGTTATGTGTAAGCCCTTAATTGACAAGCTATAGGACAAAGCAGAGAATAATACATCGAAAATAATTTGTTGAATAAGCCTTGACAGACTTTATTAAGAGATTCTAGAATTCCAAATTTGTTTCCAAAGTTTTGAAATTACCCAACGGAAGTAATTCTGATCTTCGATTAAAAGTTTAAAAGTTAACTTTCCGAAGGGTTGGGGGAAAAGGTGGTCTTCAATAGAAAGAAAATTAATATTAAACCTATAGCAAAAGTAAATAAATAAACCACATATAAACTGACTTTATGAAAGATTACTTCTGAGAGATTTCACTGAATACATGTGTATATTTCCTACAATATAAATATTTTAGTTCTACCTCAAAATTTAGTAATTGTTTAAAAGTAAGCATTATATTCCGAAATATAAAAACTAGTAGCAACATATAAAATATAAAAACTAGTAAAACTAGTAAAATATAAAAACAAGCGAAATATAAAAACTAGTAAAACAATTACTAAAATCACTTAATTTTTAATATAGAAGTCTTATGTGTAAGCCCTTAATTGGAAAGCTATAAGGCAAAGCAGAGAGAATACCAAATAAATGCATCGAATAAATGATAGAAAAAAGTTAGGGAGAAATAAATATTTTCCGGTTTCTTCTAGTGGAAAATCAAGTATTTGAACCCAAAAGCAAGGAGTCGATATTATTCATCTGAAACTTGCGAAAAATTAGGGGTTGATATTCCCTTCATCACTCCTATAGTACAGGATACTTGGAATCAATGGGCTAGAGGACCTATAAATCTTCTCGAAGGAAAAAAACACAGCTAAAAAGACATTTTGATGACCATTTATCGATTGAAGTGGTATGCCTCTAGTGAGGGTTGGCGATCATTTTTCAGGTGGCTTACAAAGTAGAGCAAATGAGGAACCCCCCAAGTTTCTTTTTGCTGAGACTACTCATCCATACGTTAGACCTTCTGGGCTTTTAGAGCGATAAGAGCAAGCGAAGACTTTTTATTATTATTTTAAGATTTTTTTTAAATGTCGAAAGTGTATTATGGCGATAAGATGAGCCTCTCTACCAATCTATCATGCCTAAGCCTTGATACGGCCTCCTCCTACACTATAGACTCACCAAGCATCTAGGTAAGCGTGAACATATGACATGGAAACTGAAAGGTTTCATGCCACCCCTCTTAGCTTTTTCTAGAGCTAGTTTTATTACTGAGTTGTTTTCTTTTGGAAGAATGGGGAGAACAGATCTTCGGAGATCACTGTTTACCGTCCCATTCCGTAAGGTTTTCTCTTTATTTCATTCTCTTTTTGGGTTTCGTAGAAACATATCCTTTTCACCAAGTTATCAGATAAGTGATTTTTTTTCTGCCTCTGATTTCAACGAAAAGGGTTCAACTTGAATTTCAAAAATTCAATCTAATAATATTTTAATTTAAGAAAATGGCGGGATTTAAGGACAGGTGTACTTTCTTTAAAACAATTTTGTAATTATCCTTCAAGAAATAAAAAATTTAAAATATGTATAATTCATATACTTTTATCAACATTTTTGCTCTAAAAAGCATAAGGCGATACTGGATTTTTACTTTGAAGTAATAAGACAAACTATTCTGTGAATCGCATTATAAAACATATTCAAAATGATTTTTAATATCCATTGTTCTAGAATGAATATAATTATTACCTCAACATGCACAATAATTATTACCATCAATAATATTGACAAAATATATGACATACATTGACAAAAAGGTTGTTTTATATGAACTGTTTCAAACTCTCCAGGTGTATTTCCAACCGGTACATATCCTTGAAATTTATTAAATATTTACCTTATAACATATAGAGTAAAATTATTTAAAATTATTACATTTCAGAACCTTAACTTGTCAACCCAGAAAATTATAGAAACTGATGGGATATTTTGTTAAGAGAAAATGGACATTTCATTTATTATAGTTTTCTCTTAACACTTCTTTTCAATTCATATGAGAATAACTAGTTTTTATTCCATGGTCAAAACTTTACTCCCTAAATAAAACATGCCCATACTATGTTTTAAATAAATGATCATTAAACGTTTTTAATGAAGATACAAGAAATAATAAATAGCTATTAAAATAACAATTATAACTCGAAAAGTTACCCCTATTACATAAATATATTACAAACGACATTGAGTTTTACGGAGATTTATTTACAAAAATTTGTTCTAAAAGGCCATTGACGCCTTAAATGAGAAACGAAAGTTGTTAGATAAATTTAAATAACCAATGGGAACCAGTCTAGTTAAATATTCCCTTTTTCATGTAGGCGTAAACATAAATGTCATATAAAAAACTCTATCCCATTTTAGCTCCCATAATATTACTTTTCACGTTAAACTCCATATGTTTAATACATTCTCTTTTATCCGCATGCACAGAAGCATTTTTGCATGACAAAGTTCCATTTCCTTTAAACTTACAACCTTAGCAACCCTTATTTTTCACTCCGTCATTTTACACCGTTTGCATGCCAACTTTTTTAGAGCTTTCTCAGATTTTGTGTACCATTTTGTATTTCTAGAACTTTTTCGGTATCAACAAGCCTTCGTGTTAGACACGTTAAAAAGAGCAAAAGGGGTTCGGCAAATATGTAAATTTAACAAAGGATAAAAACTTTAAAGTTTTCATGCATGAAAACTAACTTTATATACTAAGACATTAATTTTTTTTCAATTCGTACTTACTCTATATAATAATCCTCAAATTGAGAAACACCAGAAAGATAAACATAGAAATATACACGTATAATGAGATTATCGGTCTATTCATTTGAATAATTCCTCTCTCTGTATATATATACATACATGTATATATACATACATATATATACATATATATGTGCGTGTGTATATATATATATATATACGTATATGTGTGTATATATATGTATATAAGTATGTGTGTATATGTATACACACATACATCTATCTATCTAAAGCTTTCGTATACAAACTTTATACATTCGCTTGTATAGTGCCATGAGGGCGCAAGGAGACCAGACAGTTAGAGGTGTTAAGAATATACCACGTGGGAGGACGCTAACAGCCCAAATTCACTTAAGCAAAGTAGTCCCATAAGATTAATTGAGCTAATCAGAAATTAACTTGCTGTTACCACATCATCTTTGGTATAGAATCGCCAGAAATTTACTTTAGAATATAATTATAAGTAGGCTTATTTAAAGTATCATACATATAAATAAACATATATATTAATATATATATATGTGTGTGTGTGTGTGTGTGTGTGTGTGTGTGTGTGTGTGTATGTGTGTGTGTGTGTGTGTGTTGTGTGTGTGTGTGTGTGTTTGTGTGTGTTTTGTGTGTGTCTGTTGTGTGTGTGTGTTTGTGTGTGTGTTGTGTGTGTGTGTGTGTGTTGTGTGTGTGTGTTGGTGTGTGTGTGTGTGATTATTGTGTGTGTGTGTGTGTGTTGTGTTATTTGTTTTGTTATTGTGTGTGTGTGTTTGTGTGTTTTGTGTGTTTGTGGTGTTTGTGTGTGTTTTTGGTGTGTGTGTGTTGTGTGTGTGTGTGTTTTTTTGTGTTGTGGTGTGTGTTGTATTTTTTGTGTGTGTTTGTGTGTTGTGTGTGTGTGTGTGTGTGTGTGTGTGTGTGGTGTGTTTTGTGTGTGTGGTTGTGTTGTGGTGAGTGTGTGTGTTTTTTATGTGTTTTTTGTGTATTTTTTGTGTGTGTTTTTGTGTGTGTGTGTGTTTTGTGTGTGTTTGTGTTTGTGTGTGTTTTTTGTGTGTGTGTGTGTGTGTGTGTGTGTGTTTGTTTGTTTTTGTGTTTTTTGGATGGTGTTTTGGTGTGTGTGTGTGTGTGTTGTGTGTGGTGGTTGTGTTTTGTGTGTGTGTTTTGTTTTTGTGTGTGTGTGTGTTTGTGTGTGTGTGTGTGTGTGTGTGTGTGTGTGCGTGCATGTATATGTATATGTATGTGTGTATATATATCTCTCAGTGTATATATGTGTATATACATTTAATACAAATTTTTACCTACTACAAATTTAGTATGGTATCCATGTTGGGTACAGGGCATTCGTCAGATGATGAAAGAAATCAAGAAAATATGAAAATAAAAAATGTTGAGTTTATTCAAACAATCTATTCTTGGATACTGCCACCAAAACATTTTACATTCGCTTATATTGTGCTCAGCCTATCAGAGTGTTAAGATTAATCCTATGGATGACGCTAGATGCGAAATTAAGCTATATAAGAGTAGTTAAGCTAAGCAGAAATTAGTTTGCCGTTTTCGAAGTCACCAAAATTTCTTACAATTAAAAGAAAAACAAATACATTTCCCCAAAGATTGTAATTTTAAGGAGAGAATCGTCAGCAATTTATTTTAGAATATAGTTATAATTAAGTTATTTAGATACGGTTTAAATGTCAACACAGAGAGAGAGGGAGAGAGAGAAAGTGAGTGAGTGAGTGAAAAAGAGATAAAGAGGAATTATTACACTTGAAATATCTCCCTAAAATTCTCCTTTTTCCCCTTCTCATTCTTTCTAATCATTTTTCCCAGCAGTCTAATATCTTATTTAAAGAAGTGTACTCTGACCTTGAAATTCTTTCTACCCGTCTTCCAAATCTTTTTCTATTTACTCGCCCCATTTTTTCAGCTGTTTCAGTAAAATGGTACATTTTTCCAATGATTTAAAGTCCTTTTGGCTGTCGATAACTCTGACAAAGCTGGTTTCTTGGGAAAGGATTCGTCTCATCTCTCACTGTGGGACCGATTTTGTAGAAGAAAAATGTTTTCATGCATGATTTCATGCTCTGCTTTTGTAACAAAAACATGTCTTTTCTCAGTCTCGAATAAAATTGCTCTACGTTGGACTCGTTGTTTTCTTGTAATGGAGCCATGATTGCTTATTAATTAGGCTTCTCATTACCCAATAAACCTAATCAACTAAAAATAATAGGAGCTAATTTTCCATTG
>CM063503.1:94981141-95043641 GCA_032207245.1 Pardosa pseudoannulata | reverse complement strand
AAAGAAACATGACTAATTTCTCTCACTCACAAATAATAAAAATCTTATTCACTCTACATGAATTTCAAATTTTTAAAAGATTTTCCGTTATTTTGTAGTGGAGTTAATATCCATTAACTGATTGAATCGTGGGTCAATGCAGAGCACTGACACCCCGGGTTGCTCCCTCTATAGCCGGAACTAGTAAGATTATAAGTTAGCTATTTCTATACACTATGAATTACATCCACAATACGTATGAACTGTTAATAATTAATTAGCAGTGTTAACATTACGGACGGGCAGGATGCGGTTTGGTTTGGCTTAGAAAGTTACGGTCTCATGTTTGGCTACACGTAAAGTAATGAGGCCGAGATTTACTTCTTTGGGCAGATTTCAACAGTTTGGAACATCCATGCTATTAGCGGGACTCTAACCTAATAACTCCGGTTTCGAAAAGCAGAGCCTTACCCATCGTTCAGCCGGGTGTTGGTTTTGTTTGGCTTTGTTTTCCTGTTTGGCTACACGAAAGGTAATGTCTCCGAGATTTACTTCTTTGATTTCAACAGCGAGAACATCCATGCTATTAGCGGGACTCTAACCTAATAACTCCGGTTTCGAAAAGCAGAGCCTTACCCATCGTTCAGCCGGGTGGGGTTTTTTTTTGTTTCGTGTGCTACGGTCCACTTTTTGCAACGCGAGGACTAATGAGATCAGGACCTACAATTTAAAGCCGATTACAAACGGCTACGAATATCCATGCCACAGTGGGATTCGAACCCACGAACTCCGGTACCGAAGGCCAGCACCTCAACCAATCGGCTATCGTTCGGCACAGACGATGGGAAGGGACTCTTTATTCTACCAGTGTTAGGTTAGGTACTTCATATAAACATCATATAGATGAGGTATCATCTAGTACCATCTATATGAATTTTCAATTAAAGGTCAGTTGAAACATGACAAAAATCTGATCTGACGCAAAGAAAAAATATATAAGAAAATAGCATTAATTAAACTTCAGAATTATTTTTGACAAATTTTATGCCCTATTCTAAAACATAGAATTTAATGTATTGCTGTCATTAAATTGATGTTACATTTGAGTATTCCGTTTAAACTAGTACCTTTTAGGAGTAATAATAAGCAATAAACAGAAAAAATATCTGTAAAACAATTACAAACAATCTTGTTATCAAAGCAGGTTTGCTCAAAAAGATTCCTATTTAGAGTTATTAAATATTAATATGCCTTGTCATTACAACCGTAAAAAATCTTGTGTTTTATCATTCCACCAAGTCTACACGGAGTAATTCATTATCAATTTAATTAGCAATTATAAGATAACTCAACTCTTGATTAATAATTCATATTCTGTTATTTGCTGTAATTGTGACTGATAAGCCTAAAGACGGCTGATGACGTTTAATAATTGTTGTATTGTGGATTTTCTACCTTAAACCGAAGAAAAGAAAATATAATTAGTGAATAGGAGCATTAATAGAATTAAAATTCTCTAGACGAGTTTTGCTGGTTTCATTGCAAAAATTCCGTTTGCCGATTTAAATCACATTATCTGGCATCGATGTGATATGGTCTGTGATGAAGAATGCTTGAAGTTTCTTCACCACAGATGAAGCTATAGTTAAATTAATATTTATATTAAACATCTTATGTTTCACGATTTCACATAAAGTAGTTTTTCTAACGTTGAATTTATAAATTTCTTTTTTAATACAGAAATGCTAATTTCTCGCTAAACCTTTGGAGTCTCCGGGTTTGAATTCCATTTCTGGAATTCATGTTTATGTCACATGTGATCAGGCTTTAAAAAGTAGGTCCCTATTTCATTAGAGCCCTTGTAGCAAAACAGTAGGCAGTATTGCTCCATAACAATCTAACAAAAGTACTTATACAGTCAGTTCCACTGAAAAGTTCCTGAAATTTATTATACAAGAATTATATTCTCTGAAAAGTTCAGAGTAAAACTTTTTTACACCAGTGTCACAGATTCTAAAATTTCCTCTTCTTCTAATGCAATAATAAATTTTTTAAACGAATGCCGAAAGGTTAGGTTTATGTTAAGAATTGTAAATCTGTTAGGCGATATTATGTGTACTTTTATTATACATTTCGTTGCATGGAGATACCTGCAAATAATTTAAGACAGACTAAAATTTTATCTGTAAAATAAGGTAACTCTGATGTATTTAACCCGAATTTAAAACAAATTCTAATCTAATTTCTAATCTAATCAAAAATTTAAAATTGAAAGAAATATCAACTAACGCATTCTTTTTCGTGTGTGTATGTGTGTGACTGACTCTCTCACACACAAAAAAAACACTATTATGTTTAAGCACCTTTTTAAACCATCCGCATGCATAAAGTTGTCTTTGTTGATCATAACTGGGGTATAATTTTTTACTGCCTGCCCATGAATGAAAAATCAAAATTATTTCTTAAGACACTGCCGCACGATGTCTGAAAGGTTAGGACATTAATCTTCAGTACCGGAGTTCGTGGGTTCGAATACCAGTGTGGAATGGATGTTCGTAGACATTCGGAATCGGTTTTAAGCAGTAGGTCCAGGACTCATTAGCTTGTGCGATGAAAAAAGTAGACCGTAGCGATCCAAACCAAACCTTAAGACACTATCTGTAGTTTTAACAGTTAAATTAAATAGGTGGAATGGAAATGTTATTAATTGTATGCGTTATTAGAAGAAAATTTAAGATTATAACAAAATATCATTTTAACAATTTTGATTTTCAGAATTAAAATTTGTATAAATTTAAGATAATAGAATCACTCTTTATATTGTTTTAAAATATATAGACGAATGGAACAGGATGTATTTTTTTGTTTCGTACTCATTAAAAAAAGTTTGACTACATTATGTATAGTTAGATTACACGCGATGATTTTACCCCTTTTGCCAGATTCCCAAGACAAATACGAGACTTACCTTTTAACTGATAAAGGAAAGGATCATTGTAAGTCTTAAACCTACACACATTTATTTGTGATTATTAATGTTAGTTTTGTAAAAATCCTGAAACCGTAGAAAAAATAAAATACCACATGTACTACACTAATGCATAATTCTAATTTTATATTTTACATGCAATTTACATGTATGTAAATATTTGAAGTTCTGGGATTCCTATAGTTCTTGATTCATATAAATGCATTCATTACAGTCGCAGATTTATATCATTAAAAATGAATTCAGAGAAAAAAATATTTCGCACTTTTTACAGTTACTACTAAAGTTAGTGTCAAGTGCTAAGTAAAGTGAGTTATAGAGATTTAATGACATTAGATGAAGTGCATACTCAATCTAGGTCTGTGGTCTAATATAATAATTATGGTCATAAGATGATAATGTAACAGCGGACCAAAAGGATAATTCAGGGGTCATGGACAAATTGCGAAAGATCTAAATTATGGATATGAATAATGATGTGTGTGTATGTGTGTGTGTGTGTGTGTGTGTGTGTGTGTATATATATATTATATATATATATATATATATATATATATATATATATATGTATATATTATATATTATATATTATATATATATGTTTGTGTGTGTGTTGTGTGTGTGTGAGTGTTTTTTTATTTGTTTGGTGTTTTTTGTTTTTTTTTTGTTTTTTTGTTTTTTTTTTTGTTGTTTTGTGTATTATTTATTTTTTTTGTTTTTTTATTAGGTGTGTGTTGTTGTTTTTTGTGTGTATTTTTTTTTGTGTGTTTGTTTTTTGTATTTTGTTATTGTGTGTGTGTGTGTTTCGTGTGTGTGTTGTTGTGTTTCTATTTCTGGTGGTGTGTGTGTGTGTGTGTTTGTGTGGTTGTGTGTGTGTGTGTGTGTGTGGTGTTGTGTGTGTGTATGTTTGTGTTTTAAATATAAATATATATATATATATATATATATATATATATATGGTCCCACAACAAATTCAAACTTATCTAGATTAGGTGCATCTGTCACTTTATAATAGTAATAAGATGATTACCACTCCAGAGCAATCTTTTCTAGGTAATGGAGTGTTCGTTTATAGACAATTATCCCTTCCCAGAAATATTTCAAGATAGCTTTGTAAATCAGTACTACTACTTTATCACTATTACGACAAATAGTTTAATTACTATTATTTTGTTTAAGAAATCTCCGAAGAGACATGCATACTTCATATTAGGTACATTTGTCACTTTATATATTAAACAGTAGGTATTTAGGCTTCTCTGTAGGAAAAAATACTTGTCCAGTGTAATCTAAATTTCACACAAATTCTTCTGGGTATGCCTTTTAGATTTCTGGTGGATAATCATTTAATTTATATGTCTGCCATTAGGGAACGCAATGGGGCTTCGGTGCAGAGAATTACATATTTCTTAAAACCTATTTAAGGATCTACATCACCTATAAAGGTGATGTTGGTCCTGAAATAGGATCCTTAAACAGGTTAAATAGAAGACGTATTTTTCACTAAACGAGGAATTTGTCCTAACTTCGTCAGAAGCATTGCTGTTTCGTTTGTAAAACAGTTTTAAAAGTAATTCTCTATCTGATTATGTTCTTTTCATGAAAGTATCTTAATTTATTCAAAAATGCTTCAAGACTTCTTATCTAGTTAGAGGATACTGTGCATGTTAAGAAACATGCAAACTGCTTAATTTGCAGAGCCATTTTCTGTCAAATTAAGAACTGCTTTCTGATACATCAGATATCGATACAACACACTCCGTAGAGCATACATGTTGCTTTTCGGTGAAATTTATTAAATAGTTTTCCCTACAAAGAGTACTTAACACCTAAAGAATTTGGATCACCCGGTATATGTTATATGCATATGCCTGAGCTCAGGAAATGCTTCAGTTTTTGAATAGTCAAATATATTAAAGTTACCTAATTTTATAAGTTATATTTTGGCATATCTTAAATCTTTTACAGCTGTATCCATGTAACGCAAGTTATAATATAATCAAAAATAATACCGCCAAACAGATTTACAATACTTAACATACCTCCATTTCTCCAGTATACTTTTCAGGTCTTAGGTATGACAGCTCAGTCAATTAAAATAAAAGGTGCAATTGTAAATTTCTACACCTTGATAAGAATTGATTGCTTTCAGATGGTCGAGAACGTATAATAGCCTTCACAAATGAAAGGTGATACTAATTATTCTACATTCAAGGCGATTGTTTTTGATACGTGATGTTTTTAGTAAGTATTTTTTGAGAAATATTTCGGTATCAATAATTTTCGTCGTGCTTAACAAAGCACTTTACCTGACAAGGTTTGAAAAAATGACATCTGTTTCCACACGTTTTTCCGTTACTGGGTAATAAAAAACTCTGGGTCTGACAACTAAATTACCCTTTCGTTCCTCAGGGAAACACGAAAAATAGTTCGATTATTGTTATTTTGTTTGAGAAACCTCAGAAGAGGCATGCATAATCCAGATTAGGTGTGTCTGTCACTTTATAATGGTAATAAGATGATTGCCCATATAAGAGCAGTCTTACTTTGGCAATGCAGAGCGTTCTTTAATTAGCAATCTCAGCTGTTGATAAAATTTTTCGGGAAAACTTTGTGCAGTTAGCCTAACTATAACAACTTGAAAAAATTACATAACATTACTTTGACCTATTTATTTAACTTTACTTTTATATAAAAAGAAAATACATTTTTTAAGACTCTTCAATGTTTTTAATAAAGTTTAAAAACACTTATTAATTCTGTTTCAGTAACATACTTGTGTCTTTTACCCTTTTGTTCTTCAGGAAAACACGACAAATAGTTTGATTACTATTATTTTGTTTAAGAAACCTCGGAAAAGGCATGTATACTCCAGATTAGGTGCATTTGTTACTTTATAATAGTAATAAAGTGATTATCACACACGAGCAATCTTCTCTAGGTAACGCAATGTTCGCTTACTGACAATCATCACTGCCCTGAAATTTTTTAAGATAGCTTTATACAAATTAGTATCACTACTTTTTCACTATTACGACAAATAGTTTGATTATTGTTATTTTGTTTAAAAAACCTCGGAAGAGGCATGTGTACTTCATATTAGGTACATTTGTCCCTTTATAACAGGGATAAGTTACCAATACAAGAGCAATCATGTCTAGGCAATGCAGAGTGTTCTTTTATTGACAATCAACACTGACGAGAATTTTTTCAAGATTGCTTTCTACAATTAGTATTCCTGTAATCGTTTGAAGCAATTATATAATACAGAAAAACCTGCCTATAATGAAACTGTATGAAGGTAAGAATATGGAAAAATATTGTTGTAGACAAATTATCATTGTAGAGATTTTGATCATTTGCGTATCCATTATTTAGGTATGCAGCGTGCACATATTTTGGCTTGTATTAAAGATCTACTTTAACTACTTTAAAAATTCAAAATAAACATTTATAACACAATTTCTTACTTTTCGGCAATTTGGCATTGAGTAAATAAACAGATTCCGTAAATAAGGAAATCTGTGCTATCAAAGTAAATATCGTTATAGGCAGTACCGTTTTACACAGGTTTTACTGTACTACTTTAAGTAATTTACTTACATTTAGGTTTCATATGGAAAGATTATATATTTCCATTAAGCCTTCATGCTATTTTTAAGATAAAATACCATTATGTGTAGGGTTATAAATCTTTTACTGAAAGAATTAGACTCTCAACAAACAAATACAACTCAAATGAGATATAGACACGCGTCTAAAGCTGAACACTTATATGAATTGAAGTGTAATTTTAAATATGCCTATCTTTAACCTATACTTTTGTGAATTTTGTTTAACTATGAAATTTATGTCTGAATATTTTTTAGTCAAAGCGACAGACAAAATCCCATTTTTTATATGTTTTTAATTTGACGTTTTTAGTGAGTCATTACCGAGTTAACGAGTACTCAGTCTAAAGGAAATTCTTATTTCAGTTACTCTAAAAGACTGGAATTACTGATGTAAAGGGAATTAATTAAAATTTGTAACAAAAATATATTATAAATATTTAATCAACATAGTATTAGATAAAATAGAGCTAAGAGTTTTTTAAAGATATTTTAAGGGGATAAGGGTATATTAATAATTGTTAAAAATAATTATATAACTGCTGTTATGTTACTATAAATTATTTTTGTTATTGTTATATTAATATGATTACTATTAAATAGTTATGTTATTGTTAATTATTAATTACTGTTAATATTTTAACAATAATTAAAGACATATTAATATCATGTAAATATATAAAAATGTTTGAGTTAATGAACCTTCTGAAGAAATCTTGGCACATGCTAAATATGTATATGTTTCGATAGACCATAGGATTTAAAGAACTTAATAAAATCATACGAGAGTCCTCTGAGGTATTTAAGATCTGTTTCAACTCTCATATAATCTTGAAACAGTTTTAACTGATTGTAATGGAAAGTACAAACCAGTACAGAAGAGTGAGAAGTATTTATGTTATAATAAATCTACAATATAACTGATTGAAAAACATCGTTCTAAATAATGTAAAAGATAATAAAAGGACAGTCGGAAGTCTAATAATAAAGTACATGATAATAGAATAAAGCGATACATTAAAGTAAGTCATATGTCATTTTTTTCCTTTAATGTCTCTAAAATTCAATTTCCTGTAGTAAAATTTGGTTGCATTTCTTATAACTTCGTAAGGTTCGACCACACTGATTTAGAATATATATAAATTTAAAATATAAACTAAAGGGATATCTGTACAACATCTTATAGAATGAATAGGATAATAATCTTTTTTGGCTTAAGGTTTTCAAAAACTCTTGCAAATTTGAAGAAGCGTAGAAATAGTGAGAAATTATAAATAGTCATTAAAATAGCCTAAACGTTTAGTTGTCTGAAAAATATCAATTCATTTTACCTGTTACAACTATATACACACATAAAAATATTAGTATTATCTTTTGAGTGCAAATTTTTTAATCTTAATTATGATATAACGTAAATTTTAAATTATTCTACATTATGTGTTTTATATTTTAAATAAAACAATAATATGGGGTAATTTTATAATTTTAGAAGAACTGAAACAAGTCTTAAATATCTTATTTTTTATGCAATTTTATGAAGCATACCCAATTGTATAACCAATCAAAACCGTCGAATTTTCAGCAAGTTCCACAACTCCTTTAAAAGGTTGATAATCCTTATAAAAATTATGTACAGATTTTCGAGAAACAATGCAAAATTGAATGAAATTTGGTACGAATGGAAGAAGTGAATATAACTATTGAAATATTTTGAAAAATTTGAAAATGCAAAAAAAGATACTCAGATATTTACTCAAAAAACAGCCCTAAAGTTTCTGCCACGTTCAGTGTTAAAACTTTCCTTTTTAATAGCTTAGCATTAAACATACCACAACCGGTCAAATGATCGGTAGTGTCTATGTAAAAAATGCTATGGATAATGAATTAAAAATTCTTATTCTTTGCGTTTGTAATACATAAAATATAACATACAATTATATTTAATTATAATAAAGTTTGTTTCCTTCCCAATATCCATATTTCATATATTCAATCTGGAAACAATGTCCAATCATTTGACCGGCTATGGTAGAAATAGGTATGTATTAAGCGTTGGTATGTTTAGTGTTAGAAAGTCAAAAATGTTTGGTAACACATACATACAAACCGAGCTTATAGGCTTATATATCAGGGGTCTAAAAGTGTCAACATTTAATTTTAGCACTTTAGGTTATAATTTAATTTTTTTAACTACTTAAATATACGAAATTAAAACAAAACAATAGAATAAGTAAATTGTAAACGTAATTCACTGCTCAAGTATATCAAGCATACAGTTTTATATTTTAATTAAAATATTCAGAGATGTTTTAGTGGAAAACTTAATACTTAGTTTAATTATCGACGTAAAATTTATTCAACATCTCTTAATTCCTGTATCATCTTAACTCATTGTATTAACTTTTAATAAATCTTTAAAACATTCCAAAACTGATGTCATTTACAAAATAGGCTTTAAAGTGGAATTTTTTTAATGAGGATATCTTCAATATTGCAATAAAGACATTTTGTTCACAGAGTCCAACCACCAAATGACGATACTAAATTTAATTTTCTAATCAAAGTTTGATTCATCGGATGAGTAGATGTACATTATTGTAGAAATAAACTTTGTTAAATATTAAAAAAATTAGAAGACACAAGAAGCATATCTCTCATACAGACAGTTTAATATTCTTTACGTAAAGATAATATGAAAAAAAAATTAAGAATACTTAGAAGAATTACACAGATTTCTTTTGTTTGCAGAAAATTATTTTTACAAGTAAACTATCATTTTTATGTTTTAAGTCTTTTAAAATTATTTTTTTTATTCATTTGAAATAATTTCCTCTAACATTTGTGAAAATATTTTAAAATTCGAGGTTGAGATACAAAGGGTTAAATATGTCGAATTGCCACAAAATATAAAAGATACTTATTGCAAAAATATAATCCATTGCATGATTAATTCAAACATGCAGTTTTATATTTCACACATAAGTACACATAAGAGTTATCCTAGCGTTAAACCAAATCCTTAACATAATTCTGGACATAAAGTACGTCCATCATGTCTAACGCAGTTATCAAACTGTGAAACGGAACTGTTTAAACGCCTTCTATTTCTCTTGATAATCCACGCCCTCAGAACTTCCGTAAACGGTGTGTTTAAAAATAATGAAGCGGCTCCACGATAAAGCACCCGATTTGTAACACTATCACGCTCTGGATGGTCTCAAGATGTTTGTCGTCTACTTCGCGTCAGACAGAACAATCGTGCAAGCAGAAACAAATGATTCGGGAACTAAGGGCGATGCAAGAATTCTTGTTGCATCCACTCGGATATTTTTCACTTTCCTACATGACCTATGGGCTGGGGGAGAAATGGCTTGTAAGAGTTCGGTCCCAGAAAAATTCCAATCCATGTTAGATATATGATCGGGAAACTATTGACCTCTTCTTAATGATGGTAATGAATAAACTTTAAATAATGGTGTTTGCTCTAAAAGTAGAAATTTGAAATGCAATAGAACTCGCTTATAACGATCGCGTAGAGGCAGAGATATTTGCTCTTTATAAACCGTAAGAAACTGGTTCCTTAAAAAAAACATACAAATTCCTTCATACTTAATAGACTATATTTACTTCATTTAATTTTTATTTCTACACAGAACACAAAAGAAGTTGTTTAATTTGCTCAAAACAATCTCTTTCTTGTGTTATTGTTCATAAGGGAAGACTCATAGCCCGGAAAACATTGCCATTTGCACCTCTGACTTCAAGTTTTTCTTCGCACTGAAAAACCATTCAATAATTGGGGGATTGATAACTTATCACTGTCAGTTGACATCGAAATATAACAGGATTTTTTCCACAAAAGCAAAAATGAATACATTGCCAGTATAAGTGAATTTATTAATTATATAAGTAGATATTCAAGTAACAGTCATTGGGTCCTAAATTGACTTATATTACAATTTTCGGATCTTTATACAAAACCGTAAATATTAATTTACGGCTTTTAAGTTTAACACTAGGTTTACTAACTTTTGAGGATTGATTTACGGCATAAAATAGATGACAAGCATTAATTACAGATGGCAAAGTTGTATTTACCACTGAATAAATTTTTTAACTTAGTTTTCTTTGAACACCAACGATATACATATGTATGCATAATATATATATATATATATGTATATATGTATGTATATAGATAGATATACGTATACATATATGTGTGTGTTTGTGTGTGAAATCATTCTCTTAAGTATTTACATATTATGGTTTTATGTCACCTTGTTTTTAAAATTAATACTTACAATTCCTCGGAGTTTTAATTTTGTTTGATAGATAAGAATGATTGATAGCTACAGTCAATCTAATGCGTTTAATATCAACAAGTTTTTAGAATAATATACTAATATATTTGTTTAATACTAAATGCATGTTAATGATACTACTAAGGGTAAATAAGTATTTTATAATAAAAAATTATTATTTAAATATTAATTATAATATAAAATTACGTCTTTAAAATATAACATGCATAAAGTACTTTACTTACTGATGGTTAATTTATATGAGGTACTAATTGTTTATACGAACCTTATATGGAAGACAACATCGGCAGAGTGAGTAATCATTGATTTAAAAATAACATATTACTCACCTTCAAAGAGATCAACAACCTTGAAACTATCCTAATAAAAATTATAGTGACATAATTTGACAACGTTCTTTGGTTAAAAATCTTATATCGTATTTACTCTGCGTAAAGCCCATTTAACTTTTTGAAAAATGTAAGGCAAAAACTCACGAAGCGCGTTACAAAGGTAATAATTTCTACTGCTTCCAGTAAGAACACGGTATATGTGATAATAATAATGGTATTTAATATTTTTCATTATAAGTATTGCTGCTTTTTTATTTCACTCTTATCACACTAATTTTATATAACTGTGTTAGCTTCAGTAAGTCATTTTCTTTGAAAGCAACGGAAATCCATTTTTGACAAAAAGTTAGTGATAACAGTGAATGCAGTTTGATATGAGTTTTTCCACAAAGACATGATATTTATCTTAAAAGTTATACAACAAAATTATACTGAATTTTTATCTAATACTTTGGAAACAGTCACAACATAAACTCAAATCACTTTAAAATTAAAAGAAAGAATGTGCTATCGAATGTTAGTATTTTTCAAACTATCCTGATACAAAATATTAAATATTTCCATATAAAATGGACTTTCAGCACTTTCAAAGAAAACGGCTCAGTTATTAGCTTTGAACATTAGTTTTCTGACTTAAGCGCAATTCCCGTTTTCTTTTCCATACTACACTAAATACTATAAACATACTTCTCTACCACTTTCTTCGCATGTTGAATAAAACCCTTTCTTATAGAATTAAGAGGTTTAAAGGAAATGCAATCTCTCGTAAACCGCCCCAATTCTCTAGCAGTGGTGTACGAGATATGCTATTTCAACTCAAGATACATGGTACTCACGGACTAATTTTTACTGCTTTCTGTAATAACCCGATATACTTATAAAAAAAAGGTATTCAAAGATTGGTTGGTTGGTTGTATAGAGTTTATTGGCACAGAGTCCTCTTAGGACATATTGTGCCAAACAAACAGTTAAAATTTAAACGATAACTATAAACAAGTCAAAACAGCAGGACTAAAAGAATGTCAGAGGATAAAAGCAAATATAAAAATATGCAATAACAGTGTATAAATAAAAGCGATGAGTTAATGACCTTAAATATATGCATAACAACCAATATCTTTTAATAAATTAATAATATTCAAATGAGGTGGATTATGAAGCAATGAAGTTAGAGATATGGAATGAGCGTTAAAATGATAAGCACGATGACGGTTAAAACTTGGACATTCTGCTACAATGTGTTTTACAGTTATGGCCATTTTACAATGTTTGCAAATAGGGGTAGGTTTACTGAGCAATAGGTGACGATGGGTGAAGCGAGTACGTCCGATACAAAGACGAATAACAGGTATTCAAAGAAGGAATTTAGAAAGTGATACTCTTTTTCAATAGAAGTATTGCTGCATCGGTATTTCATTACCACTGCATTTCTTTTATACAATACTGCTAGAAACACAAACTACTGCAGTTTCGGTAGATATGCCACCCTGGCATAAAAGCCTCACACGTGATAATTGACTAAAAGATAATAAAAGTGTATCGGAAAAGCTTTCCTATCGTATATGCCGCACACATTATAATTGGCAAACACAAAATATAAACACTTGGAGTCATCAGCTCTCCAAAGTTTTAAATTCTCATTTGTTTATGCAGCACTGCAACACTAACTACCATAATTTGGGTAGATAAGCCTGTCTGGCGTAAGCCCTTTCATATGTGATAACTAAAAGAAAATAAAATTTTACCAAGTAACCGCGATAGTATATATGCCGTACATAATATAATTCACAAACAGAAAATGAAAGTTCACGGAGTCCTCAACCCTTTAAAAGTTTTGATTTTTATCAGACATTTGTAGATGTATTAAGAATAAAAACTTAACTTTTTTTTGGTGGGGGGAGGTATGCTACCAAAAAAGATAAAATATAAAACCAGCTTCTGATATGTCAATGAATCATCACTTGTTAAATTATTACTATAGTTAGATAATCTTATATTATATCTGCATGTCTCCTATACAAGCAGTCTTAACAAATGTAGAACTAAAAGGTTAAACATTTCCTTGATTAGTGACTAATTGCACTTTCAGTCTATAAATATTTACAATTCAATAAAAGGTTTAATATTTCTTGAAATTAAAGAATCGTTATCTTTCTCCTTTCACCCTTTAGATGTGCTATGGGGGTTTGGAAGTAAAATGCGTTCTCTCCACGCTGTTTATTTTACGTTTGTATGTTTGATGCTTCACGTATATAAATCCCCTATATAATAATAGCCTAAGTTATCTGTCTGTCCTCGAATTTATGAAGCAGTTGGACCCGGACTAGATAGATGCATCCATATTTTATTCTTGGTGAGTTAGGGTTATTAATATTCAAAGCGAGTAAAGTTTAAAACGAATACCTTTCAGTCAGCATAGATGTAAAATGGAACAATATTTATTAAATATAAAAGGGAAAAAGGTTCCCCATATGGTCGATCCATTAGTATTTTGATCGCTTTCGTATCTTATGTTTTAAACACAGTCTTTTAGCAGGGAACCGGAATGACTTGTAATCGGGATCGTCATTTTCAAAGATTTCTTTGATTCAATCAATGTACATTGAACTATCGAAGGTATTCAAGTAGCTCCATCGCTGATCGCTGATCGCTGTATCACTGATCTAGCTCGCTCGCTGTTTGTGATTTAACTGTACCCCTCGCTATTGACATCGCTTTCCGAGTATCGCTGTTGAATTACGGCAAACTTCGGAAGAACTTAACGATAATTTCGAAGTAGCTGAGAAAATCTTGAATTATAGTAGCTTTGAATTATTTTTCTAAATACATTCAGCGTGATTGTATAGTATTTGGGAGACTTTAGAGGAGTAAGATAAACAAACTATTGAGCGTGTACCAGATAATTCTCAGACACAAAACAAATCATTTTTTTACTTGCCTCATAGGGTAATTTACAACTCTGGAAAGTTAAAACTTTACTGATCCCGTCATATGACGGGCTATATGCTAGTAAAGGATATTTGTCAGTTTATAAATAAATATTATAGTTTTACAAGTCCTCAAATCGTTTTTATCTTTTTTTCCCATTAAATTAAGTATATTATAATCTAAAAGTAAATTGAAAGTTATATATATATATATATATATATATATATATATATATATAATTTTCAATTTACTTTTAGATTATATATATATATATATATATATATATATACCGGGTGGCCATAATTAAACTGACAGTGCTCCCAGTGTTTTGTAGGGCTATCTATTTGCGAGAATGACGTCACATTTTGTAGGAAGATTAAACAAGACGGGGGGACGGAGGATTACGCGAAAAATCAAATTAGTTCCAAAAGTCCCCGCTAGGGGAATATTTGGAGCTGTGTAATATAAAATAGAGTGTTAACAAATGCAAATCAATACGGACATTAATTTCTTAATTGTGTCAATGGATGTAACATGAAATTTGAATAAAGAACTTCTACTGCTAAGCGTACGTGATATTGCAGATCACGAGACTTTATCGGTGTTCATGTAGATTTTACGCTTTTTTAAAAGTGTTGCCATATTGCACTTGAACTAAATCAGAAAATGTGCATAATAAAAGGTAATTTTATTCCGTATTAATTTGCCTTTGTTAACACTCTATTTTCTATAACACAGCTCAAAATAGTCCCCTAGCGGTGACTTTTGGAACTAATTTGTTTTTTCGCGGAATCCTTCGTCACCGTCTTGTTTAATCTTCCTACAAAATGTGGCGTCATTCTCGCAAATAGATCGCGCTACAGAACACTGTGAGCACTGTCAGTTTAATTATGGTTACCCGGTATATATATATATATATATATATATATATATATATATATATATATATATATATATATATATATATATATATATATATATATATATATATATATATATATTATTTTATATACAAATTAATACGTTTAGCAACATCTTTTACCCATCATACAGGGAACTGGGAGTAGAGCTTTGTTGTCAGTCAAATAATGATTCTCCTGTAATGCTTGTATTTTGTTATATTCAGTTTTCACATTAGTTCTCACAAACTAATTTATGAGAACTGAATGTCAGAACCTTAGTTCTCACAAAGTATTAGATTTATTATGTAATTTAAGAAGAACCTAAAATTTTTGTTCGTTAAATTTAAAAATCAAAGCATATTTTTCAAGAATAAAATAGTCTTTTTTTTTCTTCTCATCTCTCATTGTTATAATGAGAGGTAAAAAGAGAAAAAGACTATTTTTCAAGTTTTATTCTTGCTAATATGTTTTGGCTTTTAAATTTTTAACTAGCAAAAATTTTTAATTTTTCTTAAATTATACAATAAATCTAATTTAACTTTTTTTTAAATCAAAATTTGTCTCTTTTACCCTTTATAAATGAAATCTTAAATATTATCGTTAAAAAAATAAATATTTCATCTGTTATTTTTACTTTATAAGTACTTAAATATACTCTATAAAACACTATTAAAATAATTAAATTTTAACTAACATGCTTATGAAATCAAAGTTATCTATATTAATCGATAATAGAAAGATATTAGTAAATGTGCAGTAGTTGTTTATTAGTAAATGTGCAGAAGAAAAATTGCTATTTTTAAATTTCTAATTTTCCTAAGGTTTTTAATTTTTAGATTTCTAATTTAAAAAATGTTTTAATCACACCTCAAATTATATAAAATTAGCCCTTTTTTGATAAAATAATATTATTTTGCATTTTCATATTATACAAAATACCCAGTTTTTTTTTTCTAAAATAATATTATTTTGTATTTTAAGAAAGAAATTTCAAATGCTATCAGTAAAATACAGTAAGTATAATACGTTTTATTCCAAACTATATATGTTTAAATATACTCTATGAATTTTAGAATTGAAACATTTGAATTTTATCTACAAAACTAATGAAACCATGCCAATTCTCTTTTCATTCCGAATACTGAAAGATATTGTGCTCTTCAAATTAGTGTATACAAATTTAGTAGGCCCAGCATTCTAATGGAGGATGTAATTTCAGATAAGGGCACACTAAGACTTCAATCATTTAAAAATTATCATATCTAAAAAAATAAAAAATGGGAAGGTGTGCAATAATGTTAAAAATAGAAAAAAAGAATTGTTAAGAGAAAATTTCTTTAGCCGTTGCTTCGTGTCTCACGCCTTGATGAAAGTGTATAACTTTGGACAGTTTATTTAACATTTCGCGACAATCGCTTAAGTAGCATAAATAGCTGTCAAAATTAACCTTGAAGCTGATAACTAGAGAGTGGAAAGAACATTTAGGGATTTACGAGAATCTGCAGCCCATGTCCAACCGCACTGAGTGTAATTTGTACACGTACCCTCATTTCTGGTGAGCTAATTTGCTGCAATGTGTCTAACGGGCGCTAGGGCATCATTACCAATTTGAAAGGCGTTTCACGCATGTCAGAGTTACTGAGCCCAGTGGACATCCCCAGAGGTTTATCATAGCAATTAAACCCGTAATGTATCTCAACAAAAGCAGAATCTGAGAAGGTGTCCTATGAGCTACAGATGCGTTTTCCGCTATCACGAACAAACATCAAGTGGATTTTAGTAATTACGGTTTATGACGTTTAATGCAGCGTTAGTAATCCTTCTGCTAATGACGTGATTTTTTTTAATTCAAAATAGAGGTCCAAATAATGATGTCCCCTAGAGCTAAAAGCTTTCGAAATGGAGATAAACATGTTGGCAAAGAATATCTTCATATTTTGCTTGTTCGCTTTTCATTGTTTATTTTATTATGTATTAATTTATCATAATTTATTTTACCGCTTTATCTGCTAATTAAAATTTAAATGAGAATGAATAAAATTATTATACCTCGGAAAACGAAAGGTATCGAAAATTGATAGAAATGTATTCTCGAGAAATATGTAAGACAGATTCTAAATCCAAGGGATCAGATAAATTGTAATTGAATTTTTAATACAATCTCTGAATCTAATTGGGCTTAGAATTATTACTAAATCAGTATATTTATGTTTACTCCAGTCATTACTCCATTTAACGTTTCATTTATTCAACATTTCATTCAATAAAGCATTCATACATCACAAGCTGCAAAGAAACCTGATAGAAGCAATTTATGTTAACAAACAATAAACTTCCTCTGAAGAGCTGGTACATTAATTATAAAAAGCTGAATAATATTAAAAAATAAAGCACTGAGAGATTGGAGTGAAATTTTAAATTAATTGAAATGCTCTATGCATAAAATCAATAAAAGCAATCTAACATTTTATACACAAAAATCAAATTTCCTGCTTGAATGAAATTTGACATCTTGGGTGTACAATTTAACTCATTTTTCATCGGTGTCGTAAACAATGTGCGTCAAAACTTTTAAGTTCGGAGAAAAAAGAGCCGAATTAATCATAAAAAATATATATTTTATTCTAGATTTTATTTTATAAAGGTCACTTGCTCCTCACTTATAAAAATAACTAACATCGTTTATCACTATTATCAGATTCTTCCTTTAACATATTAATCATTGTTTTGTTTTGATATCAAAAATCTATTGTTCCGTTTTGTATACCCATTTATTTGTATGCTATCACAGAGCCATTTTCTGAAAATAGAGATCTTAAAAGCCCGAAGTGATTTTTATTGGAAAACGCATATGAAACTTAAGTGATAATATTTACTTTTTACATACTGGAACATTTCTGCTTCGGGTTTTGCTTTTAATTCTTTCTGAACAAATATTTTTGCGTACATTTTTTGATTTAAAAATATATTTAGATCCTTTTTTATTTAATGTATAGATAGAGCTGCAAGGTGACCATTTTTCTTCTGTAAAAAAACTTCTGTAAAAACTTCTACTTTTCTTCTACTCTACTTCTACTTCTACTTCTAATTCTTCTCTAACTTCAATATTGTCTATCCTTTTAAACAGCTCGATAATCTTTTTAACGTTCACAAAGTTCAATCGTAATAATTTTAAAACTAAATTCAGCCAATTTTAATAAATAATAATTCATTACCCATGGTGGTGCTTAACACGTTTGTGGACATCGATGCCTGTCATTTATTTTCATAGTGGCTCAACATGACACAAATGCTATAACATTTAAATTTAGAAACCACATTACCGGCATTTAATTCTATTTAACGTTTATATTCACTAAGAATTTGGATTGCATAGATAATTTAAAAATAAATCACCAGTCCTTTTTATTTTTACTACAAACGTAATAGAATATTAAAGCTGAAAAATTTACTTATATCGAATAATGGAACTGAGAATCATGAAAATTATTCTTATTTGGGAGATAAAATCCAAGAAATATTCTTTGGACGATGACCGAATGGTACGTTATCACGAGTTTGAATCCTGTTGTGGGCATGGATGTCCAGAGCTTTTCGTAATCGAATCTAAACAGTAGGCGCCGGTCTCATTAGTCCACGTGTAGCAAAAAAAGGAGACCGTAACCCTTCAAACCAAACCAACACGTATTAATTCTTAACAATTTACTTCTTTCAAACAATGAAACTAATTTTGATGTGATAGATAAAATCCAACACACATTCGCCGCTTATTTGAGTAAAATTTATCCTTCTTCATTGTCTTATTTAGTTGTCAACTAATTTATTTTTGAAGATTAACCCAAAATTCTAAAAATATCAATAGTAACATCATATGTAAATTTTCTTAGGAAATTCATTGGTACACCAATGATAGCTAAAATTCTGCATTATTTTCATACATTTTATCACTGAGCTTAGATATTACGTAAATAATTTTCTTTTATATTTGGCTTAAAGAATAGGTTAGGTACATATGTGATAATTTTAAATTTAATCATAGATTATTTTTGTTACAATGAAAATTTTATCACCGGTATTAACAACAAATTAGAAATTTAAAATTTTACTGATCCCGTCATGTGACTGGTTATATGGTCATATGACGGGTCATAATCTGGTCATAGACGGGTCATAATATGGTCATGTGACGGGTCATAACGTCATATGACGGGTTGTAATCTTATAAGAGCTTTAATATCTTCCTTAACCTTAAAAAAAGTTTTGTTCTATTTTTATTTCCCACTCTCTCATTATTCTCATTGTACAAATAAAGTCATGAGCCTCCCAGAATTGTATGTTATAACACAGTGTTCGTCATCTGTTTTAAGCAATTAAAAGGAATAAATCTTTATTTTCAATAAAACTATGCATATTATTTTATACTGGTACCCCCGTCGTTCTTGAAAAGATTAACTAAGGATAGATTGGCCAATTATGAAATCAATGCCAGCAGTCAAGTTAGATACCCCAGTTTTGATATATATATATATATATATATATATATATATATATTATATATATATATATATATATATATATATATATATATATATATATATACATATATATATATATATATATATATATATATATATATATATATATATATATATATATATATATATATATATACATACATATATATATAATATATATATATATAAACATATATATACATATATATATATATATATAAATATATATATATATATATATTATATATATATATATATATATATATATATATATATACATATATATACATATATATATATATATATTATATATATATATATATATATATATATATATATATATATATATATGTATATATATATATATATATATGTATATATATATATATATATATATAATATATATATATATATATATATATATATATATATATATATATATATATATATATATATATATATATATATATATATATATATATATATATATATATATATATATATATATATATATATATATATATATATATATATATATATATATATATATATATATATATATACATATATATATGTATATGTATATATATATATATATATATATATATATATATATATATATATATATATATATATATATATATATATATATATATATATATATATATATATATATATATATATATATATATATATATATATACATATATATCGTCTATCCATTTAAACAGTTCGATAATCGTTTTAAAGTTCACGAAGGTATCAATCGTAATATTATTTATAAAAGTAAATTCAGCCAGTTTAATAGATAATAATTCATTACCCATGCTGGTGCTTAACACGCTCGTGAACATCGATGCCTGATCATTTATTTTCATATTGGAGCAACATGACACAAATGCTAAAACATTTAAATTTAGAAACCACATTACCGGTATTTAATTCTATTTAACGTTTATATTCACTAAGAATTTGGATTGCAGAGATAATTTAAAAATAAATCACCAGTCCTTTTTTATTTTTAAGCTCGATAAAATTTTTATTGTCCGCGAACGTGTTAACAAATTAAAGTTTTCTTTGAGAATCCCGGAATGATTTATTTCCGTCTGTTAAATCACGATGAAGCATGACTCAAAATAATACAAATAGAAAGAAGTAGCTGGACGCCTAGCACTATCTCCCAAAAAGCATTTAACGCATCACTCTGTTCTATTCCTAAACGGAGAAAAGGTTTTGATTCTGTGAAGCGTTAACGGAGGATTTGTATGACTTTTTTTTAGGGAGGGGAATCACTCCCGGTAACGACTTAACGGAAAGTTGAAAAAATAGAAGAGCTGACGAGACGCTTCATTTCATCAATTTCTGCCCAGCAGTCTTTCCATCTTTCTCTTGCCGTAGATCCCACTGTATTTTTCTCCCTAATGACAAAGGATTGTCTCCGTTTCTCTCCCTATTTTTATAGCTTTTCCTGGATCTGATTATGATTCAGTGTTGTGTTTGGATTCGCTCTGGCGTTCCATGTTCATTTTTTCGACTCTCTCGATGCTAATTGAGACAGAATCTGGGATTCAAGGCGCACTGCGAAAGGAATTTAGGATAAAAGAAAACATGTTTTTACACCACCCTAAATTTACACCCAGTATTTCTGAGTTAAACCGTGGCACTGAGATCTCTTTCCGACTCACTTGTGCTTTCTAATTAGGTGAGAAAAATATCGAAGAAGCTTCGGAAAGTATCCCTACGTGTGTTCGTTTTTACTGTTTCAAAGATAAAGTGTCATGGACGTAAAAGTATTTCGAAATGTTTCAGGTCTATGGGAATAATTCTTTTTTCCCTTTTTAAAGAAAAACGGTGCAAACATTTCTGTCTCAATACACATCAAGAATTGTAATGTACTTTAACGTGTAATTTTCAACCAGAGAATAAGGTTTCATTTCTTTTGCAAGCCTAAGAAGCTTTTGTAACAGGAATGGCAAATATAATTATAGTAATTCCATTGTCAATGCACACATAATTTTATTAATGCCACAATAACGGGACAGTCGACTTCACAAAGTGTTTTCGGAAATTATTCTTAGAATTATGAAACTTAATTCACATATATAAAAATTATAACTAAATGAATTACATTGAAAAAAATTTAATGCTGGTTAATGTTTTTAAAAATTTTTGATAACTTTTAAAACGCTCATTGCGCCTTAATTTCAGTCATGTTCTTCTATTTTTACCTTATAATTATTTTAAAATACCTTTTAAAAATTTTTGGTTATTAATTTGGAGATAGATTTAGTAGTTATTTTGTAGAAAAGGTTTTTGTATCTCTACAAAGAATTTTGAGGAAAAACTTAAACTCATCTACACTTAACTGAGTTTTAATATTCTAAATAAAGTCAAAATAAAAAACACCTAGATTAATTTCAATGCGTATTAAAATGGTTTTGTTAACATACTGTAGGAATCTCTGAAAAATTAAATCGCAAAGACTATTTTAGAATTCAATAAAAATGTTTCATGAAGAAGAATTTTTCAAAAATATTATATGATTTTAGGAAAAAAATTAATGTGATTAATTTACTTATAGTTTATTTTATATGTTTTATGATTGTTAGGGATAAAGTTTTATGATTGTTAGGGAATAATGGGGATAGCAACAATGGGTAAGGTACAAAGCAGAAGACGTCGACTCGAAAGATTATCCGGTTCATAATTCCCATAAATCGCCAGAGATCAATAGATAGCTACAAAATAAACGCAAATTACAGCATTGGAAGAAAATGATTTCTATGAAAGGTTTGAGTGTCCTCTCACATTGAATCTAGCACTATTGAGACGGACTTAGGAGTTTGCCATCAAAACTTCAGTTCATTAGAAGGTCGAGGTTAGTTAATAAGAAATATGTGTAGCTAAGTGAGCAGTTCAAGCCCCCTTTCTTTCCGCTTGTTACGCATTGAAAAGGGACATTGAACAGTGCAAATATTTAGCCGAATATTACATATATTCCCACACCGACACAAACAAACATATCGATAAAATGTTACTAATTATGTTACTTTTGTACGTCATAATTTATATAAAAATAAAATTGCGCACAAAAATGTTTTCAAAAGTGAGTCTGCGTGACATTATTAATTATATATAGCCAGTTGGAAAATGCAAAATGGTTTATATATATATATATATATATATATATATATATATATATATATATATATATATATATATGTGTGTGTGTGTGTGTGTGTGTGTGTGTGTGTGTGTGTGTGTGTTTATATTCATTGATACTCACTATATATATATATATATATATATATATATATCTATATATTTGTGTGTGTGTGTGTGTGTGTGTGTGTGTATATATTCATATATATATATATATATATATTCTATATAATATATACTACCCCCACACATACATACTATCACATACATATGCATATACTTATATAAAACGTCCATATATGTGCATATTACATGTAATTTGTACCATTCTTACTGTCGAAAAGGAAACATTTTCTTTTTTCCATGTTGAAATTCAGCTTTATATCCCTCGGAGCAAATTTACTCTGGAAGTAGGAAGGAAAATAAAATAAACAAACACGAGTTGGTCGAAAAAGGAAATATATTTTGGAAAATGTGCAGAGTCCTGTCGAAACGGCCACGGATAAGGTAACATAGCAGAAGAGGTCGACTCGGAGACAATCGAGACCATCATTTACACAGATTCTCCAGAGATCGATTGACAGCTACGGGACAACCACAAATTACAGAATTGAAAAAAGATGATTCCCTTAAAAGGTTTACGTGACTTCCTCACCTCGTAGATCGAAAGAGACATGAGTTCACCTTCAATACTTCAGTTTCTCGAAGATCGATGTTATCGAATATGCAATATGTTTAGCATCTTGAGGAAGTCGAATTATTTATTTATCCCTTAATACACTTTCTAATATTTTTTTTAGAAAAAATATGTAAGTTAAGTACCAATGAGTATGCATACAGACGGTTTCGAAAAGTAAAAAAAAAATAATCAGAAATCTGTTAGCGGTACAGAGGGATTAGTTAATGAGGGATGAGATTTATAGTCACGAAGGGTGCTATCATACAAATGCTGTGAGTTATATAAATGGTTATGTAATTAATGATGACTTAAACAGATCCTAACTTGTCGATTGGTTATTGGAGTTATTGAAGGTTGAAAGATAGAATGGATAGGAAAGATTGTCTCTTAAAGTATAGAAATCCCCAAACAAATATTAAATAATGTAATAAAATTTATAATTTTAGCGGGTGGAGGCATCCAAGAACGGTGGTGCTTCATTCGCTTCAGTGGCAATAACTTAAATTGCAACAAATACCCATTCACAATTAATATAATTAATCCACTTTTTTTCTCTGCTCAGTCACTAAAACGTATTACAAAGTTATTTATATAATATTCAACGCAACGTATTTCACTAAACTTAAAATGCAAAAATAATTCTGGTAAAATAGAAACAAGTGTATATTGTGGCTCACTGAAAAGCTCTCAGATTATTGCTTCCAGGCAGCAAGACGCATGCAGGGTCCAAGCTAACAGCATATTTGAACAGCATAGCTCCTCCATTTAAGAGGATATGGATGGTGAGTTTGGGTTGAAATCGCCGCGGATAGATAAATAGTAAGAAATTGAAAAATAAATAAATTAAATAAAAAATAATCATGTAAATTGTTTAAAATTTTTTACAGAAGCTGTGATTCTATAGATTTCAATCACGCTTTGCATCTGGTATGTATGCATGAATGAAGTAAACCTGTCTATGATGGTACTGTACATATCTAGAAAAGATTGTCATAGACAAATTATTGTTGTAGACAGTCTAATCATTTGCTCATCCAGTGCTTATGTACGTAGTGAGAATATATCTGCAAGATCTTGTTTGACTGACTGTATTTAAATAATTTCAAATGTAAGTATTTATAGCACAATTACTAACGTTGATAATTTCTCACTAAAGAAATGAGGAATACGTTGAGTTTCTAAGAGGATTTTTTTCAATACTTAAGAAAATATAGTTGCAGATAGGATTATAGTTATAGAAAGCATCGTTATACACAAGTTTCTTTGTATACTTAAAATTTTCTTCTAAAGTCTGTTTGCATATTTCTTCTAAAGTCTATAACACACAGCTTGGACACACAAATCTACCATCTCTCCTTGTTTAAATAAGTTCAACAGTTACTCTAACGTCTCACTAAAACACATTCGTTATCAAGCGCATGATAACGAATATATTGAAACGCTTCAATCAGTAAAAGTTAGTATAACAGACATCGGGTTAATAAAAGTGTGATCTAACAAAAATAAAAACCTTGAAAATAACAAATTAGAAGATACATTGTAAATACAGTTAAAAATATCAATAAGTACGGCTTAACAGTTTTGAAGCACTAATCAGCTTAAAATCGATTAACTATATATTGAAGCTAAATGCAAATTTCAGATTATCATAGGCACTTAGTCAACCGTCTGAAACCAATCTTAATAAATTATTCTACTCAGATAACTATATACTCCACGGATGCAGCTTAGACAGAGGGAATAGTTAAGATAGTGAAACAATGTACCCTTGAAAAACTTCTTTTAATACGCTTGTGAGGAAAAAACTTAAAAATAGATTAGGAATTAAAAACAATTTTGAATATGAGATGAAGACAGGTGAAGTCACTGCTGGATTAAAAGAAATGCTTAATTGTAATGGCCAACTCATTGGATTTACTCTTTCCACTGGCTGAGTCTAGTCTAGTTTAAGTCTGGGAATAGAAAGCAATGTAAGTCCGACCCCGGCACTCTGTTTTCACTAACAAAACATTATCATCAATCAAATATAAAGTATACCTTACTCAATTACTTTCTTTTACCGTATTATCCGTAATTATTTCTCTCTAAAAGGTTTAATCAAATATCTTCTTCATCCTACTTAATTACCGACTAGTATTATCCTACTAGCATATAGTTTGTCACATGAAGGGATCTGAAAAATGCTTTCTTGATATACCTAAATAAGTAATAAAATACTGCTTATTTGTCCGTGACCTCTTCCTCAAATTTATCTTAAAAGTTTAGAATTATCCCTAAAAGTTTTGGACATGGTAAAATATAAAATTAACATTTAAAAAGATTTACTGACCGTAAGTTAGTTGCCAACTTTAATTTATCTTGTCATATTACATGATAGGATGGAGAGCAGAAGTTTTAATATTGACGGTGATTATTTGGTGGTATATATGAATGATGTCCAAAATTTAGCTAATCGATTGCAAACCGTGTGGTTATGTATGAAAAACAAACACGCAAATGAACAAACGTCTTAATTTTCAAAGATATATAACTTAAACGCTAGATATTTATTAGTCCGTGAAATAGACTCCTAGCTTTACTGACCGTAAGTTAGCTGCCAACTTTAATTTATCTTGTCATATTACATGATAGGATGGAGAGCAGAAGTTTTAATATTGACGGTGATTATTTGGCGGTATATATGAATGATGTCCAAAATTTAGTTAATCGATTGCAAACCGTGTGGTTATGTATGAAAAACAAACACGCAAATGAACAAACTTCTTCATTTTCAAAGATATATAACTTAAACGCTAGATATTTATTAGACCGTGAAATAGACTCCTATACTTTTAAAGTGAATAGTAATAAATATAATTTAAGCATTTTCGATACACAATTTTCTTATTGTAGGGGAGCTTAAAATTGATATAGTCATTAAAACATATGTATACATATATCTCAAGCAATATGCAGTATCAGTTTGAAATAGAAATAATATCATTATTTACTACTTGAATCTGACAATTTCTGACGAAAACTTGATGTAGATATATAATAAAAAAATGAACTCTTTTTTTAAAAAAATCAAACCTAAACAACTCTATTAATTTTAATACCAGAACTTTCTTATTTTTTAATTTTTCGGATTCTTAAATGGATTAATGCTTTAATCCTTAAACTGAGATAACTCTCGTCTTACTCGGCTGCTATGCAGTATCAAGATCTTTCAAATAAAGTTCTTCAGTGTCACGTCTTTGGAATGGAATGGCTTCAGTATGATTTTGATCTCTGACAAAACAGACATATCACGTACTGCCAACTCAATATTTCGAGAAGGATTATTCTCAATTTTACTTAATTTGAAAGCCCTTGTACGGATGAAGGATAAGGCTTTGGGACATAGCGAAACAATGAACTTTAAAGATTTTAAAATGTCTATCCATTAGTTTTACGTTTCTTTACATATTCGACACTAAAACTGTGATGTCTGAATTCTGTGTTCCCCATAGATGTAACTATGAAAATAAGACAATAAAGTGAGAATCTATGTCTATAAAAGAGAATGTCTGCTTTTTGTGTGTACTATACAAACCCACACCGTTTGTCTTAGAGCCACCAAATTTTAGATAGACATTCTTAAATACCACCTTGTCGATGATAAAAAACTATTCAATCCACCATATCATGTGATTGGACAGTATAATGGCTATCAACGTAGACGGTCGACTACATAAGGAAAAAAAATGTTATTTTTGTATTTAATCTCGTATAAGAAAATAGGTTAGATAATTCGCAGTTTAGAAAGTAATAATTTAACTGAAGATAAATAAAATTATTTTCAAACTCTTTTGAAATACTTTAGCATTAAGATATAAATAAATCAAAAAGAAGTCACCCTATTTAAAAGAGTAATATAATGAACATTGTATCAAACCAATTGTCTTAATAGAAGTCTATTTGACTGTTAAGTTCGTAATTATTGCCATTTTGATATTCTTATTTTGAAAAGACTTTCAGAGCTTATTGAAAGAAGCATCCTGGAAATTAAATGCAGTTATAATATACAAAACATGGGATTTTTCCGTTAGCCGAGGATAAATTTTTAAATAATACTTAATATAGTTTTTTTAATTCGTCATAATTTATCTGAATTTAAAATAACCAGTAAAAGTGTTCTCAAAAGACCGCGTGATCTCACTAATAATATATACGCGAAGCAGCAAGTGTAATACATTTTACATCTTTTTAATAGTTTTTAAAGTTATGTTATATAGCCTTTTACATAGTTCTCCGATAAATCAGCAGTAGCTTTGTGGGGAAAGGCATCGATTTCTTAACCAATGGGTTACGAATTTGAGATTTAAGCCGGCCGAAGATCCGTCATATTCATTAATGGCGGCTAGGGCATGTAGATTAGGTTCATGGTCCTGATTTCTTTCTAGTTCACACACAGTAGGATCTCAAGGAGTCTTCAGTTTGATCGCTAGTTTAAAATTGCGAGGACTTGCATTGTTTGTTTGCAACTAGGGAGTAATAGTGGCCTCCTATATGGTCTACCATAAAAAAAATGGCCAGCAAATTTCTGAGTTTTGGTAACAGCGAATGGTATAAAAGCAAGTGCTTCGCTTTATAATTAATAGTAAACACATCTCTCGGAAAATAAAGTGCACTTTTATAATCGTAGAAGCTGTTGTGACAGAAATCTTTAATACAGTGATCTAAAGATATCAAATAGATCTAAAATTTTAAATTTGAGTGTACGTTTAAATTTTTTAGCTAGTCTAAAAAATTGGCATGTAGTTACTATATTTACTTTGTATTCATTTACTGTTAAAATAAATATATTGAATTCGATGAGCTTATTTATATTAATTTAAAAGTCGGGTTCGTCAATCTGTAACTCAAAAAAGCTAATAAATTTTGTTATACTCTTACTTTTAATAAAAATTTACTAAGCTCGTTGAGAAATAATTAGTGTTATTTAAACGGCTTTCAAGGGTTTCAAAAATTCATAAAACTAAAAAATAATAATGTTTAACAAATTATTATTTTTGCAAATAATTTTTAACATATTAAAAAAAACTACATTAAAAAAGTTCTTTCTTGCACACGAGTGACAAAAACAATATAATGTATATTATATTTCTTCACTTTCAACATTTTAAAATTTAAGGGATTTTTTTTCTTAAAACTATGATTTTTCACAACTATTTATAAGATATTTAAAAAATCTAATCAATATATCTATTCGAAATTTTTCATATTAGAATACATGATTGTTGTCTATCGATTGATTTAATATAATGAGGATATCTTAAAATTTTCATTTTTTATTAAAATTAAATGAAAAGGTACTTATTTGTTTCTATTTTTTTTAATCTCATATTATTTCTTAAAACAATTTTCCCACTACATCCTCCCTTTATTAATTCAATATATAGAAAACAAGCATATAATTCAATATGAAAAATTTCAAACAAATTAATGCATTAAATTTTTAAAAATCTTACGGGTAGTGGTGAAAATCCTAACAAACCGTGACTGACACGTATAAAGCACGCGATAAATTGTTCTATAACTTTTGTTCTAGAATAAATATTTTCATGTAGTTATTTAATATATTGATATTTACCTGCTGAAAAATAATTCATTTAAATTTTTTTCTATCTTTTTAAGTCTTCAAAACCATTGAGACCGCTTAATCTAGTCAGTCAATATGCATCTCAAAACAGATTGTACATAAACTTTATAACATCACTTTTTGCAGTCTTACGTAAAAATCATCATAATAAAAAATAAAAACAATCATAAAAAGTAATAACATCGAGTATTTATTTTATTCCCATCTAAAAATATCTCTGTAGTACGAAAATAAACAAAAGCAATACCGGAAAGTTATTCAAATCATAATTTAGATAAGAATGTCTTTCTCAATGGTATACCACTATCCATACGATTTTCTTTGGTATGGGAGATTCAGCTGTCTTTACAGACTATCTACCGAAGTACTAGCGCTAAGAGCCTCACAATAATTGAAAGGAACTTTTTTTTTCCTTTTTCAGGCAGAGGGGCGGGCGACACTATTTGAGCGGCGGCAAGGTAAATACTGCCTCCAATAGAGCTGAGTCACAGCCTCCGGCAGTAACAGGATTAGGCATTACTCAGAGCATCCCCATGACCATTTGATACTTCCCACTCGAAGGCGACATCTTATTGAGCACTTTTGAAACAAATTCCTCTCCCCGCACCCGGGAATTGTCTCCGAAAGGAGATTTACTTTCAAAAGACTCCGGATAAATTCTTTGATGTTTTTTCCGGGAGTCTTTTCTTTTCGAAGACTTACATTATTAAGTTCTCCCTGCTCTTCTCGTTCATAATATTTTAGACGCGACTTTTTTTTTACCCATTCTTTCTCGTATACATAGAGAAAGTGTTGTAATCGTTCAAAAATTCGACCTCCGCATTTGGATGAATATCGACATTTTAGAACTTTTTGAGTCTGGAAATAAAAAACAATTTAAGAATATTTTTGAACGAACTAGAACACCTCATAAAGTTGGATGACATTACCAAATCATACATATTTTTAAAAATCATTTATTATTTTTTAAGAAGCTTTCCTGTGTTATATACTCTAAATACCTCGGACTTCAAGAAAACACTGTACTCAAAACCAGGGCTTCGAACCGGAACTGAACCGAAAACCGAAAACCGGAAAAAACCGTTATTTTGGTCGGAACGAAAACCGGAACTGAACCGAAAAAAATATCGGTTTATTTCGGTTCGATATATCTTTCAGTCATTTTGTTACTGTTACCAACTTATCAATATTTTCTAATTTAACGTCAACTTTATAATTATCATTACATGTATACTGCTTCTCGATTTCTTATTTTGATATTTGTTGAAAGAACGTTTTCGGGTTTGAAATTTATTCTCCGAGACAACAGAAGTAATCTCAGTGAAACCACGTTAAAAGATATATTAATAATTAGAGGCAATTTTCATGGGTTAAATAAATAATATATTTTTTACATAATTATTGCAAGGCCAAGTGCACGATATGAGAGTCAAACGACGAATGTGGGTAATCATGAACCTAGTTGTCAAATGCGATTTTGATAATGGATAACAATGCCAATGCTCGCCGCTCTTATCGTACCTGCTGTTTGTATCAATTCACATAGTGTACCAATTAAAAAAAAGAATAAAATCTTCTAAATTTTGATAGAATTACATTTTTTGTTTATGATAGAATTATATTTTTAGTACAAATAAGAATATACATAAAATGAAATTATTCATTTGGAACTGAAACGAAAACAGTTATTTTTTTCGGAGCGAAAACTGGAACTGAACCGAAAACCGTTATTTTTGGCGGAGCGAAAACCGGAACTGAACCGATATTAATTTTTTAGTTGAACCGGAACGAAAACCGGAACAAAAAAAATTATGGTTCGAAGCCCTGGTTGTAATCGTTCAAAAATTCGACCTCCGCATTTGGATGAATATCGACATTTTAGAACTTTTTGAGTCCGGAAATAAAAAAACAATTTAAGAATATTTTTGAACGAACTAGAACACCTCATAAAGTTGGATGGCATTACCGAATCATACATATTTTTAAAAAGTATTTATTATTTTTTAAGAAGCTTTCCTGTGTTATAAACTCTAAGTACCTCGGACTTGAAGAAAACACTGTAGGTAAAACTACCAAATCATGCATATTTTTAAAAATTATTTATTATTTTTTAAGAAGTTTTCCTTTGTTATAAACTCTAAACACCTCGGAATTGAAGGAAACACTGTAGGTAAAACTATTAAATATTAATGTTTTTTTCTGCAGTTATATATATTGTTTTAATCAAGCAAACTTTAAACTTCATATTTAGATAGTCACCATACTAAAATTCTTAAAAAAAAAAAAAAAAAAAGGTTTAAGATAAATTTTAAAGTGCTTGAGGAAGAGCATCTCATGATGTAGACACCATCTAGAAACTGTATATATTTCCTCATTGTTTATTAATTTTTAAATTTCTTTTTTGTTATAAATTCTAAACATTTTGAAATAGCAGAGACGTAAATTGTAGGTAAAATATGTAGTTAAAGTTTTAACTCTTTAAATAAAAAAAAGCTTTAAGATAAATTTTAAAGCGTTTGAGGAAAAGCATCTCATGATGTTGACACCATCTAGAAACTGCATATATTTCATCATTATCTATTAATTTCTAAAATTCTCTTTTGTTATAAATTCTAAACATTTTGAAATAGCAGAGAAATGCATTAAGTTAAAGTTTTAACTTTTATATTAACGTATATTTTTTACTATCAAAGGATCTTTGTTGCGTATTTAGATTATATATGTAATTTAATCTTTTCCACAATTATTTAATTTAAATATTTGGCATTTCAGTTATAAGCTCAATAAATAAATAAAAATGAGATTGCTTTAAAATATTTTGATTTCCATAGGCTAATTTATAAAGGCTTTTAAACTATGTATATTCTGAATGTAATAAAAATGCATATTTAACCCTTTTGATAAAAAAGAAAAATATATTATTCTTTATTCTTCCAATATTTATTTATATATTTATCTTTCATTCTTCAGATAAAAGAAGTTTTCTCAAAATTATCTTTATCTGATTTTTATTAAACTTTTTAGAAACTATTAGAAACAGTTTAAATTTTAGAGAGTGTTAAATTGTTACGTATTTGTAAAAATAAATTGGTCTGTAGTAATATCGGGTATAAGAGTTATAACGGTAGCGAAATTAAAAGTAGTACAATCTATGACTTTTCGTTTAAAGAATCGCAACAGATTCTTTACATTTTTTAAATTTCTTTTTCTGGCAAAGAAGTAAACTTTTTCCTATCTTATGCATATTTTCTGCTCCGTATCCAATTGTATGAAGATAAAAATAAATAGAATTTTAGAAAATGGACCTAAGTTAACTATATTTTAAAATTATATAACTTTAAGTTTTGAATTGTACTACGATCTATAGAAAAAACATGTTGAGCAAAATAATAGATTCTAAAATGGGTCAGCAGAGGAATAAAGTATAGATATTTATGATGTTAATGTTAAGCAGACGATAACAGCAATGACACCCCAAAGCGCGAACTTAAATATAAAATTTACGGTTAATTTTAATGTAAAATTGTTTTCGATTATTTTCTACTCCCCACCCAATTGTATAAAGATTAAAATAAACAGATGTTTAGGAAATGGATCTAAGTTATTGATATTTTTAAAATTGCATAACTTTAAGTTTTGAATTATACTACGGTATATATGAAAAGCATGTTCATCAAAATAATAGATTCTGAAATGGGTTAGCAGTGGAATAAAGTAATGATATTTATGCTGTTAGTGTTACTCAGATGATAACAGCAATGGTACCTCAAAGCGCGAACTTAACTATGAAATTTACAGTTAATTTCATTATAGAATTTTCTTCCGGATATTTTACTATAGACAACTGTGCAATCTAATTCCATCTGCCAGAAACTGAATACATCTACATAACTTTTGATATAACCCAGAAGGAATTTTACATGTACGAAATTATATCACTTGTTATAAACTGGTTTAAATTTTATGTCCAAAACAATATAAAGGAATAGGTATATCTACTGTCCAAACAACCCATTTTAAAATTCTTACATTAAAAGCTGTATTTTATATAATGCCTTAAATTATGTCAATAAACGAAGTTTGTTAAAAATAAAGCACACTGAGTTTTCCTTAAAATTCTAACATTTACGCAAATTCCTAGACACTGAGAGAAAAAGTTGAAATGCTTTAACAAAATTATATAGATTCAAATTTTACAGTTTAGAATAGGATCATATTCGATGCGTACTTTCACATGTATCTCACTTACAGATTAGAACGGACCACGGATGCATGCCAGTTGTATTAATTAAAGTGTATAAAATTAAGATTTTTATAGGCGTTTTATGTTGAAATTATTTTATAGAAATACATTCACATTATCTAAAATACAAACATAATTAAAGAATGAAAACTATTTTGACTATTTAAACAGTATAAAGATTGCAGATTTAGTTTCAGAATTTAAAGCTTATCACACACCCACTTTTATAATCTATAAATAAATTTTCATATACTTAACAATCAGCATGTTTTAAAATAAAAAAGTATTAATTTGTATAGCTATTACAGAACTGCCTAAATAGTGCTGTACTATTACTTTTAGCTTAGAATATCAACGGATCTGATGCAAACAATTCTCGACTAAAATCAAGTAAAGAACGTTGTCTTATGTCACTGATTGGAAATAATTCGTACTTACTAAAATACCAGAAGTTTTCTTTACACCAGGAGGAACCCCTGACTCGAAACAGAATAAAGTAAAATCTAAAGACATCAGTAACCGATTAAGTGAACAGTACATAAGTACTAGTTAGAAGTAATTTGCCGAGTTACCATTCTAACGCCACAGCTATTTCTCTGCACCCCTAATCCTGTTTGATTTTCTATGTTTTGTTATATTTTTTAAAGTATTTCTTATAAAATCTATTTAATATTCATGTAAAAATTAGGATTTTTATTTAATAAAATGTTTTCAGAGAATCCCAGTCAATGAATTTAATCTGTATTACTTATTAAAGAAAAAAAGAAAATTTACGGTTTTTAGAAAAAAAAAACCATACAAAATACCATTATATGATTTCTCAAAAATTTATTAATTTGTTCATGTACTAGTATATATGATTACGTAAATATAATTAAGAGCAAAATAAGTGAAAGCATAACAAAAGTGATAACAGAAAGCTGAGACATTGCAGTGCCTAGTTCCTCAATTGCACTAATAATTCTAATTAAGATAGGTTTCGTTCGTAAATCGTTCCATATGAAAAATTAACCAACATGGTTTACAAACACACGCAAAAGAAATTTCTCAAAAATGATTAATGGACTCAAAAACAAGCTCTCCGGGAGCAGAAACTACGTGTCATGTTATTTATCGATTTTCAGTAACTTTTGTTTCCTTTCTGAGTACTTTTATATTTGATTTTTAAGTGAAATTTGTCTAAGTTATTTTATTGGCTTCTGGTTACAGGATACAAAAACGATTGCGAATATTCATAGGGATATTTTATTAACAGTTTAAAGTGTGTGTATTTGTCATTTAATTCCTTTTTCTGAGTGAAAATCTATTGTAAATGGTAATTTAAATTACCACTATATGTAAAGAATATGATGTAAAAATGGCCTAAAAGCAACAATTGTATTGACGACCTTCATAAAATAAATAAATACAGGTCATGGAATTTTATTGGCTGCTGGTCATGGCTTACGAAAACGATTACGATTATTCAAATGAGCGATATTTTATTAACAGTTTAAAGTGAGTGTGTATTTTTCATTCAATTCCTTTCCTTGAAAAATATTTGTACAATATAGACAAAAAACATTTGTACGATACTGACAAACACTCGTAGAGTATATAGTCTTTTATAAAGGGTAATTTAAATTCATAAATAATATAAAGAATAGGAAGTACAAAAAGGCCGAAAATAGTTGTGTGTTAATAAATGCAATATCATGTAAATTTTATTATCTGCCGGTCGGGCATACAAAAACAACTGATATTATTCAAACTTGTGATATTTTATTAAGTTTCCAGTGCATGTTTTTCATTTAATTCGTTTCCTTTATCTATTATAAATTACAGTTTAAATTATATAATGGCTTAACAAATATAAAGTGCAAAAGAACTGAAAAGACTAGTATGGTATAGACGACCGTCCATATAATAAATAAATAAAGCGTCTTTTTAAAATGGCTGTTGACCAGGGTATAAAAGAATTAATACAATTTTTAACAGGGACATTATTTTATTGTTTCCAGTACATAAAAATTATTGTTTTAACTCCTTTCCTTGAAAACCGATCTGTTATACTAATAACTTAAATACTGTGACGAATTAAAGGTAATAAGACAAAAAACATTTGTACGATACTGACAAACATTCATAAAGTATATAATCGTAAGGCCGTGCAATGTTTGGGGACAATTACTTCAAAACCAGTAACTGGCAGATTGACATTGCTAATTTTAACGACCTGCAGTCAACTGTGGTAGGTTTCTATCCAAAACACAAAGAGCGTTAAAACAAAACAACTTTCATATATCCAAGCACAGATTAAGAAAACATTACCGTGAATACCCGATTATCCGTCACTCACGTGACCAGAGGTGGAACGGATGAGCGAAATGCTTAGTGCAACGCCATTTAGCGGATATTAACCTAATTTTCTAGATTACAGGTCAGTATCGAACTTGCGCACGTAAAATATCAAATACTAAAACGCAATTATTTATAAAATTTAAAAAAATACAACTGCAAAAAACCTATTACCCCCGAAATCATTTCTGATGAATGTATATATATATATATATATATATATATATATGTGTGTGTGTGTGTGTGTGTGTGTGTGTATTGATAAATATCTTAAATCTAAGTTATCATTCTGCGTTGAGAGGCAGTTAAGATGTCACAGCTGTTTTCTAGGGGTGCAGCATGAAATAACTCTGACCTATTACAAAAAGCAATTTCATATCGAAGGCTTACAAAATCAAATAACGCCGATCCCAATCATGAATTTATAAGTAACAGCAGGTAGATAAAAATTTGTGGGAATGCTAAAAGGAGTTCCATCTACCTTTAACAATGAAATTATAAAAACATTACATATTTTATTAACTGTCGCCAAATATCGATGTTTGGCCTTAATTGTTTATGCGACATATACAGCTACTGAAAATGAGATTAAAAGTCACCTTTCAATAAATGTAATGCCGGCTAAATGCATGTAGCAAGTAACAGAGAAACCAATGATCTATAGTTTAAAACACTATAGTTTTCTAAACTTATGTGATCATCTGAGTATAAACAGGACTCTAAATTTTAATCTGAAAATTGCAAAATAATATAATCCATGTTTCGAAGTTTATTAACGCGACAAATTTAGATTCAAGACAACAGGAAAATTAATTTTTTGTTTAGATGTCCTATCCCCTCTCCTCAAAAATAAATAAATAAATAAATAATAAAATAAAATAAAATGAAATGGGATTGGATTTCTGCTTGTTTGATATGAGCAAAAACTACTTGAAATATTTAATAAAGACATCTTGTTATCTACTTAATATATTTGCTCTTATGATTGTAAGTGGGCATAAGCGATATCGCTGATAGAACATTATGAGGTAAATATAAATCGGTTAAAATAGGAATAAAAATAAAGCCAAAGTGTGTCACAAATGAAGAAATAAAACAATTTTTAGATTTTAACAGTGGCGTTTTTATTCTAGTCGAGCATTTATTTTTCCTGAAAAAGGTAGATGACTTCATCATCTATGAAGGAGGCAATGGACTTTTAAAGAGCAAAAGGTAGCAAAAAAAAATTAATTATATTGATTCTAAACTTTTGTATCTGTAGAAATAAGAACCAAAAAGGTTTTTTCAATTTCTATCGTTTGGATGCTTAATTTCCTCGTATCCACAGTGTAAGCAACATTTTCCCTTCTTTTAGAACAGGGGCATGGACCTCAGTCCTGACTTGTTTACCCCGTGAGCGGGGTTCTGTGTGGTCTGTTTGTTGTTGAGGGTTTTGTTCTTTATTTCCCCCCTCCGAAGTTTCTGGTGCTGTGGGACTTAATTCTGAGGGAACTGTCTCAGATACAAAAAATGCATTATACCCTCGGGTAAGCAGTATCCATTTCGGTTGTTCAATTTCCATCATCGTGGCACGCGAAGGCTTAGTGGTTTCTGTGCCAGGTTAAAATCCCCGGGTGCCGCGTTTGAGCACTGACAGGCACCCTAAGTCTTTTCCTTAATGCTCAGAGAACATGCAAGATAAATCTGTATGTCTCGATGTTTTTTATTGGGATGTCGGCAGGTGGGAGAGTTATGGAATCAGAAACAAAAATCCCCCGACTTGCGGATGATCCAAATAAAGGGGAATATCTGGAGGGGGCCTTACAAACGCTGTATATTCATCAGTGTAAGCGATCCATTGCAAGTTGTCAAAGGCGATTTCCACCATCTTATTATGTGTGTATATATATATATATATATATATATATATATATATTACCACTAATAACTATAACTATTATTTTAAAGATGTTAAGATGTAGTTAAATATATTTGAAAACGCATAATAAGGGAAAAGAAGACTTTACAAGCAAAAGACGGAAATATTTCCTTATTGTTACTTTTTGTTTTCATATTTTCAAACTGAAATTTATCTCATAAGTTTTATTTTACAATGTCTAAAATAAGCATCTGACAATTAGTAGCTGCCATATAAGTGTGTAAAAGTGTGCATGAAATATTTTAGTAAATTTTGAAAGATTAAGTAATAAATTCCAAATCAATGCTTCACCTCCAAAATTTAGCCGTTTTTAGGCAAATATTTTGCTTATAGCATGTTGAATTTAAGAAAACTGATTAAATTTAACCAGCTAAAAAAAAAAAAAAAAATTATTAAAAAAAAAAAAAAAAAAAAAAAAAAAAAAAATTTATAAAAAAATCTTTTCTTCAAAATAAATTAACCCTCAAATAAATATTCAATATTGAAAACTTTCCAATCCTACAGTGGTTTTGTACCTCTTCGAAATGGACTGTAAGATAACTGGATATGGAATCAACATACTAGAAATAAAAAAACAAAAAAAAAAAAAACACTTTTTTTAAGTATTTTCTTTGTTTAGGAACCAAAATTTTTTAAATAAATAAGAAAAATGTATCATATTAACTCTTTAATTTTAACTTTTATAGACAATTATAATGACTTTAAAATAATAGCAAAAAGACTACTCTTAAAATATATTTTTGAATTAAAAATAATAAAAAATTTATATTACTACTAAATAAAAAATAAAAACTACTCTTAATTTATATATTAACTTTGCTTTTAAAAAAGTAATATTAAAAAAACCAATTTTATATTATTATCTAAATAAATACTCTTATAATCTTATTATAATCGTATACTATCTTTTGATATTATAACAACTAAAAAACTTTCTTAAAAACAAATTTAATCTTATATACTTTGCTATATTACATCAATTAATTTAAGAAACATAAGTTATTACTCATAGCAATTAACACAAATTGCATAATCTGTAAAGTTTCAAATTAAAACATTTCAGAGAATATAAACTTTTTATCAATAATTTCAGGCAGAAGTGTTTCCTTACGTTAATTTTACAAATTATGAGTTTTATTACCATGTCTCATATATAAATTTACTTTTTGAAGAAACTGAATAAAGTGTATCTAAAAAACCAGTGCACTACCATTTTAAAAGAATCCTAAAAAAATGACTTCTTATTTTTAATTTATATTTATATTCATATTTTATAGTCGAATCCTATATGCATGCATTGGTGTAAATATGAAATACGTTTTTCTGGTATCAATTTCACTAGTTATGTTCCAAGTTTTTATTTTTGTCACTTACACTTTTTTCTTTTTAATGCTTTATACGTTCTCAGATATCTATATGTTTTATAAAATTTTCACTTTCTTAATATAAGAAATATTTTTGGAACGTTACATAATGTATACGAAAATACAAGCTTTGGATGCTTATTAGATAAAAAAAAAATCACAAAGTTCACTGTTCAAAGAGTTTAAATATTACGTCGACACAAAGTGATCCTATTCTAATCTGTTCATCTTCGCTTGAAACGATCCTTTACAGTGACAAATGAAAGAATATCACTACATTTCCAGGATAATTTCTGATGGTGTGTGTGTCATAGTTTCGTGACGCTCTTCAAAAATATTGTCAGGAACCCGGAAACTTATGAGTCAGTAAGAAATAAGCACGCAATGCCTATTAAATAGCGAGAACTTATCATGAGTGGGAAGAGGGCAAAACCCCAGAACTTTTATTTCTTCTGTGATATCCAATTACGCTTAGTCTGGACGGTTATTCATTAATTTGGAAGAATACGCAGCTAATTTTTGACGATTGTTTCCTTAGTTGGTCGTGTAAATATCCTTGACATAAAATGAATTAACTACAGTAGTAATTTTGGAGAGAAGAGTCTGTACAGTGAAGAACGTTGATCTTTTATTCAGTCAAATATTCAACACGGAGTAAAAATAATTCTCTTAAATTGTCATTAATAATACCTACAGTAAAACCGATACTAGTCGCACCCATTTTTAGAATGTTAGTGCTCGGGTATTGGTCGATTTCCCGATGGTAACAGGTACCAGAAAGAAACATTTTCATTTAGTTTTCTAAAGGTTTATTTTAGGCAATTTGTTATAATGTAGTTCCTGGCTCATATACTAACCGCTGTTCACTTCAAGTATACAGGTTTCTCTGTAAAAATCCCCTTGAAATGGGTAAATAAAGGAGAATATAGTTGTTATTGGTGTCTTATGTCACTTGGTCAAACCAAGTACGAGAAAAGAATATAGTAAAGGTAACGACTTGCACCATGGTTAAACTAATTTCTTTGGTTTGGTTTGGAGTGCTACGGTCTACTTTTTGCAACACGAGGGCTAATGAGACCGGGACCTACAGCTTAAAGCCGATTCCGAACGGCTACGAACATCCATACCACAGTGGGATTCGAACCCACGAACTCCGGTTCCGAAGGCCAGCACCCTAACCAATCGGCCATCGTTCGGCAAACTAATTTCTTTAATCAAAAGGAAAAAATGCTGATGAAAAAGAAAGAATGATTTATAACTGCATTGAATAAGTAGAGAAAAAGTCAAATTTAGTTTTCAGGAACCTCCCTGTTGTAATTTTAAGGAGTGGTATATTACTGACTAAGAAAAAAAAGAGCGACTAATCGACCAATGTGAGAGTAGACCCGTGTTATTACAGTAAATACGTTTCTCATTTATATGGTGCTTACATTTATTTATATTACGCTTTTTATTCCAGCCTAAATGCTTTCATAACTATTTTAATGGATGTATTTTATTTATACGACCCAAAGAACACAAAAGATTCATAGGTTTGTTTATATGTAAATTTTCCGTTGATAAAATTCAATGAAATACTCATTTCTACGTCAAAACATAAGCGGAAAAAATTCTATGTATTTAATTCAATTCCTGTTGCTGTACTTAATAATCACAAACAAGCAGAAATTTAGATCATAATCAAGGTTTTTTAACTAAACCCGATATAAAATATTCTGTTATGCAGCAAAAGTACGATTCTTTTCACTTTTATGCTAAATGCTTAATTTCAAAGTTCAATTACTATCTTTCTTCAATAACCTAGCTCTACTATCTTATTTTAAAAAGTTTTAATTTATTACTTTTACATAAATTTGCATCATAAACCGTGTCAAATAAACCTTACTTTGTGTATAGTTTTAAAAACCTTCGGAAAATATCAAATTATTTTTCCTTACCTTAAGCTGAATTTAATATAAATTTTGTAAGCATATATAAACAAATGTGTTATTTAATTTTACATTCTCTTATTATAAACAGTGCCAAATAAAAGTGGCTGCAAGTATTTCCTCTTGCCGTTTACAGTGAATGATTTGGAACTATTTTTTCAAACGCACACTGCTAAAGAATATGTCAGAAAGTATGTCAGGTATCTATATATTTGGCACTGCTTCCTGTAAATTTACAATTTATTCAGAATACAGGATTTTTTTTTTTTCGCGAAAAGCGCAAGTTCTCTTTCAGAAGACTCACAAAGGCAGCTGCATTAATAGTCCCTGAAAAGGAGGGGGTGGGGAATCCCTCCTTTGTGGTTATATTTTCAGCTGCACCCCCCCCCCCCTTAGTTTGGGAAAATAGTAAAAATTATAAATTTATATCAGCTAATTACTCTATCCATTTGTATAAGATACGATGAAACCTGTCTGTAACAATACTGTAGACAGCTAGAAAAATATTGTTAGAGACAGGTTATTGTTAGAGACTATTTGATGATTTGTATATTGCATGTTTATGTACGCAGCGTCCATATAATACTGTATTTAAAAATTTAACTTAAATGTATTTAATTATTGAAAATGTAAATATCCATAACACAAGTACATAAAAATGTATTCAGTAAACAGGGCCATAACTAGGGCGTGGCAAAGGTGGCATTTGCCTCGGGACCATCAGTCATAGGGCCGTTTCGCCGTGATGAAAATGGGGTCTGAAAGAGGACGATTCGTACCCGAGTAGAAATAAGGAAAAGTTGAAAGATAATTATGTATATTATAGAATAAAGGAACTCGGGCTGATAACATCCTCCACGCTTTTCGGGGCAAAATATGAGAACAAAGGATTTCTAAATGGCATAGCCATGGACAGAAGGATTACAATAAAGAAATTTTTTGTATGCAATGAAATGTGTCTTCCATGCCTTAACCACTCGTCTGCTTCATATATATATATATATATATATATATATATATATATATATATGTGTGTGTGTGTGTGTGTGTGTGTGTGTGTGTGTGTGTGTGCGTGTGTGTGTGTAATATTAAAATCCCTTATTTACATATTTTAATATTAATTTAATAACTTTTGTTCATAAAGTACGTTCGGGGTTGGAGCATTAATTCTGATTTTTCCCTCCAGACACACTATAGACTTAATTCAGCCTCTGTCTGTACTACTTTAGCCAATAGTTAGCGCGTTCTCTTTAAACATGGGTATTTTTTATCACGTGATCAATTGTGCTTAGGGATTATTCGTAGTCTTTTTACCTGAGGAATCCCTATTTGAAAAGTGTATGTGCGGGATCACATTGTCTGTGTGCTCGAGGTTGTAAATGTGCTTGCCTGTTGTATCGATTCCATGTTTCTTACCAGAAATAATATGTGTTGTGCTTTTGAATGAGTCTCGCCCATATATATATATATATATGTATATATGTATATATATATATATATATATATATATATATATATATATATATATATATATATGTCAAGGCGCAGCAATAGCAGAACCCAACTAGATGGACTAGACGGCTAGACTTTTACAAACTATGAATGGCAACGAGAAGAAGCGCGCCACAGAGAGATACTGAGACAGAGCGTGTGTGTGCAGAAGAGTGAGAATACAATGACGATTTATGATGACTTCAATCAAAAACGAATTAATGCCTATTTTATGTTTAATCGTTTAATTGTTATGTTTTTGTGTTTTCAAATTAAATGTTCCTGTTTTGTGAAATGTGAGTGATGTTGTTTTATCACACACACACACACACACACACACACACACACACACACACATATATATATATATATATATATATATATATATATATATATATATATATATATATATATATATATATACATATATAAATATATATATATACATATATATATACATATATATACATATATATATATATATATACATACATATATATATATATATATATATATATATATATATATATATATATATATATATATATATATATATATATTATTATTAAATTGCGGGAGGACTGATAGACTTCTAACTGAACCCGATGGCTCATGTACCGGAATTCGCCCATACCTGTTACAGACAGTATCGTTATACAGAGGTTTCACTGCTGCTAACACATGCTAACACATGCATACTTCCTACTCTCCAAATGAATAGCATAAAATATTATTTGTTAGAAATATTTTGTGGCTGTATTATGGATCATAATTACCGATGAGTAAGTATAATAATTCGCAACTGTCGTACATGACTTATTTAACTGACCTTAATGACTTTCTGTGAGTGCGTTGGTCAAATAAGTAACACTAAAATAGTAATTACTAATGGATGTAAAATAGCACTACAATGCACCACGTGAGATAAGAATTTGCAATGGAGTAAGGTATTGGTAGGTATCATATTTATCTTTGGAGTATAAATTGTTTTTAGGAATTTCGTACATTAATGTTATTTTTTGGCTCCTAGAAATTAAATTACACTTAACCTATGTTATTCAATTTTATTCACTGTATAGAGTAATCTTTTATACTTGTGCGATTTTTACCCTCTAAATAAAAATTTAGGATATTTTCCCTAACATACATAAAATTTTGGCCTGCATGGCTATGTGAAAAGGTCTCAAATGAAATTTTATTCTTGTTTTGTCATTTAATAAAAAGTGTACAAACACTTTCCACTCTTATGAACCAGTCACGACAATGGGTTCCTAACCAACTTCAATCATGGATGTTTGTAGCCGTTCGGAATCGACTTTAAATGATAGGTCTCAATAGCTCTCGTATAGAAAAACAACAGACCGTAGCGCTCTCAAATATTCAACCAGAATAAAATTTTGGCCTGCGAGACTATATGAGAAGGCCTCAAATTAAAGACACGTAATTCATTTTTTTCAAAGCCTATTAACTAGAAATCTATTCATTTTATTGAAAATGATATGAACGTCCTTTTGAACTAGTACTAAAAAAAGTCTGTAAATCGAGAAATCAGTCAAATCGTGGTTCATTAAAATGAGATACGTTCGAAATTTTACTAGGGGAATAATGGGATATAAATTTAAATACAATGAATTCTGAATCTTTATCTTTAGCAAATAGTTTTTCTTTTAAGCGAAAAAATTAACTTTTAATGCGCTAAGCTTTTTTTTTCTTATTTCGATGAACGCAAAATATTTCTTTCTTTTTTTTTTCTCTCAAAAAATCTCCAACGTAACTGAAGTATATTGAGAAAAAAGCTCAAATAAAAGAGCAGGGAACGTATTTTAGACCTCCATTGCGTATCGATTGAAGAAGATTTGTGTTGATGACGCATCTCTGGGGAAACGAATTAGAATCGTAATTAGGGGCTTTTTAAACAATTTATTCCTCATTTGCGACATTGTACAGATTCCGGCTTTTAAACGAAGCTGTTATCATAATGAGCGCAAAACAATGATATCAATGCCTCACACTTGTTCCACACGGTTACACTAGTTTTAAAAAAATCTTTTTGAATTTAATTAAATATAGCTAAAAATTACCTTTGTATTACTAAGAGAAAGAAATATCTTAAAAGGACAATAAATGTTCACTTTTTATAGCTATTTGTGTTATTTCTTCTTCTTTAAGAGGATGAGACACCAATATTTCTGTCTATATTTTTAAATTTTAATTTCTAAATAGAATATTAGGAGATATAATATACACTTTTTTTCCCTAAATCCTTTTCCTTAGTTTTCGAAAATATTTATTTTTTAGTAAAATATCAGCTGCTTCCGAAAACTTTTTATGAATTATGCTCCATGTTTTATGCTTTTTATGAATTATGCTCCGCATTTCACATCATTTTACAATTCTACTGTTAAGAATATAATAACAATCTATTCCTCATTTGCGATATTCCGCATTTGCGGTATAAAAAATCTTGTTTAAATATAGCTAAAACTTTTTTTTTGTATTTCTAAAACAAAGGAATGCTTTAAAAGGAAAATGAAAGTTCCCTTTTTTATAGCTATTGGTGTTATTTTTTCTTGTTTAAGAGGATAAGAGACCAGTATTTCTGTCTATATTTTTTAATTTTAATTTATAAGTAGAATATTAGAAGATATAATATACACTTTTTTTTTAACTAATTCCTTTTCCTTAGTTTTCGTAAATAGGTATTTTGAGTGAAATATCAGCTGCTTGCGTAAATTTTACATGAATTATGCTCCATGCACACTTCACAATAAGTTTAAAATTCTACTGTTAAGAATATTGTAACAATTTATTCCTCATTTGCGGTATTGTATAGATTTCGGCTTTTAAACGAAGCTGTTATCATAATGAGCGCAAAACAATGATATCAATGCCTCACACTTGTTCCACACGGTTACACTAGTTTAAAAAAAAATCTTTTTGAATTTAATTAAATATAGCTAAAACTACCTTTGTATTACTAAGAGAAAGAAATATCTTAAAAGGACAATAAATGTTCACTTTTTATAACTATTTGTGTTCTTTCTTCTTCCTTAAGAGGATAAGAGACTAGTATTTCTGTCTATATTTTTTAATTTTAATTTCTAAATAGAATATTAGGAGATATAATATACACTTTTTTTCCCTAATTCATTTTCATTAGTTTTCGTAAATAGGTATTTTTCAGCAAAATATCAGCTGCTTGAGAAAACTTTTTATGAATTATGCTCCATGCGAATTTTCCATCCTTTTACAATTCTACTGTTAAGAATATTGTAACAGTCTATTCCTCATTTGTGATATAAAAAAATCTTGTTTAAATATAGCTAAATTTTTTTTTGTATTTCTAAAACAAAGGAATGCCTTAAAAGGAAAATGAATGTTCTCCTTTTATAGCTATTTGTGTTATTTCTTCTTCTTTAAGAGGATAAGAGACCAGTACTTCTGTCTATATTTTTAAATTTTAATTTATAAATAGAATATAGGAGATATAATATACACTTTTTTCCCTCATTCCTTTTCTTTAGTTTACGTAAATAGGTAAATTGAGTAAATTATCAGCTGCTTGCGTAAATTTTTTATGAAATATGCTCCATGCGCACTTCACATCCTTTCAAAATTCTACTGTTAAGAATATTGAGTCAATTTATTCCTCATTTGTGATGTGGTATACATTCCGGCTTTTAAACGAAGCTGCTATCATAATGAGCACAAAACAATGATATGAATGCTTCACACTTGTGCTACAAGATTACACTATTTTTAAAATCTTTTAGAATTTAATTAGGTATTCTTAAAAATTATTTTGTATTTCTAAAACAAAGAAATGCCTTTAAAATGTTCATTTTTTATAGTTTGTTTTGTATTTTTTCTTTTTCGTTAAGCGGACAAGAGACCAATAGTTTTTTCATATTTTTAAATTTCAATTTCTAATTAGAATATTGGGAGATAAAATATACACTTTTTTTCAATAATTTCTTTTCCTTATTTTTCGTAAATAGGTATTTTGAGTAAAATATCAGCTGCTTGTGAAAATTATTTATGAATTTTGCTTCCTACTCACTTCAGATCACTTTAAATCTCTACAGTTAAGAATATCGTAACAATTTATTCCCCATTTGAGATATTGTAGCGATTCCGGCTTTTAAATGAAGCTGCTATCCTAATGAGCAGAAAACAATGATATGAATGCTTCACACTTGCGCTACACGATTATACTAGTTTTTAAAAATCTTTCTGAGTTAAATTAGATATAACTAAAAATTACCTTTGTATTTCTAAAATAAAGGAAAGCCTTAAAGTGAAAATAAACGTTCACTTTTTATAGTTATTTGTGTTCTTTCTTCTCTTTAAGAGGTCATAGGACCTTTAATATACTTTTCTCTATTTTTGCAATTTAATTTGTAAATAGATTGCAAGAAGTTAGAATATTCATTGTTTTCTACAATGTATATTCTACATGCTATCTATATGTGAAAGATAAGTATGTTAGGTAAAATATCAGCTAATTACTGAAATTATTTATGCATTTCGCTAAATCCGCATTTAAATACTGTACTTTTATGAATTATGCCTTTTAAAAAGTTTCAAAATGCCCCGTGCTCATTTTACATTATTTAAAAATTTTGCCTTCATAAATAATGTAACAATTTATTGATCATTTGCGAAATTCTAAAGATTCCAACTTTTAAAGGAAGTGTTTATCATAATGAGTGCAAAATATTAATATTTATACTTGTCACTTGTTCCTCACAGTTATTGTAGTTTTAAATTCTAGTCTATCTATATATATAAAAATGAATTTGTGTCTGTCTGTCTGTATGTACTCTATAGACTCAAAAACTATGCATTCAATCGCCTTGAAAATTTGGGAAATGTTTAGATATATCCCTGGGAAGGTTTTTGTAAATTTTTAACGTTCGAAATCCATTCCTTCCCCCTTTTTCGAGCATTTCTTGTCATTATTCCAAGCATTATTTTCCTCGGTTAAACGCAAACAATTAATTTTTTAATTTATCGCATCATAACTAAGTGAAAGAGGCAATATTTCTAGCAATGTGACGTCATCCCAAGTAATTGTTTTAAACGCTGTTTTCCTCGGTTAAAATCAGGAGATTAAAATTTTCATTTTATCACATAATAAATAGGTGAAAATGATATTTTTCTATCATTGTGGCGTCATTCCTTTAAATATTTCATGTATTAATTTCTTATTTTATATTATTTAAACATCGTCTGCGTAGTATCAATTCGGTTTGACCTGGAAATTTAGATATAAAGTGATTAAATTTCATTTCTATGTGATGCAAATTATAGCATTTTTATATGAGAACTAATTTTAAATTTAATTCTTGGTTCATTTTTACGTTACAATTAAATGTTTATCAACATTATTCTAACAACAAAAAGTACAAATTTCAGTGACTTATCGGCAAAAAAAAAACCCTATCATTTTATATAGTTATCTTTATATTCATATGGTGGTCGATATGAATATGTGTTTCTGTTTCATACAAAACCATGTGGTTTGTCATAAATTTCCTTAATTTTAGACAACGTTTATTTATACCACCAAAATTGCACTGTTGCTGTCAAAACCTCTGCTTCCTATTCTACCACGTAATATGGCAAGATCTGTTAACTTTGCTAATCAAAGTACAATAGTAATACAGTAATGTAATTTAGGCTTAAACTTATATTTTATCATAAAAAAGTTTGATCAAATTTAATATAAGATACAAATTCGATTATAAAAACTGAATAATGTTATAATACGCTTATGATAGAAATATATAAATATGCCAATGACTCGAACTGAACTGTGACGAATTTAGATAGTTATTCACGGAAAATAAATCTTTGTTTAAAAGTAATATATTAAGTTCACCGTAGCGAAGCACGGGCAAACTTGCTAGTCTTTAATATTACTTAATTTAGTGCTTTCAAGTATCTATTTTGCCACCGTACGCAGTCGACTACCTTGTCTATTGCCTCAAGCCAATCCTGCTACTAATAAATCCAATGAAATATAGAGGTCGTGACTGACCTTTGTATTAGGGCTTGAACTATGTGTATAAAACTGTTGACCTATGAAACAATAAGAACTTTCAGATGCGTTAGATTTGGGCACTCAAATATAACTACGCATTTTATGTAGTTTAATTATTTTACATTGGTTGTGAAATGAGAACTCCATTTTCTCTTTAGTTATTAAAAGATATGTCTCAAATTGAAACATTTACAGATGTGCTATACGGGAATGCCCTAGGTCTTCATTACTTTACAATGGAATTAAAAACAGTATAGGGTTTCCGGAAGGCAAAACGAATTATGTAATTCAATCCTTATTATACTAACTGGCTTGCTTTTTATGAATGATTCTTTTTGAACATTTTCACAACTTGTTTATCCTCTTGACTTCGGTATAACTTTTAAGCATCAATATATTAAATACAAGAATGATCCAGGTCTTCTCACTTTATAATGAAATTGAAACATGATACGATTTCCGGAAGGAAAAATATTGCATTTTTCTTGTTATCCCTATTATACTAACTGGCTTGCTTTTTATGAATGATTCGCTTGGAACAATTTCACAACTTATTTATCCCCACGATTTTAGTATAATTTTTAAGCATTAATATATTAAATACAAGAATACTCCAGGTCTTCTCACTTTATAATGAAATTAAAACATTATAGGGTTTCCGGAAGGAAAAATATTGCGTTTTTCTTGTTATCCCTATTATACTAACTGGCTTGCTTTTTATGAACGATTCTTTTGGAACAATTTCACACATCCTCAAGATTTCGGTATTGCTATTTAATACATTAAATAAGAGAATACTCCAAGTCTTCTAACTTTATAGGGGAATTAAAACGGTTTCCGGAAAGCAAAATATTGCATTATTCATTTTAACCCTTTTATATTGTCATGCTTTCTGTGGATGATTCTTTTGAAACAATTTCACAACTAATCTATCTTAATGATTTCTGTATCACCTATGAGTATTAATATACTAAGAAATTTGAGCTATCGTTTATAAAATGTAATTAACATGTTAGAACAACATTTCAATGAAATAACAGTAAAACATGAAGTAAAAACATTAAACTCATTAAAAATTAAAATAATAATAGTATAGTATTTCCAATAGGCAAAATATTGCATTATTCTTTTTATCCCTATTACACTAAACTACTTGGTTTTTATGGGTGATTCTTGTGGAAAAATTTCACAACTAGTTTATTTCATTGATTTGGGTATCCCTTTTGAGTATTTATGTACTCAGAAATGCAACCTATCCTTTATAAAATGTAATTTGTGTAATAATAAATTTGTGTGTATTTGTGTATTCATATTTTTACAAAATAACAGGACAATTAATTAAAATCATACAGGCTATTAATAATAATGTTTTTCCCCTTTAATATAAAATTTTACAAACTTTCCTGTTAATTTAAAAAAGTTTATATGGAAACGAAACGAACTTTAATATTCAGAAAAAAAAGCGCAAGTCAAATTAATATTGAAAAAAAGAGGCCTCTTTATTGAATTATTGAATGATATATACACGAAATGTGTAGTAAAAAATGAGCAAGTCAAAAGAAAAATATTGATATTTTTCTTTTTAAAATTATCAGATAACTATAAAAACGTCGTTTACAGAATCATCTTTTTTAATAGACTGCTCTGTATGAGAATATTTTAGATTACTAGATCACCAGGTTTAAAGTTTGATTTATCTCTGAGCGCCGTAGCTCTGCACTTGTAGACGTAAATTCAAATTGCTCTTGATTAAACCACTACCGCCATTAAATCTCATGGAAAAACTTTTATTTCCGTGCAGGTAATTTAACTTCCGCACCATCTGTGTAGTCGTTAGGGCCGATGTAAAAGACTGTGAACCCGTCTAAAGCGCTTAGCCTCAGGTCATCTCTTAAGTACTGCTTTGAATAGCATAATCGCTGAAGGAGATTAAGAGCTTGGAAGAGAAAAAAAATGCACCCATAATGCTCACCAACTTACTTTGATCGTGGAGCACGAAGAAATCAGGCCCCACATTAAAAAAAAAAAAAAAAAAAAAAAAAAAAAAAGAAAAAAAACGATAAGCGCGTAAAAAATGAAGAGAAACTTGATGGGTTTCAGGCCTGCTAACTCGCTAAATAGCGGTAGGCTGTTGCGAAGGGAAAAACGTGGGGGAAGGGGGGTTGACTGGCCATATGGCAGGCAGCATCACTGCGGGTGCCGGTTAAAAGAGGGCAGTAGCAAAAAATGAAAATAAGTAGCATGGACTTTTAAAGATATATGATAAGTAGCTTGGGGTTAAAGTTTGCTTTCTGGTATAGTGAAATCAGCAAAATATAAGTCAGGTTATTATCTGGTGAATAGAATTTTACAGCTTCAGGAAGTTTCTCATTCGAGGCACGGTGTTATTTCCCAGACACCTTCAGACTTGGAACAGAACTACGTGGCAGGTAGTGGAGGGCGAAATGTTTTAAGTTTTTTTTTACCTCCTCTACTTATGAATTTCAGGATTTATGATAATGCAGCTTTCAGAGCCATCGAGATGAAAGGTTATCGATAAGTAGTGTAAGTACATGCACCATTCCCAAAAGAAAGGATTTTTAACACCTGTATGTACCCTTCAAAAAAACTAATCACAAATAGATTTACCTGAGATGCCTCTATTGAATGGTTTGAAAGAGGGAAATTCATTTTAACGCTACGAAATGCTCTTAAATGTTCAGTACAAAGTAACTTCCATTAGGTTATTAGAATTAAAATTCAAACTACTTTATAATATATAGAGCTAATAAAAAAAACCCCATTTCAGTCGTTAATCGTTATGATATAGATTAACCCTCTGACTGCTCAATTTATAAACCAAAATCTCTTTAAAAATTGCGTATTTTTTTGTTGCATAGTTAAAGTATATATATAAATTGGAGAATTGAAACACTAATTTTCCTTCTAGAAAATATTTTTTATATTGACTTCTATCATGAGAACAAAGCTTTCAGAAAAACTAATTTTAGATATTATCACATAAAAAATTTATTTTTTAATAAATTTCAATTGAAATACAGTTAATTTCTATTTATAACGTATTATCTATAATTCTATTATCTAATATAACTATAGTTCTAGTCATATAATTCTATTTATTACCTAATTAAATGTCTAATACTGTATATAATTTATTCCACTGGTTAAACGGTGAAAAGAAGGAATGTGCTTCTTAATAAAGGACGAAAAAAAAACAATCCCTAGGAAATAGCGGGTTAAGCAGTCAGAGGGTTAAAGCAAGAACTAAAATTTTTATCAATCATTCAACCTCAGATATAATCACAAACTCGTATTTCAAACAATTTATCAAATTTAAACGATCTCCATTCGTAATAAAAATTGATCTGTAAATATTGATCTTTTATCATTATCATATGATCCTGAAAAATGATAATAGTTTGAATGTAAAAATGAGACTAAACTGTTATTTTGAAATAGCACTTTATATTATTAAACTCGCTGTTACATATGATTTTTGTGAAAAAATCTGATATAATCTGTGCTGAAACTATGCTATATTTCTGACCGTTAAAATCTAGATGTACTAATAATACGGTCCCCCATCAAAAAGAAAACTCTATTATTTCTTTTAAAGATCCACCTATATAGCTAATATGTTGCTATTGTCAGACGCCGCAGAATCATAAAAGGTGTAGGCACTTAGCGAAGTCATGTGCTTTTAAGCTTTAATTCTTGTTCTTCCAAGATTTTTTTTTCTATGGCAAAACGTTTCTATTGATAGACTCGTGCTATTTAAATGCTTACTTGGGTTAGTTAAGACTTTCACGTTCTTAATAATTATATTTCGTCTTTCCCGGAATGGTTACGATTACATTAATATAAAAGAAATATAGCACTCTAAAGAAAGCAAGAAAGTTGGCTACTATTTTTTTTCTTTTTAGATTTCTTATGGAAAATAGCACGTGTTGAATGCCTTACAGATCATGTATAAAGTTATAAAAATTAAAATAAATAAGCAAATGAATGCAATTTTTAAAAGAATTTTTAATTTTTTGTCAAGATTTGAAGTAAAAAACGAGAAATTTTTTAAAGATTTTTAATTTTTACAGCTATTTGTGAGATAAAAAAAAATCAGTAAATAAAACTGCTGGAAATCTTACACATTTGAATGTATTTATTATTCAAATGTGTATTATTTATTGCTACTATTTTTTTTTCTTTTCAGATTTCTTATGGAAAATAGCACGCGTTGAATGCCTTACAGTTCATGTATAAAGTTATAAAAATTAAAATAAATAAGCAAAATGAATGCAATTTTTAAAAGAATTTTTAATTTTTTGTCAAAATTTGAAGTAAAAAACGAGAAATTTTTTAAAGATTTTTAATTTTTACTGCTATTTGTGAGATAAAAAAAAATTCAGCAAATAAAACTGCTGGAAATTTTACACACTTGAATGTATTTATTATTCAAATGTGTAAGATTTCAAATGTGTATTATTTATTGCTACTATTTTTTTTTCTTTTCAGATTTCTTATGGAAAATAACACGCGTTGAATGCCTTACAGATCATTATAAAGTTATAAAAATTAAAATAAATAAGCAAAATGAATGCAATTATTAAAAGAATTTTTAATCTTTTGTCAAGATTTGAAGTAAAAAAACGAGAAATTTTTTAAAGATTTTTAATTTTTACCGCTATTTGTGAGATAAAAAAATTCAGTAAATAAAACTGCTGGGAATCTTACACATTTGAATGTATACTTGTTATTTATAGAATAAATAAAGTCATAAATATGACACAAATAACTATTTTATAAAACCCTTTTAAATCGAAAAAAAATAAGTAATTTTTATTTAATTTAACTTTAATTTAAAAATATAAGTTTTGTTAGAAGATATCCATTATATTACTGGTTATTACATGATAATAACTAATTACTGGTTCAACAACTATTCTAAAACTTAATTTGAAATACTGCAAATAAGTATTTGTTAACTTAATTTTAATTTTCAAATTATACAAATTATTAAACTATCTTCATTAAAGTTATTCATTCTGTAGATTTAAAACATGTATTCTAGTATTAAAATTTTCAAATAGAATTTTGGATTTTTCTTTTAAATTTATAGATAGTACTAAAAATTATAGATTTGAGACTAAGTTTGTACAGATAAATCTGTACGTGCATTACTTATTCCTCTCACCTAAGTCACACGGTATGTGACACATATATCCTATAAATCGGTCTATAATTTTTCAATGCGATTTTTTTTAATATCTTAAGAATTAATTGTAGAAAAATAATTCCTTACAAATATTTTTCATTTATTCAACGTTTAAAATTCTTGTGACACTTTAATGAAATAATATATAACTACGAATAACAGTATTAAAGAAATATAAAAGAAATATAAAATATATAAAAGAAATCAACGAATAAAATGCAGAAATAAAACAAAACTTTGATTTTCATACTTTCTTTTCACAAAGATTTCATTAAGCACGTATTTGGTTTACGTAAATAACAGGACTTAAGAAAACGCTTCTAAAGTTGAAAAAATATGTAGTCTGAATTCCGTGAAATTTTTAAACTTTTATAAGCGATATGTTTTGTTGAATATAATGCCTTTTAATAAGAATCCACTTATTGTGATAAATTAGAGAGCGAATCAAATTATCTTTTTATCAAATTCATTTTTTGAGAATGGGAAAATTGAAGTTTGTATGCCGTTTAAGAATGCAATACAGTTGTACCTTGAATCACATGAAATAAAACTTCCATTTAACGAAAATAATTTTTATTCAGCGAAACTTACTAGCGAAAGCGAAATATCATTTAACGGGAAATATAAATTAAAGAAACCGTACCTGATGAAGTTTTTCGGCATCTATACCAATGTGAAACATTTTATTAATATTTAATTATCTTTAAATTCCGTAAAAAATCAGCAGCAAATTTCAAATTGTTTTTTTTTTTTCAGCTTTCACAGCTTAAAATTCCAAAATATCTTTCTTTACTTTCTTCATCTTAATATACGCTGTTTGAAGAAGGGACATCAAAATATATACTATACACCCTTTTTATATTTATTAAATTTTTATATGTTTTACTATACATAATTAACCCTTAATTTGGACAAGTCTGGCCACTACACCCGACATGTATATTTATAACTACTATATAACATAATTGTCAGTGTTCGCCACAGCGGACATTATCTCAAAAATGGAAAATAATATATTTTTTGTTTATTTTACAGAGATCCTAATGTCTATACAGACATGGGAAAATAACAGAAATTAAAAAATATTTGAAAAAACATCTTGTCAAATTAAGGGTTAATGAAAAATTACAATTCCCGGGGTTTTAACTTTTAAGAAAAAATATATTTGCAGAGTTAAAATTATAAGAAATGTTCCAGTACATAATTCCACTAAGTTTATATACAAAATTTTATTTAATGAATTTGCTATATATGTTGTGAATTATTTGGGAGGGGGGTGTCCTGAATATTCTTTTATGTGGAGATTTTTCTGTACTTCGTACACCAAAATACGAAAATAAAACATCAATTCCGTTTTTCCCATACTTTATCTGGTGTTTTTTCTTCTCTTGTACCATAAAAAAATTCCTTAAAAAAATCAGCAGCAAATTTCAAATTGCCTTTTTTTTTTCATCTTCCATAGCTTAATATTCCAAAATGTCTTTCTGCAGTTTCTTCTGCATTTTAATATACGCTGTTTGAAGAAAGGTACACCAAAGTTTAAAAATATATACTATGCCTTTTTTTTATATGTATTAAATTTATATCTGTTTTACTATACATAATTAATGACGTAAAAAATTTAAATTCCCGGGGTGTTAACTTGTAAGAAAAATATATTTGTACAGTTAAAATTATAGGAAATGTTACAGTACATAATTCCACTAAGTTTATATAAAAAAATTTTATTTAATGAATTTGCTATATATTGCTATATATGCGAATTATTTAGGAGGGAGTATCTTGAATGTTCTTTTATGTGGAGATTTTTCCGTACTTCATATACCAATATACGAAAACAGTTACGTTTTTCCCATACTTTATCTGATGTTTTTTCTTCCCTTGTCCATTGATGGCTTCAAAAACAGCATATAGTTGAATCATTAAAAATTACGAGAAATGTTCCAAAGCATTTATGTGGTACGTAAGTTTGTATAATTCACTCTAACGAATATTCTATACAGCAAATTTTGTTTGAGTATCTTGATCTTTTGTTCTTTAGAGACATAACTATACATTATAAAACAGAAATCGAAAATGAAATAGCCATTCCGCTTTCCTTATATTTTACTTGATGTTTTTTCCCTTGTCGCTTAATGATAGATGACACTAGACTTTAATAAAATATATATGGAGATTCAATGAATGCTTTACTTAGTCTTAGTGCCATCTGCACATATAGTTATAATTTTTAAATTTGTGTTTCTTTTATTATAAATAATGAATATAAATTCATAACCTAAAAATTTTACTTTCTAAGGTTTTGCGAAAAATTTGCTTTTATAGCTGAAAACTAGATATGCTTCAAAGTATTTTTCTAGAAATTTTGGCCGAACGCTGGCCGATTGGTTAGGGCGCTGATCGTCGGTACCGGAGTTCGTGGGTTCGAATCCCGCTACGGCATGGATGTTCATAGCTGTTCGGAATCGGCTTTAAGCAGTAGGTTCCGGTCTCATTAACCCTCGTGTGCAAAACAGTAGACCGTAGCGCTCCAAACCAGCTCAGTAATTTTGTATAAATAATTCTATTTAACGAATTTGCTATATAGCAAATTATTTTGGAAGAGTGGAGTTATTTGAAGAGTTCCCTTAAGTGGCTAATATGTATAAACTATTGTATATAACCCTTTTTTGAATTTGTTCATTTCATATTATTGTGTTATGGGTAAGTTTTTACAGTGTTAAGAGATTATTAATTTAGTGAACTACTTTCTACTTAAAAAATAAAAATGCTGCAACTCAACCCTTCACCCCACCAATCGCTGCAAATCTTCAAATACAATACAACATAAGACCTATATTTTTTCGATATTTATTACATAAATTTGCTTTTACTTTCATCTGATAGAAAAAAATATTACACTTGAGTATGTTATTCATTTATTTTTTAAGGTAAAATCATCTATCAGAGAGATATAAATATGAAATGTTTACTTTACGTGCAAAATGCACGTTTGAATAATAAAGTGTTTTGTACGTTTGAATAATCAAACATCTAAACAAAACAACTGAAAAACAAATTTACTTTTACTTTCGTTTGATAGAAAAATATTACACTTCAGTATGTTATTCATTTATTTTTTAAGGTAAAATCATCTATCAGAGAGATATAAATATGAAATGTTTACTTTACGTGCAAAATGCACGTTTGAATAATAAAGTGTTTTGTACGTTTGAATAATCAAACATCTAAACAAAACAACTGAAAAAAGAACAACGTCTATTTACACACTCTTGCGAAAGCGGTAAGCCAAGAAAAACACTTATTCTAGCTACTGAGGATAAATGCTCAGGATCATTCTCTATCTTTTGTGCCAAAAAATAAATAAATAAATAAATAAAAAATATTTAACACAAAGGAAGAAGAGCACAAATACATTTTCACAGGAATGATAATTGAGCGACATATTAAAAATTACGATCCTTTTCTTTCTACTCATTGAATAATTCACACAATTCAAAACTCACCCAAACGAATTCTGAATTACAGTTTTTACTGTAAATTTTTGCTGTAATTTTTTTCATCAAACAAACGTTTGATAAAAAAAATAATTATACATTGTTGTGAAACATTTTTGAAAAATTCTTAAAAATAAGACGACTTTACTAAAGTTAAATTTGATATGGGTCAAAAAAAGACCCGAATACCTCAGGGAGGTTAAGTGGTAATTCGACTACACTTCGCATACCAAAAAGCGAAAACAAAACAGCAATTCCGTTTTTTCCCATACTTTACCTGATGTTTTTTTTCTTCCCTTGTCGGTTAATGATTGATGATACCAGGCATTAATAGAATATCATTGGCGATTCAATGAGTATTTTGCACAGTTCGAGTACCCAAACCCTAATTGGCTTTTGTCGCCACTCGAATGCCGCAGCTAATAAAACCAAAATTGGAGACTCAGTAGGTGGTAGCGGCGACGACCCCCTGCGGTTTAAGCAATGGCGCCAGATCGCGTGGGTGAGTCATTAGCATCGATGGCCTGATATCCTATTACGATAGCGTAGCATTTGTAGTGAGCCGATTCGGACGGGAGTCATACATTTTAGAAGTAACCCCTTTCGTGAAAAAGGGGAAAAGATAGCAAAGTATGCTATCACGGAGAAAAAGGATTCATAAATCATTACAACAACGAATAGGGAAAACAAATACTAAAATGGGAAGACTTTTTCCCCGAGAGGGAAAAAAATATAAGGAAAATAATATGTTTGTTTTTAGGAAACCACTCTGTCTTTATTAAATTTGAAAAAACCTTGCTAACATTTTAATATAATATCCTTTCATATTAAGATATCTCGATTTTTAAAAGTTATATTCCAATTCATCACAAAACAAACGTTCCAGGACTTTTTTAGAATCAAAACTTAACGTGTTCTTTAATGAGGCTTTAAAGGATTATTAATTAAACTTTGTCATTTTAAATAATATTTTTAAAAACCTAAAATAGATGCAACAAAAGGAAAATACAATTTTCACATACTCCAAGGTTAACATTTGAATTATATGGGTAAACAAATTTTTATATCAAATAGCTTAACTGTATTCTTTATTTTGTTCCCCCTAACATCTACATAATGGAAGACTCAAATAAATACAATAAATAATAATAATAATAGAGGACTCAACGGTTTTATTTATTTATTTATTTCATTTTATTTTTTTATTCGCAATAAAAGCATACCTGACGTGAACCGCTACGCAAACGAAAAACAGAAACTTTGGGTACCGTCATGAATTCGGCAACTTTTAAGTGAAGGGCAGGTCCTTTGGAGCCCGTGGCAAAAAACTTTCCTGCTCACCTACCGCCAAAATAGTGAGAAAATATATAAACATGTTGTTTTTTTTCTATATCATATATTCAGAATGAACCCCAAAATATTTCTTTAATTCTTAAATGTTCCTAGTATATTAATTTATAATTTTTCTTCTATTTTTACCTGATTAATACTTTAAATATTTTAGAACACTCTGGGGGTATTATTTTGCTGATAAATGAAATAGTTTATTTGAGGGGAATATGTTCTATTTGTACTTTGAATTTTCATAAAATGCTGACGAATTTCTAAATATAAATTTATCTTTAATAACTTTAATAAATTAAAAATTTTAAATGACATTACAGGATTTATAGGAGACTTTGACAAACATTTTATAAGAATTTATAACGAGTTTAGTCTCTAGAAGCATTTTTTAAAAATAAGAAAGTCATACAAAAAATAATTTTTAAACACTTTGCATTTTATAAATAAAATCGGATTTTATAATTAAAAAAAATTATTCTTCAACTTCTTATTTCTACTCGGATCGACTCGTCCTCTTTCGGATCCCATTTACATCACAGTGCGGCGTCCCTATGACTGATGCACCAGTGGCAAATTCCACCTTTGACAAGCCCTAGTTACGGGCCTGGTAAAATACCATAAATTAAAAGATCGGTACTTGATTTTAAAGAAAATACAATCAGGAATAGAAACTGTTACCTCGATTCAAATTACTTTTTTTTTCAGAAGGAATTAAGTGATGTACGATTAAGAATGGTGGCCTCATAGCGTTTGAAAGTCTCTCTCCCCCCCCCCCCAAAAAAAAAAAAAAAAAAAAAAAAACACTAAAATTCTAGGAAAAGGTGGAATTTTTTCAAACTTTTCATAACAGAGAAGACCCGCAACCAGGAGAATTTTCTACAGCCTGCTTTTGGTTTAATTCCCATTAAAGAAAAAAAAAAATCCAGTTTTACCTCTCAGTACTTATACTCATTTAGCACTAACTTTTTGCTTGCTACAGATTATCTTACACTTTATCGACTTTGTTCACTTCATCTCCCATTTATTATTCTTAATTAATGTGTTATTGTATTCTTCCCAAACTCAAGCATCCATTGCGTAGTTTTATTTCCCCTACCCCAATCATAGCCAATTCAAATCCAATAGTTGTTTTGCCAAAATCGTACGAATCGCAGAACTAGAGGGCTAGGTCCAAGAAGTTCTGTGCCAACTGTACTCTGTGAAGCAGGAGAACGCTTTTTTCAGGAACTAGAGAGAGTGAGAGAGAGAGATTTGCTGTGGTCTCACGGGACAAGGAGTCTCAGGTACCAACATTTTGTCAGAAGTGATCTCATCTCCCAGATCTAGGGCTGGTTTGGAGACACTTTATCTCAGTATGAAATGTAATTTCACCCACATTTTATTTTGTCTATCCTGAATAGGTTATGATTGTTGCAATGCACAACTTCAGCTATTTATGAATATTGTGCTCTCCATATAAACTCAGAATTTTAATCAGTACCACTCACCTAGAAGAATTTTAAATTAATATTCGGTAGAATTTTGAGTCAAAAAAACTTTTTTTTCAAAGCGACTATTATGTCATTATAAAGTGATATTTATTCTAATGATGAGGATCTGTGAAGAAACCAGTTATTGTTCTTTACGCTACGTGGGATTATACATCCATTTATATCACGGCACATAAGAATTCCTAAAATGTCCAAAAATTTAAAGTAATTATAAACCCGTCCCACTAAAAGTTTTTATTACACTGATCGTAAATGATACTAAAATGTAAATAACAATTTTAATTGTGCCCTTAATATATGTATATAGAGCCTGTTTATTTATTTTACTTGAATAAATAATTGGAAAGAAAAAACTGATGCAATTAATGCAATTAGAGGCAAGATATTTTTGTATTCATTATATGTGTGTATGTATATATTTCCATGTATATATATATATATATATATATATATATATATATATATATATATATATATATATATATATATATATATATATATATATATATATATATATATATATATATATATATATATATATATATATATATATATATATATATATATATATATATATATATATATATATATATACATATATATATATATATATAAATATATATATATATATATATATATATATATATATATATATATGTGTGTGTGTGTGTGTATCTATATCTATATATATATATATATATATATATATGTGTGTGTATCTATATATGTATAAATATGTATATATATATGTATCTATATATGTATATATATATGTATGTATATGTATGTATATATATATATATATATATATATATATATATATATATATATATATATATATATGTATATATATATATTAGTAATTTTGATCATCTATTCATCTATACGTCCAAAGCACTTTATTAATAAATACTATAAGTGAAACAAAGCTATGTGAAATATAATCTATTTCCCCTTAATTACGTTTAAAAAGAACTCGGTAGTTGACAACCTAATAAGATATTTTCATTTTTAAAACGACCATTGTACTTGCCTTCTCTGCAACTGGCTCCTTTTAATGAAAAATGAATTGTCGAAGGTGTTAGAAAAGATATCAAAATCATCTCCATTCAAGCTAACATATCTTCTTTTGCCGGAGACATTTCTGCAACAGCGATATTACTTAATTCTATTGTTCTGCCATCCTGCGGGGCTTTTGTTATTGCCCAATACAACGCGGATACAAACCCCTGGCGCCAGATCTCTCAGGGAACGAATCCCAGCAGTGTCTGTCACTTTCAGATGACAAGCTGACTACAAATCTGGAGGCGATTCGAGCTTGTCTTTGCTAATAGGCTGAATGCGTCGGTGAGGAGGTCACCCCCTTATCAAGGCTTCTTTCCTTTCCACAATCAAATGCACCCCAGTGCCAGAGGAAAGAGTACGGAAACACGACCTATAATCTGCCATCTATTTTAAGTGGAATTTACTCTGGACTCGGTACATGAAATTAATGGATTAGACTGCATGTCGCAAAAATTAGTTCATTCTTGCTGCTATCAACAGATCACGTGATCCTTTAAGGATATCATTCTTTCGGAGAAACTTGACACCGCTAAAAATAGGGGTAGGGATATACATCTTCCTTACAGAGGGTAGCAGAAATTTTTTCGTGAAACATTACTTTCTTTTTTAGAGTTAGGTTAGATTCGTTGAGTTCTTAAAACGCTTTTCCACGGTATTTTTTTTCCTCCAGTAAAGAAAGTTATATTACAACATTATTTTTTTTTCCTAAAACTACTTTTTCTTCATTTTAGATCAAATTGATGTTCTTTTATTAATGAAAATTAATTTTGTTATTTACATAATATCGATACATTATAAAATTTCAGATTTTTGATATATTAACAATTAAATTATATCAAAGAACTACAAATACATTATATTATATTATATTATATTATATTATATTATATTATACTACATTATATTATATTATAATATATTATATTATATTATATTATTATATTATATTATATTATATTATATTCCTGATAATAATACTGAATAAAATATTGAAACAGTAAAAATCCGTTAATTTTGTTTTGTTATTTTCAAGGTAATTTAACTATTAGTTATTGTCTAATTTCTTTCTAACAGTAACAAATTATGATAAGTAAATGCAATTATTGAAATAACTATAATCAATGAAAATGTGGATTAACAATAGAAAATTCTTTTTTAAAAATCCATTTGAAATTAAAAGTATTCAATTTTCACTGAGATTGATTCACACAAATTATTTCATTCGTAATTAGGTTGCATTTTTAGTATTATACTATTTAAAGCGTGGGAATGGCACGAATATTTATTAGACAATTATAACAAAAAATGGCATGTTCTAGTTATTTTGCACGAATGATTTTCCAAAGAGTGTTCAGTCGTCGTAGACTGCACGCAGGTCCATTTCAAGAAGAATAATCTAAATCAATTTTTGTAATATTGTAACTATGTGAATATTTGCATAACTGCAATTTGTGTAATAATTTTAATACTAAATTGCATAACATCCAACTTGTTATTTTAGTCACTAATTCTACAAAGAAATTA
>CM063503.1:94943641-94976141 GCA_032207245.1 Pardosa pseudoannulata | reverse complement strand
AGAATTTTAGGAAAGTCAACCTGTCAAAATATTCATAAAATTGTTGTATTTAAGGTTAGGAGTTATAACCTCATATATGGTAAAGCATCTTAATTCTGGAGAGAACACACCCGATTTTTCCATTTGCCTTTTCCACTTTCATTCCATTTTTAGAATATCATCAAAGGCCAAAAATAATGACTATCTCGTGCAAAATTCACAGAACAAGAATTTTTAAGAAAATCTACCTGTCACTGCATTCTAAAGAATTGAATTCAAACGCAATAACATTCACTACTTTTTCTCTTTCCAGAATTGCACATTTCAATCAGTAGTTCAATGGAACTACTGATTATTCCACTGACTACAATAAACGGTTTACTAGCATAGGAGCTCGGGGAGTAAGCATTTATCTCACCGTTTTCATGCCTCATATCCTCCCCAAAATAAGGGATACGATCTATTCTGAAGTGAACAGATGTTTGTTTGCGGGGTAAAGAAGAAAAAAAAAAAGGGCTAGTCAGTTCTTTTTTTCCCCTTTACGTTTGAGACCGCCGTTCAGAAAATATTCTCACAGGTTCACTAATAGGAGTTAGGACATTATTTACGGTAAAAGATCTTAATTCCAGCGTGAGAAACGATTGAGCATGTGTGTGAGCATATGTATACAGTGGTGATAACTCACTATTATGTTATTAATTTCAATAGCAGAACGAACTTTTAAAGAATAACCAGCTTTTGCCAAGTCCAAGTAGTAAGGTGTTTCGGGGTACCTAGGCCTAAGGTCGAATCCCCTGTAGCAAAATTTTAATTCCTTACTGGGTGTCATTCTTTTATATGCACCAACAAATAATTAAAGGGGAATTACATTGAAGATAATGGGCCCTAACAGTTAAGTGAGATAAAATTTAAAAATCAAAAAGAGATAAAAATTAAAAAATAAGATACTACAAAGTGAAATTTGATAGAATTATTACTTGTGCATTTAATTAAGTAGGGAAAGTTTAAATCTAAAAAGCAATTTTTTTCTTTATATATATATATATATATATATATATATATATATATATAAATATATATATATATACATATATATATGTTTGTGTGTGTGCGTGTGTGTGTGTAATGAGACGGACTTCTCAATAGAGGACAATTTAGGTTCGGGGTTAAAAAGGGGAATGCAGAATGACGGGGAATTTTTAGCCCTTTATTTAAGTTTTGAAAACCCCTGAGAATTTTCCTTACACACACACACACACACACACACATACATATATATGTTGAAAAAATCGCTACTCATCGCAATATGTCAAATAATATATACATCCATATTTTACACATTTTATTTGCACTGTTTGGTATTATAATTAAATCTAATAAAAAGTAATAAATAATAATGTTCAAGGTTTCCCCGCTATAAAGAACTAAATTTTGTAAAAAATTTTTAACATACCCTTTTCCTAATAAAGAATGTATTCCACAAATATGAGACAAAATCTGGCCACTAAAATTTGCTGCTCCGGACACGGGTCATGTTCCGAGTTCTACAGGCAACCCCTATTTACACAGAATTTGATCATTTGCGAATCTGACTTATATGTACATAGCGGGCATATCTTTGATTGTATTTAGAGATCCAATTAAACTGTATTTTCAAAAACTGAAAGATAAGTATCACATAATTACTAAACTCAAGATTGTTTTACATTTAGCCAGTAAGGAATATACTAAATAAATAAGAAATCCCGCTGGACCAAAACCATTATAGACAAGTTTGCCTTTATATACAATTTCGTTATTCCCAGGTTTCACTTTATCCACAGAAATGGTAACAAATATATTACTATTTGTTTTAACTATACAATAAGTTATTTCAGAATTCCATGTATTTTAAAAAACTGAAAGATGAGTATTATATAATTACTAAACTCAAGATTGTTTTACATTTAGCCAGTAAGGAATATACTAAATAAATAAGAAATCCCGCTGGACCAAAACCATTATAGACAAGTTTGCCTTTATATACAATATCCTTATTCACAGGTTTCACTGTGAGCATACAGAAATAGCTACAAATATATTACTATTTGTTTTAACCATAGAATAAGTTATTTCAGAATTCCAGAATATTAAAATAATTTATTTTTGAATGTTTTAAAAAAAGTTTCCTATAGTAAAATTTTGTTGTTTGAAAAGGTAAAATAATTTGCATCACAGGCTTACCTTTCACATTTACACGTTTACCTTTCTATCAAAAATCGCTTATAGATATGCATTCCCATATGTAATCAAATTTAAAATGAAATTTATGTTTAAATTCACATAGAAGATTTAATTCGCTGAAGAGGGATTTAAATAAACAAGTTAGCGTAATAATAATAATTTTTTTTCCTCTGAAAGTTATCCTTTTCAAAAATTGAAACCAATCCACTCTTTCCAATACACATGTATTCAAAAAGAATGAGTGGACAGCCCCCGGAATGTGTGCTTTGATCAAAATGAACATAATCATAAAATAAGATTGAAATGCATCCTTGTGAGAGAATGATTAATAACATGAAAAGTAATGAATATTAATAAATTCACGTGGTTGTTTTGAATTGTTATTTGCTTAGAATGAATTTGGTGTAATTCTTAATGGAGTAAAATCATTACAAAAATGGGGTTATTTTACAGAATATATTATTCCCCATTTCATTTGTGACAGAAGTCAGATACTTAAAATGTTTTGTCGTTAACATGGTTAATGGCTGTCCCCTTTATTGTTTTTTCATAATAATAGCTGGAAACACTGATAGTAATCGATATATGTAACAGAATAATTAAGCTTCGTAGTAAAGTAAATGAAGATAAAAGTTATCAGTTTGCAGAAAATTTAGTATTATTTAGAATACTCATTAAATACATTAAAAGATCATTAATTTTTATATTAATATTTTGTCGAAATTTTCTTAAAAATCTCTAAATTGATGATTAATTTAAATCGAGAATAAATCACTGATTTAAAAATAATGAAAACACTAAGAGTAGAATAAGTCATATGTAATGGAATTTAAGTTTAAAAAATATAGGCTCTACAATCCATATAAATTTTGTTCCTTTATTTCATTTAATAAAAGTAATAAACTTCCAAATATACGGCACATATTGTCAAGCCTAATAGAATTACCGACTGCCGTTTATTACTATATTCTCTTATTTTTAATCCGTAAGTATTATCTTTTAAATGAAGTTAAAAGTTATCAGTTTGCAGAAAATTTAGTATTATTTAGAATACTCATTAAATACATTAAAAGATCATTAATTTTTATATTAATATTTTCTCGAAATTTTCTTAAAAATCTCTAAATTGATGATTAATTTAAATCGAGAATAAATCACTGATTTAAAAATAATGAAAACACTAAGAGTAGAATAAGTCATATGTAATGGAATTTAAGTTTTAAAAATGTAGCCTCTACAATCCATATAAATTTTGTTCCTTTATTTCATTTAATAAAAGTAATAAACTTCCAAATATACGGCACGTATTGTCAAGCCTAATATAAGTACCGACTGCCGTTTATTACTAAATTCTCTTATTTTTAATCCATAATATACTACTAATATCCGTACCCGTGACTTAGGCAAGAGGGCTCATTTCGACCAAAACTTTAGTCTAAAGACTTCCTTAGATAAAAATCGAGTTAGTATGTTGAGTTTCGTATACTTTCTCTCATAAAGATATCACTTTAAACTGGAAATGTTTTTGCAGTTATTATTTAATAACATACCTTAAAATCCCGGAAAAATTTATTACTAAAATACAAGTCATTTGGTCTCATTTTAGTAATAATTTCAAGTCACTAAATGTCTCCAACATTCTAAGCATCATTTATATTATACGAATAAATGCTCTACAGTACCTCTTGCGATAGGTAGATTAAATTCAAATTTGATCACAGACCTATAAATTTGGTGTATAATTCACATACCAAATTTCATACATCTAGCTCTTTGCATTTTTGAGTTATTGTTTCCAACACGGATAGACACAATTTCAAAAGTATTTTTTTTTTCGGATTTAGGTCTAAAATGTCATGTTATCAAAAAAATTTCAAAGTCGATTTTTTTGACGATTACAATAGTTTCTCTATGTATACTTTGTATTGGAGAAAGTAAAAATGATGGAATTTCTCTTTATGATGGATTTTCGGCATCGTTCTTATTTTACTTCCGAGCCTTTGTTCCCCCGGAACGGCATTCGCAGACAAAAGAACCCGATGAGAGAAGGGAGTTTCTAATAGGTCGAGGAACCACCCGCAGGTTCCATCTTTCACTCCGTAACGTGGTAGTCATTTGTGAGCAGCGGGGTTCGTGGCCAGCCGGATGACAAATAGCTGTCCCCTCTTGTCAGCTGGATACCACTCGGGATCTGGCTTTAAGTAATGGTTGTGGCGGCTGGGGCCTTATCTGGGTTACCTTCTGCTGCTTTATCGTCTCATCTGTCTATGTCAACATCGGTAATCACCACCAAATGAAGCCTAGTTAATGCAGTCAGCCAAGACACTAACCATCCAATAATCCGTCATTAGAGACTTTCTTTCCTCCACCAACCATGTCCAGTTCATTCAGAAAATGAACTCCCATACTCCTCAATTCCCAAACGCTTATCAAAAGGTCAAGAGGTTCTTTCATTATGGACTAACTCTATCAATGATTTTGCCTAAGAACTATCTAGCTTGTAAAAAGCATGGCTCACATTTCATTGGAAAGAGTAATAAACAAAGAACGTAACTGCAAATAGTAAACACAATTAAGACATAATACCAAATATCCACCCTTCTCCCCAAAATGTTCTTTTAATAGACGACAATTCTCTTTCACTAAAGGTCTTTCATTTACAAAGCTATCTTAGATATTTGTGATAGTACACATTTGTTTGATCTTCTCAGTCTTGTACATGAATTAATTCAAAGTTAACATAGCATTTTAAACTGTTAAATAAAAATTTAATAAGTTTTAATTTATTAAAATACACATGCATTCCTTTTTAAAATCGTCCGTTCTGTTAAACATGCAATATCATTATAAATTTTGTTACCCACTGGTCTTTAAAAGACACTTAATAATAAAAGGTATTTTAATTATTATTGCCGAGAGTTAAATGTTAAACCTAAATGAACTCAAACTCGAAATAAATTACACAGAATTTTTCCTTAATTTAAATATCTATAAAACTACATTTGTTATAATGATTAGTGGTCATAATTGGTATTCGATCTCAGATAATCAGCTCTTTTTATATGAAGGCAATTACCTAGCAGATTCCCTCTCCCCCTCCCCTATCTTAAAACCGAGAGCGTCCTGAAGCTAATTACGAACTCTGAAATATATGCACGCTGAATTTTAAAACATCACAGATTGATCATAGAAGATTAAACTTAAGATTTAATTGTCGGGAAAATGCAGGAAATGACTACAGATAAAAATTAAATGACATGCTCTAATAAGTTAATATTGCAATACTTTTAGTAATCTTTTATACATTAAAAGAATGTAGAAAACAGGCTCAATTAAAGATAGAAGCATGCATCTCTTTATTTAGTAATAGGTATTTAAGATTTACAGAAGTTGATTAAAATGAAAACAATGGGAATAGAATTTCATACTAAAATAATTGACAGTAAAAGGTTTCAATAATTTTATGAATTATTTATATATGTTGGATATTTAGTTGGGAAATTATAAATGCATCATACTGTGTGGGAATTTTTTAAAAATTTTCTTCAATAATCCTTATGAGCAAATAAGTATCTATAATAAGTAACATTCGTTGACATTCTTTCTTAAATTCTCTTGATTTTTTAATATACTACTCTTTTCAAACCTAAATAGCCATAATAAAATAGCATGTTAATTCTAAGGCTACATAAATTTTTCATATTAAATTGAAGTAATTTAAATGAAATTAAGATTAAAATATTTAGGGCTGGTCTCACCAAAGTCGTTTAACTGCTAACCGTGATTAACCCATGGTGCCAACCAATGGAAGGACGCAATTCTCCGTTTAAACAGAGATTAATCACGATTAGCAGTTAAACGACTTTGGTGATACCGGCCCTTAACAAGTTGTTAGTGCAATTAAAAATACTCAACGCACATTTCTTTTTCTTGTGGTGAAGATGCATTTAATTGTAAGGTTCTCTAAATATTTTTAATTTCAATTTAGTGTGTATCTTGAGAGTTAATAGTATCTATGTACAGAAAAAATAAAATCACATTAAAATAATTTTTTTTAATTTTAAAAGACGATCATCGTGTTTTTTTAAAATAAAATATATCATAAATTACATTTCCCGATAATTATTTTTTTCTAATAGTTATTTAATATTGTATACTGAATCTAAAAATTTTTTTAATATGGTAGATATTTAAATTTAATCATTCGCTCGTTCACAGTTTCAAAGATATGAAATGCTAGTACTTTTTCGAAAAGAGGAAATATCATAGTCATATAATCAAGTCATATAATCAATATCGTAATAAAAATCGACTTAAAAATCATAAAATAATCAGCAATGGAATAATCTTTACACACTGTGTACTATTTATTATTTATTTCCACAATCTCACACAGTTCACAGTTTCAAAGATATGAAATGCTAGTACTTTTTCGAAAAGAGGAAATATCATAGTCATATAATCAAGTCATATAATCAATATCGTAATAAAAAATCGACTTAAAAATCATAAAATAATCAGCAATGGAATAATCTTTACACACTGTGTACTATTTATTATTTATTTCCACAATCTCACACAGTTCACAGTTTCAAAGATATGAAATGCTAGTACTTTTTCGAAAAGAGGAAATATCATAGTCATATAATCAAGTCATATAATCAATATCGTAATAAAAAATCGACTTAAAAATCATAAAATAATCAGCAATGGAATAATCTTTACACACTGTTTACTATTTATTATTTATTACCACAATTAAATAAAACTGTTAAATATAAGTTTTAGTCAATATTAGAGCTGTTTTGAGGATTTAATGGAGTCTTAACCATGATAACATACAGCATGACAATCGTGAAGGAGTCAGTCAGAAGTTAAAAAAAAATCTTATTCGGAAGAGAGGAAAAAAAAAACATCCTGAATATTTTACAACACGATAAATTTCAGCTTCAGATTACTACGAATCATTAACGTTCTAACACAAGTAGTTTCTTCTTTCATTTGGAAGACGTGCAGAAAAGACGTCTAGGTGGAAAGCGACTTCATTTAATCACTTTTCTATAGTTACAAGGTCAAAGGAAGAGAGGTTGCAAATTGAAGACTAGATATGGAGGTGTTATCAGGAACTTTAAAAAAAGCAAGGCGGTTACTTATCTGTAGTTTTGACACTTAGTCTCTCTTTGATTTCGAGTGTTGCGAGAGCTCTCTTCGAGCGGTTGTATAAATATGATGTCACTTTTTGTTAATATATAATCACGAGGTTTCACTTAAGGCTTTAAGTGTAGCGGTAAAATTAATCTTTAAAGTCTTATCGGCCTCGCGATTGGTATTTTTTAAGCCCAATTCAAATATTAATTTCAAGATATTTTAACCCATTAACTCCCGGATGATTTCTGCTGAATATATATTGATGAATTGCTTGAAATGTAATTTACTAGAGACTTCGGAGACTAGAATAAATAGGATTTTAAATTATTTTTAATAGAATAGCCTGTCCCCCTTAGTGATGAACTGCGATTTTAAGCATCATAAGAGGTCACATGTAAAAAAAGAAAAAATGTGACAAAATGTTTATTTGCTATTATATGCAAACATAGCACTGTATGTATAGTGAAATTTGATAATTAATATAGCCTGGATCGGCACGAGGTTATGCAGTGACCCTATATTTTTAGATGTCCATATTAAATACATAAAATAAACTTATTATAACATAAAATTAATTATTATTTATTAACGTAAAATTAATAGAATATTACGTTTGAGATATAGTAAATTATTTCAAATAGTTTATGAAGTAGAATTAAAAATTATGTTGGCATAACATAACTATGTGATCTTGGATGTGTATAATATTGTTTACCTTTAATAAAAAAAAGAAAGCTCGAAAATTTCATTATTTGTTTTGATCAGAATAATTTCTGAAGGATATACTTCAAGTGCCCTAAAATCAAGTTTACTAGATAAATAAGTAATTCAAACGGTATGTTGGTAATAACATAGTTCGTAAAATACAAGCTACCAAGTACCTAATGGGTTTTGAACGGGGATGAAAATAGTTAATTTGATGACCAGAAACAAAATGCGGATAATGTTAAACCTCAAACATCTGGATAAAACTATACTTATAAAATATGGGTGTTTCATGGACTATAATCTTAATTATTTTTATAGCATTCATGAGAGAAAAATAAACATCAAAAGGACTGTATAAAAGAAACATATTCTGAGAATTGTTATAATATGATGAGAATAAAATTTCTATTTATAAAGAAAAAGTCTTAACAAAATCATATTCAATAGAAAATTTTAAATAATTCCATTTCTAAATATCTAGACAGTATTCTAAATTATTTTGATTTTCTAAATTAATTATTTTTTTTTCAAGTAAATGTACGACATTTTTATAAAGAAAAACAGTAAAGTGTTAATGTTTAGGTTATTTAAGAAGACGAGAAAGTTTAGATAAGGCTCAGATAAGGCAACTTTTATTTTTTTCATAAACAAACGGAACATCAGCTTTTACCTATAAATTGTATTTTCTTTCCTGTTTGGGGAGGGGGACTTTAAAACTTTTTAGAGCTCAACAAACATTGCCCAGGCATGAGGACTATTTTCTTGGCTTTGTCATTCAGTTAATTTCAATACACTCTAATAGCATTAATCCCATCAAGCTCGTGTCAGCTACTGTACGAATTGTTTGTCACGCTATTGTGTATTTCTATATAAAGATTATAATGTAAAACTTGTTGCTACTAATTGTGGTTTTGTAAATTATTAGTTATCGTTCCACAGTTTAATTGAGTGTTGTATTGTGGAAATGATGAAAATGACATGGAATTTAGAAAAAAAAAATATTCAGGCGTACATCTAAAATTAATTTAAGACAGCGCTTTCTTTATGCAATAGTCAACATATGTTAACATGCAATAAACAACATATGTTAGACAACATATGTTAATAAGTACAAAATTCAATATTAAACGGTACGAAATATATGAATGCATTCGAAAATAACTTCAAACTACTCTTTTTTATATATATTTCTGAGAAGTCACTAATATTTCAATGAAATAATTATATTTAAAATCTAAATAGACCCTTACTGTCTCGTCCTGGATGGTTTGGTTTGGTTTGGTTTGATTTTGAGTGCTACGGTCTACGTTTTGCAACACGAGGGCTAATGAGACCGGGACCTACAGCTTAAAGCCGATTCCGAATGGCTACGAACATCCCTGCCACAGTGGGATTCGAACCCTCAAATACCGGTTCCGAACGCCAGCACCCTAACCATTCGGCCACCATTCAGTCTCGTCCTGGAGACATCATATTATTCTTACTCGCCTCTCAATTGGTGATACGTGTTTCACCTACCGTCATCTTATTCTCCGGGATTCCACCCCTGTTTGTGATCACTGTGATGTTGTCATCTCTGTAAAGCAAGTCCTTATCAATTGCTCTTGTGTTAAAAAGCATCGTATCCATCATTTTAACTCTCCATATATTAATACAATAATCTCCATTTAACGATATTTTAAATAATTCATCTCATCCTAACCTCCTTCCCTCACATCTGACTTTGGTTCTTCATTGCTGTTGTCTTTTTTAACTGTTTTGTGAGTTGTCTAACTTTTTTTCTGCCTATATGAAGGTATTTTACTTTGCCCTATTTTTATTTGGCATTTTATAAAATTATTGTGTCTGGCACAATTTATCCCACGAGGCTGTTATGACAAAAAACTGCACACAACCAACCAACCAAAATCTAAATAGGGTGAATCTATGAAATACTGTGTTTGCGTAATTTTTCAAGATATATGTTGAGATTCAACATACATCATGAGGAATCCTTTTACATACTTAAAATATATGAAAAAGGATTTGGATAGGAACTTGCCTAGTAAGAAGTTTACATTTTTTTTTTACTTTCTGAATTTTTTTATTGATGTACAATTGATCCCATGAGGCTGTTGTGACAAAAAACTGCACACAACCAACCAACCAAATAAATAGGGTAAACCAATCTAAATAGGGTGAATCTATGAAATACTGTGTTTGCGTAATTTTTCAAGATATATGTTGAGATTCAACATACATCATGAGGAATCCTTTTACATACTTAAAATATATGAAAAAGGATTTGGATAGGAACTTGCCTAGTAAGAAGTTTACATTTTTTTTTTACTTTCTGAATTTTTTTATTGATGCAGATTAATGAAATTATTTTTTGCTCCCTTTTCTAAAAATAAGTGGTCTTCCATTTTAGAATGCTATCTATTCCTTTTCACAAAAGAATTGATTTTGATTGCGAAAAATCCCGCTGCATGTTGTAGTATTTTAAAGAAGTGCATTTGAACACGAGCAAACATTGGCAGCTAGCTCTTTTCCTATTTATTCTTCTTAATGCCAGGTAAAAAAGGCAGTTTTCCGAAATCCTCCATATATCATCTCCGCATATTCCCAAGAATCAGTTTCGTCCCTCGGAAAGTAATCGTCGGTATTCGAGCTGGCAAACATCGATCTGCGGCGGGTTTTTTCGGAGTAAAACAAGGCCTTTCCTCATCAATCTTAGTGTCATCGAATTCATAAAAGGGGGCTCCTGCAATCGCCCGAGAATATTAAAAGCGCGCAAATTGAAGGTATGTTCGAGCGATAAAGCAGCCGCTGATCAATAAGCGATAATAGAAGCAGTGGCTTTTAAATGGCTAGCGATAAAACCTATTACAAGGGGAGGGGCGGCGAAAGAAAAGTCGAAATAAAAGTTAGCAAGTGTTTCCATCACCAACTAATTAGCCTGATCGGCCACAACTATCACATTACGAATTGTCTGTCGGCAGACTGCGGTGTTCAGCCGCCATGATGGATGAAGCTCTCCGTTAATTGATGCATCTCGATTGCCGCTAAATCCTCCTGACTTAATCAAAGAGCAAAAGGGGCTGACGATTTCGTGCACTCGAATCGAGAACTGGGACGTAATTACTGAGCAGAGCCCCTCAACGGATTCATCTGTTATGCCAAATGGGGTGGCACGAATAGCCATTGGTAAGATGAAATTTCCACAAGCAATGAAAACAGATCGCGTGGCTCCTCTCATAACCTTATTTTGACGCGACATATTGGTCGTGGCGGTGGTAAATTAAAACTGTGTATAATTCATTTCCGAGGTATTAGCCGAAAAGAATCAAATTCAATTAACTCGTTTCAAATGTGGTTAATCAATTATTCGAGGATTACGATAATCGACAATAGATGTTAATTACGAAAAAGAACTTAATTTGCTTTATAGAACTTTACTGAGTAAATATGTCGACGGTTATTTATGCAGTATAGTTTATGTCCTCGTATACAGATCTAAATATAAATCAAGGAAATCGCCAGAAAAATCACCAACTTCCAGATTTGTATGAATAGGGAAATTTTAGGTCTTCAGCAGTCTCAAAAACATATTTTTAGAGTTATGTTTGTGTGCTAATGTATGTTTATGTGTGAATACGATAACTGAAAAATGCAAGGGAATAGATGAATAAGCAAGGGAATAAATAAAATTTAAAAGGTGATATAGACGCAAAAATTTAAATTTTTTATTAATTTTTGGTGCAAATCTGTCATCACGAAAGGAGGCTTTACATAATCACATACAGAAACTTATAGTCACCCAAATTAGCTTATTTTGTGGATTTTCGTTTTCTGTCGTTGTGATGCTTTCAACCATTCGTATCTTAATTACTCCGATTTTAAAAATATTTACTCATTTAAGAATCCATTATTTCAAGTAAGTAAACAAACTTTAAAGTTTATAGTATAAAGAAAAAGGTTACAGTCAAAAAGTGTACAAACAACAAACTAAGAATTAGATATTTATCATAAATATTGTAAATTTTCTTGCACAAAAATTTTCTATCTATCATGAATTTAAATTTACTTTTGAGAAAAGACACCTTTAGTTTTTTAAAATTTAACTAATCTAAAATTCATATTTCTGAAATAGTCTTGTAAAACTAAGCAAATGTCCAAATTTAACTTTGGTATGAAATGTAAACTTAGTATTGCAGCTTATTGAGAACTTCACTAATAAGTTGTACTGACTACAGTGAGAACAGCAGCAATCAGTAAAACCATCTATTAAAGCTCTCTAAAGAAATGGCATTGACTTTCTGTGTATGTTGCAGATATGCAACATGGTACAGTGAGTTAAGGAATCTTTATGGGTGAAAATGAAGAAAACTTGGTTCTAAAATAATTCCTAACAGCATTTTACGTAGGGCATTCTTTGAAAACCCACTAAAAAGTCTAAGGGAGAATATTTCTGATTCTTATGAAATAAAAGAAAACTCATTTCTTGTATGAAGTTATGATGATAACTTATTAAATTTTTACTGCGACATTGTTTTTTATAAAAGGGAAGATATAACGTGAGGCATTCTGAAGACGACTGAGTTATGTTTAGCATAGTTTGAAGACTTTTTGAAGACATTTGGGTTATGCTTAGCACAGAGTTAAGTTTTCAGTGCTTGAAGCTTTATAATAAATATCATACTGTGGAAAGTTTGACATAATATGATTATTTTCTCATTTTCTCCCCTTAGAAGAATGCAGCATTTTTTTAAAACTATAAATGCTGCAAGAGTCTTCTAAGAAGTTAAATTAATCCAAGCTTACATCTGGGAAGCGTAAGTTTCCTTGCAAACAACCCCTCTATTTTTATTAATTGGAATACATACAAATGTCTATATCGCTATCATATTTTAATATAACTTAATCATGTTCTTCAGCAGAAATATAATTTCCCTTTTATGTTTTTCCTCATTTATATTTCCTTTTAGATCAATATTTATAAACCAATTAAAATTGAATCTAAGCCATAAGCATAGCAAATATATTTAATTCCAACCGTATATCTCATGTAAAAGCAATCTTAAATGTTAAATGCAACCGTCATAGATTAATTGCATTTTACTTAGTAATTTCTACAAAAACAATCAACCAAATATACAGTATCAGTGTTACGGTCACTGGTTTTAAGTGAAAAATTCTTAGTATGCTTCATTGCATAACAATCTTTTTTAAAACACTATCATTTTGTCCACTTCATTAAAAAAATAAGCATTCTTCATTTAAAAATAGAAAAATAGAGGTTAATTTAAAACTAGCTCTAAAATAGATTTGTTGAGTAAATTTAGGTACTTCAGATCCAACGTCTTGAATAAGATTACTTAAAGAAGAAAGATAAAAAATGGCTTTATATTTAAGTTGATTACTCACTCTTTAGCTTTAGTGAGAATGGTGTCTATAAAGCATGATGCAAACTTATCCCAATTTATATTTGAAATAAATGCTTCAATGAATTGGATTGTTTAGTTTAGTTCCTAATTTTATCCTTAACATGAAGTGACCCGAAAATATTAAATTGTATAAACAGAGGCAGGTAACTGAAGCATCTATTTCCACCATAGAGCAAATATTTCACATGACGTCAATAGTGTTTGAGTTATTTTAATGAAGTGTAACCCACTTTAAAATTAGAGACTAAAACCAACAATGATTTAATGATGCAGACTGGTAAAAAGCATCTTTTTATTTATTTTTTTTCTCTCCCGACGCATTTCACGTGTAATTCCCAAGGAAAAAAGTTTCACAGCAATTTCGCCAATTACTTCGTTCATTCTCAGAAGCCGTACAACTTTTTTCTCCTAAACAACAATTTACTTTGAAGGGGCGGGCGGTGGTGAGAGAAATCTCATTGCATTTTAAATAATTAAATGAATTACAAAAGACGGTTCTTTGATTCCAATGACGTCATACGTTGATTCACAGGTTGAGCCGTTGATCCAGAAATAAACTGAATGGTAATGGGCCTTTTATGAGGTACCTTTAATTCTGAGCGTTACAATTGGATTCAATTACCGTTGCCAAGTTACAAAAAGAAACCTCGGGTGAAATAAGGCTTCGGCTGACAGATTTGGGTAGTAAAAATAGTCACGGTGGATAAAACAATATTTTTAACAAGTTATTTACTGTCTAACAATGACAAGCGGAAAAGAAAGAGAAGCATTTTCACGATTGCTGAAATGCTGAAGAAAAACAATATCCTAACACAAACATTTCGTATTTGTTGTTCTGAAATTAAAACAATCCTAAATCAATAACAGTAAAACTGAGGCATTTAAATTAACAACTATTGGGTAATTTTATAATAGTTACTACTATTTAAGGTACGATTTGAATTAGGATTAAATGCTACGGGAAGAAATGAATAAATAGGTTTCGGATGAAAAATATAAATCTTAATGATATATCTATTACAGAATATCTTCAAAGAAATGTCAATAATTTCACTTACTAGATACGATTTATGTTTGTAATTCATGTGTATCCACTGCAAGCAAACAGCTTTCAAAATTCATACAGGTTTTGTATGTTCAAAGATATAATGTTAAATAAAATGTGTTCTAGACTAATATACCAATATAAGCCATGAATATAATTTATTCAGCATTGTATGCCTGGGTCTGGGGGTAGTCTTTACATTTTATTTAACATTATAAGTCTGGGTCTGGGTATAATTTATAATTTGAAAACTAAATGCAGTATATTAATAATCATACAGGAAGAAAAGTATAAAAAGTAGTAACATTTACAAATATAAAGAACTATATTGTCAGACAGTATATGTTCACATTTCTTCCTTCCAAAGCAAAATGAGTTATACGATATTATATTTATTATACGTGTGAAAATATTTTTTATCGCTGTGAGTTGTTTTCAATGAATTAATTTGATCAAAAACTCTTTACAGCTCAAATGAAAATCTTAAAATATTGCTTAATCGAAACCAAAATGCTTAAACGATCTTTAAATTAAGATTTCATGCCACTATTATAACTTATTCTAAAATTTTGAATTTATTTAAATTCCCAAAAGACACATTTCATAACTAATAATCCTTTGCTACTTGCTTTAGACAAAACATTTTAATCAACATTAAATAACGTCTGATCTTTAGGAGACGCATTTATGTGCACCTGTTTAATCCACATTGCACAAAATACTGAAGATTAAAATAAGATTATAGAAATAAACTGCCACATAGTAAAAGATTACGAATGCTTAAAATTATTTGTTAAAATAACTTTATTTACCTTAATACAGTAGAATTACTAGAAAGTCACAAGTGATCCGAAATTCTAAGCCTTATAAAATCGCGTTCAGACCATTTTACTCCTAATTTGGTAATTACAAATTAATACCTTCAGTACATAAAAAAGAAATTAAAATAAACATGCAAAAAATTAGCCCATTTGTTTTGTTTTAAAAACGCTTCTCACTAGTGTTAAACAAATTAAGCATTCCGATAGAGAACTCGTTAAACTTCTTTTCTCTTTAAATTGATTCCTCTTAATTTAAACTTCCATTCTTTATAGATTTGATCTGTTACAATTGTTATTTAAAGTACAACCCCCAAACCTCCATCGTAACATGTCATCATTCTGCACATAATGTCGAAATTAATTTTTCGATCGCAGACCATTTTTCTCGGCTATCAGCCAGCTTCGCAGTGACCAAATAGACGAATCAAATTTCGGAAAATCTCTCTTTTTGAAGATCGTGTTGGATCATTCATCAATCCCATTGCAGCCATTCACGCGACAGAGCACTTAAAAAGCGGCAGAGAGGGAGCGTCATCATATTGAACCGTGGGTTTTCTCGAAAGTCTCTTCTTCATTTCTCTTGCGACAAACAAATACTTATAGGTCACAATAATTTCATTCTTTAGAACTTTTGCCATAGCTCGTTTCAATACGATATTTTGGAAATGTTTGTAACTTTGCCGCACCAAAAAGACGGGAAATTGAGAGTTCTGGACCTTTTTTAAAGGGGGGGGGGATTTTCCGCTATACTATAAATCCCAATTGTATTTGGGTAATTGTCATCATGTTGAATCGAGGAATTTCTTGAGAATTTCTTCTTCATTTCTGTCGCGACAAGCAAATACTTATAGGTCACAACGATTTCATTCTTTAGAACTTTTGCCAGAGTTCATGTCAATACGATATTTTGGAAATATTTTTAACTTTGTCGCACCAAAAAGAGGAGAAATTGAGAGTTCTGGACCTTTTTAGGGGGGGGGGGGTTCCGCTATACTATAATTCCCAATTGTATTTGGGTCATTGTCATCATATTGAATCGAGGAATTTCTCGCGAATTTCTTCTTCATTTCTGTTGCGACAAGCAAATACTTATAGGTCACAACGATTTCATTTTTCAGAACTTTGGCCAGAGTTCATTTCTGTACGATATTTTAGAAATATTTGTAAGTTTGCCACACCAAATAGGCAAGAAATGTGGACTTTTTTTAAAGGGAGAAAAAGTTTTCCGCTATATAATCTAAATCCTAATTGTATTTATTCTGTTAATCTCTCATAATTAGATTTCAAAAAGATTTCATTCGTCAGAACTTTTGCTACAGTCTGATTCAATGGTGTATACTAGACACAGTTATAATACATCATACAAGAAAGCGAAAAATCTAGAGATGTAGATCTTTTTAAAAGGAAAGAAGTTCTCCGGTGTAGTAAAAATCCCAATAGCATTTATCCTAATCTCCAGTAATTAACTTTCAAAATAAACTAGATAGAAACAATGTTTAATAAGTTTATGTATATATATAATTTTCAACCTTATGCTGGAACACAAAAAATTATTAGATTCCCGGTAGAAAATCATACACTTGAATAAAAAAAAATTAAAAATGTTTCCCAATAATGATAGATTATTTGAAATTAAAAAGAATAGATTATATATAAGCACCATTAAGGAGATGCAGTTATATAGAACCATTTTTAAGATACTTCACCATTGTTTTAAAATAATTCATACATAGAAATAAACGCATGTACGCAATCAATGCAGATGTAAATTTATTTTTAATCCTTGGATAATTAATAAAAAAGTTTTTGAGACTTATTTAAAAGAAACAATAGACAGGAAGTAAAGTTTCTAAGTCGATAATTATTCTGTAGCTTATATTCAGGATATTATTGTATGAAATATGTCCTTATAAACAAGTTGCTATGAATTAATGAATGCTATTAAGAGACCTTTTGTTACCGAATTTTCTTTCTTCTACAGGTATCTGAGTTATTCGCTAAATGCAATCTTAAATACAAGTTTATGCTAAAAACAAATCGTAAGGATTGTGCATTGTAGAAATCAACTTAAAACTAGACTTTCAACTCTAATTTTCATAACAGTATAATTTTTTCATTTTTTTAACATTTTAAGAGCGTCTTGTTTAAAGATCAAGTAAAAGTACACTTCTTATTAATGGCAAACATCTACAGTTTTTTATCTTATTTTTCATTTTTGAAATTATAAAGAACTTTTATGGAAGGCCTTATCGACGTATTCAGATGTACAAGAAATACTGCAGATACAATACAATATATTAAAAAACCTCAGGTTTATATTAACAAGCTGTATTTTTTTTCATACAGGTTATTATATAGATAGATATCTATTAAACTCATCTATATTAACATATCTAGTTAAATTCCTTGATGTTATTTATTTTAGAAACAAGTGAAAATCACATAAATATGAATTTCTTACTTAATTTTTACCTATAAAAATTAGTAAAATCAATTAATTAAATTAAATTTATTAATATGGTTAAAACAATCATACAGCAAGTACTTTTTTGAATGAAAGCAAACAAGATCCATACGAAAAATGAGTATTACAATCTACGATAGAAATATAATGGACAAATTCTACAAGTGGCATAATGGGAACACTACCAGAATTCTAATTATATTATAAAACTAATAAATGTTAAAAAAAACTCTTTAAGATATAAAAGTTACAGTAACATTAAATATGTCACATTTGGCATTTCTATTCATTTGCTGTCCTACTATTAAAAACTTTAAAGCCATTTAGAACAGAGAACATCACTTACATAACTTTTCCATTCACAAGACTAAATAATCAATAACTTGTTCTTAACTTACTGACACTGATTTACGGGCAAACTGTTGGCCGTGACATGCACACCAGAAGTCACAGAAAAGCCGAAGAAAGAAATATGAGATTTTTGGTCCAACTGTCTGTTTTCAAGTGAATGAATAGTGTGACCCTGTCGTAATCCTTATGTCTCCAAATGGCTTCCATGTAGTCGGATTACTAATGAAGAGAATTCAAAACCAGCCTGTCCACTACCAAATAAACGATAGGTAGTTTGTTAACAAAAGCTCTCTCAACTGCTTAAGATTAGGAGATAGTGTCAGGAGGCCGTCACTGAGAAACAGTTGAATGTTATACAAAACATATTAAAGCAAATCGGATTTCATGCTGGACAGGTGTAGGAAGAGCAGAAGTAAAACTAATTTCATTGACTGCAATATGACGTCATTGTCAATCGGAAGACTTCTTAAGCATGGAATTTAAAACCCAACACTTGCTCTTAAATTCTTGTTCATATATGCTTTATTATATTTTACTTAAGCTGAGATCATTTTTCATGCACAAATACTTTACACAAAAATGTTAATAATGTTTTTAAACAGAAGTGATATCCTCCAGAGCATTTCCTTAAAAACCTTCTATATGAGATATGTAAATTTATTTTATTCAGCAACTTTAACGAATTTCTGATACATATTATTTTTAAGTTAATAGCCACCTTTTAAAACTGTGCGATATATTCCGTGGTAGAGACATCTAGATTATATTTTCCGAATTTTATTTCCACAACATATAATGACATACTCTATTCAACAAAGTCAAATATACAAATATTCGTCATATCAAATTAAATTGACTTTATTTAAGAGAGAAAAGAGAAAGCCACTAAGATTGAAAGCTATTTGTAAGAGCATAAGTATCATAAAGGTTCATAAAATTAAGATTTTTTTCTCAATTACTCTTTTATAGGCAATAAAATTTTGCAAAGAAAATCTTTCTGCTTTGTTAAAGCGTAACAATATAAGGGTCAGATGAAGAAGCATTTCTGTAGAAACGTTCTATATTAGATCAGTAAATTTATCTTATTCAGCAACTTTTAAATTTCATTTAAAAAATTTCTGATACATATTTTTAAGTTAATAGCCACCTTTTATAACTGTCAGATTTATTCCGAGGAAGACACATCTAGATTATATTTTAAGAATCTTATTTCCAAAGTATATAATGACATACTCTATTCAACAAAGTCAGATATATAAATATTCGTCATATCAAATTAAATTGACTTTATTTAAGAGAGAAAAGAGAAAGTCACTAAGATTAAAAGCTATTTATAAGGGCATAAGTACCATAAAGGCTCGTAAAATCAAGATTTTTTTCTCAATTACTCTTTCATGGGCAATAAAATTTTGCAAAGAAAATCTTTCTGCCTTGTTAACGTGAAACAATTGAAGGGTCAGATGAAGAAGTATTTCTGTAGAAACGTTCTATATTAGATCAGTAAATTTATCTTATTCAGCAACATTTAAATTTCATTTAACGATTAATTCATTTAATTTTCTATTATAAGTCATTTAGTCATTAGCTATTTTATCTAACTGTCAGATTTATTACTAGACTATGCAAAGATACATCTGGGCTATATTTTGTGAGTCTTATTTAGAAAGTATATATTTTCATACTCTAATCAACAACGTTAAATATACAAATATTGGGCACATCAAAGTAATTTGACATTATTTAAGGGAACAAAGAACAAAGTCATAAAAATAAATGGCTATTTGTAGCGGCATGAATATCATAAATGTTCATAAAATCAAAATTTTCACTCAAGCATTCTTTCGTGGACAATCAAATTTTAAAAAGAAAATCTTCAGCAACTATTATCTCGTAAAAAAGTTCATTTCTGCCTTGTTTAGATGAAAAGAATTAACGGTCACATGAAGAACAATCGCACGCACTTCTTGATTGAGGAAAGAAAAGTCATTTGGAGCACATTTTCAGGAGTTTAATGAATAGGTTGTAATCAAACAAGGACATTTTGAGCTTTCTCGTTTACAAAAATAATGAATTTCTGCTTTCTTTTTTTTCAGAAATGAATTAATGTTTAGAAGGGTGTTTTATTAATATAGTTCATCTCTAAAGAAATGATTAAATACAATATTAACAGATTAGATGCTAGCTTTTCTTTCACAAATTAATTTAATCTTGAAACGTCTCTGATGCATAATTTCATTCTAATTCTTTTTTTTATCACATTTAAATGCTAAATGAGACGACATTAAAATATTTTAATGAAAAAAAAAAAAGATTTTTTATTTCTTTCCATGTTCTTCCTTACAAATACTTATGATAATTGGGTACAAAAAGTTATTTAGAGATGATTAATATTTGGATTTTTTAAATTATGAGACATAAGAATTATATTCAGTTTTACTCGCTTTAAACGGTGCTGGTTAAGGTAAGGGCATTTTCCTTACAATTTTGAAATACTTCAAATACATGAGAAAAGGTTTATTTGTATACTTAGCAAAATCCAGAGTATTAATCAATAACCATAAGCACTTGAACTCAATCAGCAAATTTATAAATAATTGAATGAAAAAAAATTCTGATAGCTATAAACCTAACTAGAAACCTTTGTGCACAAATCAGAGTGATTAAAAAGTAAAATTACTAGACCAATATTTCTTGAGTTCCGTCTGTTATAAAAAAAGTAGTAGTGTGTAGTAATCCTAATACAAATGATCTTCAACTGTGCAGAATTTCAGCCACCCGCCACCTATAGCGCTAGCTGCAGTATTAGCACAAAAGGTAATTGAAAAACTGGTCTCGTTAAGAAATCTGCACAATTAATTTTAAAAAGTGAATGTATTTCGATTTCTTTGGGCGAAGCATGCAATCACTACTGAAATTCTCCGGCAAGAGGTTTATGCAGTGAGTCCAAAGTCTCGACAGCAAATCACAGAATTGTGTCGAAAGTTTGTGGCAGGTAGAGTAAAGATCAATGATGACTGGTCGGGCATTATCTCCCTACAACCCAGATCTCGCTCCATGCGTCGTTCATATCTTTCCTTATTCTAAGGAGCACCTAGGTTTCCTACAATTTATTTCAGACGATAGATGAAACAGATCATGACAACGTGGCTGAACATGCAAGTACAGGATATTTACCAGGAAGGATTATTCAAACTCAACTCACGAAGCCTAAAGTGATATGGAGACTATAAAAAATAACCTCATGTATGTACAATCAGTTGGCTGTATTGGTTGAATGAAATGAAGTGTACACATTTCACTGCAGGCTTTGTAACCTTTCTTTTTGACCACCCCTTGTAGTAAAAGGTAAGATGAATGTAGAATAATGAAAAAAATAAATAATGAAACTAGTCAGCTGCTGCGAAGCTTATGAAACTTATACCTCGATTATAGAAAACAAAAAAAATCTTTGGTAGATAACTGCTAGAGTAAACCACATAAATGAATATAGGATGCCACATTTGTATCTTCTTGGTGCTGTGAGAGAAGCTTCAAAACAGCTGCCTGCTTTCACTAGACTTCTTATTTGTGGATTATTATATGTTGGTTTCAGTTTTCACTATTCTAATAACTACTGATTCATAAAAATTCTTACACGAACATAACATCTTAGATGACGAATCCGGAATACGTGTTCCTTTCCGAATGATGAAACTTGCTGGTTTGCAGAAAAAGCAAGAGCGTAAAAAACCATTTAGAAATAAACTCATTAGGTAAGTTAGAATATTCGCTTTGAAGCAACTTGGGAGAAAAGCCGATATAAATCGTTTACTAACACACCCACCGTACGTGACAAAAGAACTCACGTTATTGAATGGCAGCAAATAATCTGTTTATGGACGACTCTAATGGGAAGTAAGAAATGAGTTTTGCTTATTATTCTTCAGAACTGATTGTCAAGCTGTTATACAGATGGCCGAAATTAACGTTATTTTAGAAAAACGCCCTTGGCCTTCCAAAAAGCAAGTGCTTTTCCTAAAACATTATTTTTTTTCCTGTTCCCAGATAAAAGTTTTAAGCTTATTAAAACAGATATTTATCATCAAGCTGTGTTAAGTCGGACCGTAACCATGCCGGAAATGAAAATTATTTACATGCATACAAAAATGAAGAATAAATTTGGAGATATAAAAACGAGAAATATAGCTGAATATTTAAAACTAGCATACAGCCAGTCATATGACGGAATCATTAAAATTTTTAATTTTCGAGAATTGTATAATACCTTATGATGCAGCTGAATAAATGGTTTGTTTTTTGGCTGAGAATTATCTGGTACACCCTCAATAATTTGTTTATCTTCATTCTCCTCTAAAGTCTCCACCGAAAAATGGCCGATTGGTTAGGGTGCTGGCCTTCGGTACCGGAGTTCGTGGGTTCGAATCCCACTATGGCATGAATGTTCGTAGCTTTTCGGAACCGGCTTTAAGCTGTAGGTCCCGGTCTCATTAGCCATCGTGTTACAAAAAGTAGACCCTAGCACTCCAAACCAAACCTCTAAAGTCTCCTAATACTGTAAATGCAGTTTAGAATCACATTGAATTCATTTAGTCAAACTGTGTGGTTATTTATGAAAAACAAACACACAAACAAACTTCTTCAAAGGTATAAAACTTAAAAGCTAGACATTTATTAGCTCGTGAAATAGACTACTAGACTTTTATGAAAAGAATTTGTTGTTAATACTGGTGACAAAATCTTCATTGCATCAAAAAATAATCGATGATTAAATTTAAAATTATCACATATGTATCTAATCTATTATTTAAAGCAAATATAAAAGAACATTATTTATTTAATATCTCAGTTCAGGGATAAAAAGGATGAAAATAATCCAGACGATATTTAAATGATTTAAAATAAGAAATGATTAAATGAGATGGAATGACGTCATACTGCTAGAAAAAAATATTATTTTCATCTACTTATAATGTGATAAATTTAATCGCCTGTTCTAAACCGGGGAAAATAAGGCTTGAAATAATGGTATAAAAAGCTCGAAAAGGGGTGAAGGGGTGGATTCGAACGTTTTATAGACGACAGTATTTTTCGCTGCGTTATGAAGCATATTTATACCAATTTATTTTAGAATCGGTTCGATGGTTTAGAAGAAGATAAACTTTACTCGCTTTGAATTTTGCTAACCCTAATTCATCAAGAATCCAATATGGATGCCTCTATTCATTCTAGTTCCAACCACTTTATAAATTCAAGGACAGACAGACAGACAGATAACTTAGACTACTATTATACAGGGTATTAGGAATATACTCAACCATTAAAAATAATAAAGGATAAATTAGGGAATTTTGTAAAAAAATTGAATCACCTAGAATAGATTAAATTAAAAGCAACTGCATTATTCTAATGACAAACTCTTCTCTGGATGCATCCATTGAATAGGATTTTTGGTTTTGAGGAGCTACGGTGAAAATATTTTTGTATGAGTTATTTGGAGCAATATCTACTAATGCCAATTGCGAACAGCTACTAACATTCCTGATGGCATTGGAATACAAACCTGCGGACTCTTGTTCAGAAAATTAGCGCTGAACATATTCGGAATTCGTCTAAACCATTGGTTAGGCTTCAAACTATCCAGCAATCGTTTTGTTCAGTTGGAGAGTGATTGGTTGTTCCAGTCCCTCTTTTTACTGTCCGAGGGTTATTAAACAGAAACCTACGGGTTAATGATTATTTCTTACGTCTACAAAGATTCATTAGCCCTCGTGTTGCAAAAAGTAGACCGTAGCACTCCCAACCAAACCAAACCAAACAAAGATTCATGTCAATTGTGGAAACCTTGCATTCCAGTACTGGAAGGCGACAATCATTTTCTTAATTGAAATGTCTTGAGAATTTGCGATACAGTGGGGTTGCTAAGAGGTCATATAAATCTAAAAAAGGTAATATTGTTATCTTACAGTTCTCTTTGGTGATGATTTACGACACATCGTATGCAACATCTTGGATGTTTAACCCCTTCCGGTAAAATGACGAGTCTAGCTCGTCATTAGTTTTTCATTCCATACCGCACAATGACGAGCTACACTCGTCATGCGATTAAAGTTACTGTTAAATATGATAATTAATTTAGTTTAAAATTTCTAGTGTACTGAATTTGGCAACACTTTTATCACTTGTGAAAATCACAAGTCACTATTGCATATTGTTTACTTAGAATTTCTTGGTACAAGTCATTGCCAAATTAATAAGTCAGAATAAAAGAAAACCTACTAAGAAATGCCGTGTGTGTTACAAGAATCCAATTAAAAGTGAGACTACTTGGCGGTGTAAACAATTAAGAATTCCTTTGCACTTTGTTTTGAAAAGTACCACTAGCTTGAAGACTATTATCTGTATACCTTATTAATGTTTTGCTTTGATATTTTCTTAATTTCACTGTTTCTGATATTATTTAACACTATGTAAAAAGTGGATTTTAATTAAGAATATATAAGAATTGTAAAATGAAACAAGTTTTTTAAATAAAAATTAAATGGTTATTTCATGCACAGTTTTTCATTATTAAATCATACCGGAAGGGGTTAATGACAGCAATGTATTTTCCTATATGATAAAACATTGTTAATCTGCTCAATTGGAAAGATCCTACTGTACTGTATCGGAGTTCGAGGGATCGAATCCCACTGCTGGCATGGATGTTCGTAGCCATTCGAAATTAAATGCAACTGCAGTATTGCACTGGCATACTCTTCACTGGTTGTATCCATTGGATAGGCTATTGGTTTGGAAAGCTACGGTGAAAATATTTTTCATCACATCAGTTAATTAATATTTGTTCTAAGCAGTAGGTTGCTGTCTAATTAACCCCTTCCGGTACGATTTAATAATGAAAAACTGTGCGTGAAGTAACCATTTATTTTTTTATTTAAAAACGTGTTTCATTTTACAATTCTTACATATTCCTAATTAAAATCCATTTTTTACATAGTGTTAAATAATATCAGAAAAGGTATAATTAAGAAAATATCAAAGCAAAACATTAATAAGGTATACAGATAATAGTCTAAGCAGTATTCAAAGTCTAAGCAGATTCAAGATAGTGGTACTTTTCAAAACAAAGTGCAAAGGAATACTGAATTGTTTACACCGCTAGGGAGTCTCACTTCTAATTTGACTCTTGAAACACACACGGCATTTCTTAGTAGGTTTTCTTTTATTCTGACTCATCAATTTGGCAGTGACTTGTACCAAGAAATTCTAAATAAACAATATGTAATAGTGACCTGGTATTTCCACAAGTAACAAAAGTCTTGCTAAATTCAGTATACTAGAAATTATAAACTAAATTAATTATCATATTTAACATTAACTTTAGTCGCATGACGAGTGTAGCTCTTCACTGTGCGGTATGGAATGAAAAACCAATGACGAGCTAGACTCGTCATTTTACCGGAAGGGGTTAAACACTATGTAAGAAAATGTTGACCTTACAGCTACAAACCAATCTACAATAAATATTAAACATTTTAATAAATTCAAGTCTATGGGAATATTTAAATTTAAAACAATAATAAGATAACAGATGAGGCTTAAAAATGTTTTTCAGTGCTTCCATTTTTTATTGCTAAGTTTACTTCACTAGTTTTCCATCATAATTCATTAATGGTATGTTTAAGTGTCATTAAGTAACCCATATGAAAATCAATTACCAACTTGGAAACTATTGAAATAACCCCGGTACTTTATATCATTGCGATGAAATTTCATTTATGTTATGTATTTTATTGAAAACCTACTTCTATGGCAGTTTTAAAAAGTTCATTTTTTATATTTTAATAATGTGAATCTTCCAAATAAGATAAAATGGAGGTCTATGCGTATTTCATGTATCTTAAGACTTCCTAAATCTCAAGATATCGTAATAATATTTTTAAAAAGTACACTTATTTCCTTTTAATACAACAGGAGTGGACTATTATTCCGATGGAATGTAGCTACTGCCATGATAGATTGGGAAAAAGGTTTGATATCATTCATCCGTTTTACTGGTTCCAACATATGTTAAATAAATATGAGATAATCTTTCTTCCTGAAGTTTTGTAATGTGGATGCATCCCCTGTAATTCACGATTTTGCATCGAGAAAGTCGTACCAGCAAATTGGGTATATGGAAGTATATGAAGTCGAATCCCACTGCTGCTATGAACGTTTACAATCGACTTTCAGCAAACAGCACCAGTATCCTAAACTCTTGTACAAAAAATGAATCGTAACACTCTAAACCAAACACCCGAACACATGGGAAAAATTATTATCATAAACTATGCGTTTCACATGTTCCTATATTAGGAAAAAATATAGAATTATGTTTAATCCATTACTCTGTTTAATCCATCTGTTACTCTGATAAAAGTGCAGTTGAAAATATCATCCCCTATATAATAATAGCCTAAGTTCTGTCCGTCTATCCTCGAATTTATGAAGCGGTTGGACCTGGAATGGATAGAGGCATCCATATTGGATTCTTGATGAGTTAGGGTTAACAAAATTCAAAGCGAGTAAAGTTTAAAAGGAATAACTTTTAGTCAGCATAATTGTAATAGGGAACAATATTTATTAAATATATAAGGGGAAATGGTTTCACAGACGGTAGTTCCAATAGTTGGGGACGGACCATTTTTATTTCTATCGAATAATTATTTCGATATATGTTCATTTCGAGGCATCCATATTGGATTCTTGATGAGTTAGGGTTAGCAAAATAAGAATCAAATAAAGTTTAAAACGAGTAATTTTTAGTCTGCATATTTGTAAAACATTTATTAAATATCATTTTTTTACCTGCCTCATAGGGTACTTTACAATTAAAAATTAAAAGCTGAAAAATTAAAAGCTTTTCTGATCCCGTCATATGACGGGCTATATGCTAGTACTTAATAAAATAATAGTTTTAAAAGTATTTGTTAAGTGTACTGTAAGCTGTAAAACATAACGACAAGCCAATCTACAGACATGTTTCATCAAGTGCATACGTCTCTATCTTTACGCTGTTTAACTCCTTCCAACAGTGATATATGTTTAGAAGCTTAAACTATCGCGAGAAGTGTTTTTGGTTGACTTCAAGTGGCAATAAAACCGATGAGTTTGCCTGCGAAGCCATGTCCAAGCGTGACCACTGTCCATGTGTGACTGGCGTAACAACCAGAAGAGGACACTGATCTTGTTGCAGGAAAAAAACACATGTAGTGTTAACGGGCTGTGTCCAAATTATTTGGAGCTATAAATATTGAATCACTGACCTCGCATTCAGTATCGCGTTTTTCTCCGAAATTTCAGCCCAATAGACTGTGAATTATTTTCCCCCAACAGTCATGCTGATTATTTGGATGAAAATGAAAACCTGTTCTATGCTCTGAGAAGCTCTAGTTTAGAGTTCACTTAACGACGACCTTTGATTTAGCGAATCGAGTAAATAATTCTCAGAATGGAAGATTAAATCCCTCTTCACTAATTAACTGTCTTCCCGTCTTTCAGCGGAATCTCGAGGAAGCGGTCATTTTAATAGCCGGGGCGAAAAATTAGAATTGCATTAATTATCCCAGGTCCTGTCGACAATATTGGAAAAGGGAGCGCTAGCCGCCTAAACATTTGACTAAGTAATTTTCTTTTCGCCGTTGGAACTGTACTAAATAGGTAAATGGGTTGGGTGAGAACGAAATTTAATTATCTGCTTACATTTTTAGCTGAGATTCCTTTCCCCCCGAACATTTTATTTGGTGATAAAAAGCTTCCATTTTATGATGATGAATGGATACGGAAAATAAATGTTGCATTTTTGGTGAGAGTTTCTTTAACATAACGTATCCTAAAGAAGGAGTAAAATATTTGTTTGTTATCTTGCGTTTCGGAAGATATTAAAAAGGAATCATAATTGAGCTGAAAAGAGTGTAATCTGCAAACAACTTCTCAGAAATCTGGAAGCAGATTTGAATCGTTTCATGGAAGTATTTATTTATGGGGTGGAAGTAAAAGGGATGGGAAAATCCAATAATTTTTCTGGACTGGGTACGTAGTCCTATCTCGGTTCTTTACATCTTACGATATGGGGAATAAAGCTTTTTGTCAATTTTGTGATCGACGAATATTTATGTATAAAGTTCCTTACAGAAAAAAAAGAGCGTTGATGTTCGGCAAGGGAAAAGAACCCACCAATACATATTAAAACAAAAATAGGATAAATAATATAAATAAAGACAAATAATTTAACATCTAGCTTACGTTCAAAGTTATTTCTAAAGTTACATGATTACAACATACATTACCAGACCTTCTTAAGGGCACAAAAGAGGAATGATGCCTTGTTTGGAGGACAATGGTTATATTTTCACCTACTAAGGACTCGTCAAATCGGAACATAATAAAACCAAAATCTTTAAACTGAGGTACACAAGCAAATCTGCAAATAACTTCTGGGAAATCTGAAAGCAGATTTAAATCATTTCATGGGGAAAAAATCGAGTGGGGATAGGGGGATTTTATGGGGAGGTTTTTTTCGAACTGGGTGCCTAGTTCTGTCTCCGTTTTTAAAGCTTATGAGGTGGGGGAGAGGGAATAAAGCTTTTCGTCAACATTGTGGCCGACAAATATTTTTATAAAAAATTCCTTACAAAAGATATGCGACTTGATAGTTTGCATTGGAAAAGAATCTACCGGTACGAATTACTACTAAAACATGATAAATGGGGTATAAAAATAATTAAGGATATTATTTTCGTTCAAAGTCATGTTTTATTCCTAAAGTTATATAGCTGCATGAAACCAGAACTACAGAGTTATATACACATTATATATATGTATATATATATGTATATATATATATATATATATATATATATATATATATATATATATATATATATATATATATATATATATACAAAATAAAAATATACAAGATAAACAGTTTCTGGGAAATCTAGAGGCATATTTAAAACATTTCTTGGAACGAATTATTGGGGGGGGGGGTGAGAAATACAGAGAGTGCAAACAGCCAATAGGCCTAGGAAGAATTTTTAGATCTGAGTGCTTAGGCCTATCTCGATCTTTAACACTAGATTGCCCAAGGCAGTCATTTTGACTGTTTTTTAATTTCAATTAGAAAAACAATTATGAAATATAATGGCACAATTTCTTAGAATTTGGTGACTTTTTCTATAACATATAAATGGGTTTATGAATAATTGTAGTTACTTCCGTCCACCTTTATTATATAATATTAAAAATTAATTTTAAATAAATTTTTTTACATATTTGTTATTTTTTCACAATGCAGTCATTTTGACTGCTTTTGGGCAATATAGGTAAACAAGAAATCTCGGGCAATCTAGTGTTAAAAACTTATGATCTGGAAAAATATAAAGCCTTTTGTGAAAAATATTTTTACACATAGTTCTTTACTAAAGAGATGCTGGCTGATATTTGATAAGGGAATATAATCCATCAATACAAATTAATAGTTGTACCAGTTCTACAAAAATATGACGTCAAATATTTAAACATTTAGGTATCGTTCAAATCATATGTTATTTCTAAAGTTATATAGCTGCAAAAACCTAATTCACACAGATTGAAGAACACGAGAAATGAGCGATGTACAATAATGTCTTAACTGGTTTTGTTTCTTTGGAGAAGTATAATAATATTTTTGTATCAATAAGCCTTATCAGATTGGCATCTACTGAAATCAGAAGCTAAAGCAAGCCCTAGCAGTATCGATTAGTATTAGCAGTTTCTGACTTAAATTTATTTAAAGATTGGTTTTATGCTATCCCAAGATAGACAATGAACATACATTAAAAAGTAAACTTTATTAAGAGGAAAAGAATAATTAGGATTTCCTGAGTTAAATTTAGTCTACCCACAAATTTTACAGAGCTAGGAAAAAAAATTGTAAGTCTTCATTTATCTTACCATTCCAAGTCGTTGGAAAAAAATATACAGCTGCGCAATCATCCATAAACAAAGTAGGCTAGTAGAAATATTATACCAAGAAAACAAGCCCATTTATTTTTTTTTCTGTAAAATGGGTACAGTCTTCATATTTCAAAATTTATCGTTTCAGATAATTTATGTTATCAAATCCTTTCCAAGAAAATCATTAAGTAAAAAATAAAATTGGATATCTAAATATAAATTGCTGACTAGATATTAAGCACAATTAAAAATAGTCAACTCCAAAGCGAACTTTATTCAACTGTCTTTAACATGTTGGTAACTCTATAAACCAAATACGATTTACATTGAATGTATTGAACGCCCTATATATATATATATATATATATATATATATAATATATATATATATATATATATATATATATATATATATATATATATATATATATATATATATATCGTATGTGTATAATATGATTATTTTACGTAATTCAGGAGCAAAATGCAACACGAGATGCGACAGTCTATGTTTTAAGCATGAACAATGCTGAATGATTTTATTCAGCAGATTAACTAGGAATCGGACTACTCATGAACATAAAATCTTATAGTAATATTTTCCTTCTAAAAGTATGGTTTGATATCTCTAAAACCCCATTGATATTGCATGTAATAGTCTGTTTTGAATAATAACAAAATCAGGGAGCAGCATGTTTCTTTGAGATCTGTACGGAAAGAAAATTAAATGTTTGCAATGAAGCTTTTAATCTAGGAAGATATTACTTCTCTGAGTCGTTTTATTTTATTGTATCGTGGAATGAAAAAAATTACAGATAATTTATTTAGTTGAATAATCAACAATATCATAGACTGTAATATAAATCTAAACAGAGTCAAAAAACTTAATGCATTTTACATTTGAGGTACTCATAATAGGTAATGACTTTAATCTGTAATGATGAAATTCCACTTTCTATGTTGCTGATTAGAAAGATAAAATTTGAATTATACCTTAATTTGTATAAAACAGCTGTTTGATTTAATAAACCGAGAACCTAACATTTGGATTTAAAACTTATTCTGTATAGATACGGGAGATTTTTGCAAAGAAATTAATGAAGTAAATTATAAATATATTCATTTATTAACACCAAGTATTTGAGAACAGCTGTCGAGTTATCATAATTTAATAATCTCCTAGCATAAATTACAAATCAACATCAAAATTTGATAACCACATTATTAATAACCACGTGGCATGAGTTCGAACATAACTGTTTTGCCTTAGTCAGATGATAAAGAATAAACCATGGGGTACTCCGGTTAAACATACCGTTAAGTTTGACACCGACGTAAGTGAAAACAAAGAAAAGAAATAAGGTGGAAAATGCATATGGCTCAAGAGATTAGTATTAGAGATATCAGGTATTTAGTTCGAATTTCATTAAGTATATGATAACTCTCTTTTTCAGGTATCGAAATGCAAGATCATTGTATGGTGAAATAATCGTATGGTGAAATAATCAAAATAATCGTAAATAATCGAACGATACAAACGTCATTACATCATAAAACTGAAAAAAAATATAACCGGCTGTTGCTCGTGGTTTATGAATGAAATGCTATTACAGTCATTCGCTTCTAAAATTATCATTTCATGATTTTTTTTAAATTCTTCGATATAAAAAGAGGTTTTTAAATATCGCCCTAGTTTTTTCTTTCTCTTTCTCTAGTAGAAAATTTAAATACAAAAATACTTTTACTGACAAATAGGATTTATTGATAACTAGCTGTGAATACCCGTCATTACCAGATAAAAACTTTAAAAAAGTTAACTTATCCAACTTGTGAAATAAGATTTTTTAGAAAATCTAATTTGAGAATCTTATTTGAGATTAGCTGCTTTCGCAGCCGGCCTTCTGTCTGAGTGTACATAATTAGTGACGTTAAGTGGTCTTTTAAAACATTGTTGCAGACTAAATTTAAACTAAGATAAATTGTGACGTTTAAAAATGCTTTATTTGGCAATATATGTCAATTTATCCTTGTACTAGGCTAATAGAAATGGAATGGATTTTATAGATTCTCACGTTTATCTTTTTTATAAATCAAAACTAAAAATACACCACAAGCTCATCTAAAGCTGCTACAAGCGAATTTAAGAATACAGCCACCTAAAATAAACTACGAAGAGCTTGGAATGCAAATTAAACTTTCATTTAAGCAGTTGATCTGGCACAACATTGATTAAGCTGACACATAAAGGTACTTTCATAATTTTCAATTTATTTTAAACATAGAAACCATTACTATGGCTTGAATGAAAAAACTAGGTATATTGTGTCACCCACAATCTTTAAGATCTACTGAAGAC
>CM063503.1:94936141-94938641 GCA_032207245.1 Pardosa pseudoannulata | reverse complement strand
CCATATTTGAAGCCTTTTATTCTCCAAATAAGCTTAAAAATTCCACTGATTATCAGCCAAAATATCTCAATGTATATTGCTAGAGGATGGTATATATACCATCTTATCATCTTCTAAATCATTTAGTCTTCTTGTTACAAAAAGTTTGACTCTAACGCTTCAAATCAAACACAACCAAATCCAGTTAACACATTGTTGACTGGCAATTTTACTGAAAATTTATGTCATGTATGTTACCGGCTGTTAGCACAATTTAATTCATAATCACTCGGACAATCAGATAAAGCATCAGCGTATAATTCATTGAAAGATTCTTCATTACATTCCGTCATCGTTTTTAAAATTTTTTTTTTAATTTTTTTTTTTTTTTATTTACAGCTTTTTACTTTGTTGTTTTTCGCCAACCCCCCCAACAACACCATGCCCCCTTGTTTTCTCGTGACCATCAACAATTCCACCACAATGTTAATTTCACTTGTTTTTTCACCACCCATTCTTATTTTTTTTGTGCATTTCATTCACTCTTTTCTTTCTTTTCTTTTCTTCTTTTCTTTCTTTTTCTCTTCCATTCAATTTCTCTTTCCGTTTCTTTTCAACTTTTTTTCTTTCTACTAGTCCCTTTTATTTTTTTTTTCAATTCCTTTCACTTTCTTCCCTTTTTTTTTCTACTGTTTTTTTCTTTTATTCTTCTTGACCCCTTTTCTTCAAACCAATCTATTTAGTTTCTCTCTTTTGTCTTTCCCTTTTCTCTATTCCTCTTCCTTTTCTTCTCAGAATCTGTTTCTTTTTCTTTCTTTTTTATGCTTTTTTCTTTTTTTGTTTTTTTCCTTTTTTTATTTTTTTTTTTCTTTTTTTTTTTTTTATTTTTTTTTTTTTTTTCATTTCTTTTAACCTTTTTTTTTCCTTTTTTTCACTTTTATTTTCCCTCTTTTTCTATAATTTTTATTAATCATCTTTATCTTCTTCATTTAGTCTTCTTGTTGCAAAAAGTTTGACTGTACTTCAATCACCCTTTTATCCTTTTTTTCACTGTTTTTTTTTTTCACCTTTCTTCCTTTTTTTAGTTTTGCTATTCTTTTTTTCTTTTTTGCTTTTCTTTCTCTTCCGCCAATATTTCTTTCATTTCTTCTTCCCTTTTCTATAAAATTTGTTTTCTCTTTGTATTTCTCTTCCGCCTCCCAATTTCTTTCTCTTCCTTTTCTTTAATTTTCCTCAACTTTTTTTTTATCTCACTTCCTTGTATATGTTTGTTTTCACTTTAAGAAAAAAAGAGACCCTAGCTTTAAACCCCAAACCCTTCTATTTTTCCTTTTTCCAGTCCGTCTGTTCTGTTGAACTCTTTCATTGTTGTCTACAGAACTTTAAGTCTTCAAGGGTTTGTTTTTTTGCCAGAATAATCCTTCCACTTTGTGTTTTTATGTTATTTTTTTTTTTTTTTTTTTAGCGGGCAATAAAAAACAATATTGTTAATTTCCTTCTTTCAATTCTCTTTTTGATGAAAATGAGAAAAATTTTTTTAATTTGAAATAACAACAAAAGATTTGGCTTTAAAAGCGAGAAAAGTGTTATACTAACACTTCACTGTATTGATAGAGAAATATAATCATAAAAAAAAACGCATCATGATTTTACTCGTCTACAACGCTTCAAAAAAACACAAACAACCCCAGTTAATATTGCACAGAACAAAATTTTATTACAGTGTGCAAGAAATGTGTAGTACTTTCAATCACGGTAAAAGACATTGTCTTCTATAGAAAGAGCATTAAACATTTAAGTGCAAAAACGCTTTCAAGTGTCAATTTAATACGCTTTGTGTATAAGCAAATTAGTCACTGGAAAGTAAAGGAAATATTTAAATTTCGAAGTATTTCTCTTCCGCCAATAAAAGAAAAGCCAATATTGTTCTTTCAATTCTCTTTCTATGAAATTCCAACTGAAGAGAGTGTTTTAATTTGAAAATCTCTGATAGTCCCAATTTAAATGTTTTTATTCTCCAAATCAGCACAAAAATGCACTGTTAAATAAGGAAAACATTTCACTTAATGAATAATCAAAGAGGATAATATATGTACTCTCTTGTAGGACATTTAGCCCTCATATTAAAAGAAAAAAAGAGACCCTAGGGCTTTAAACCAAACCAAATCAAACGTATTTAGTATTGCTCAAAAATGTTTATTCCAGTCTGCAGAAAATCTGTTGAACTCTTAATCATTGAAACAGAAATTGTAGTCTACAGAAAGAACTTTAAGTCTTCAAGGGTAAGAATGTTTTAATGTGCCAGAATAATCCACTTTGTGTATGAGTAAATTATGCAATGAAAGGTAAAAGAAATATGTAAATTTTAAGGAGCTATTTTTTTTAGCGGGCAATAAAAAACAATATTGTTAATTTCCCGGATTCTTTCAATTCTCTTTTTGAGAAATTGAAAATGAGAAAAATGTTTTGTTCGATTTGAAAGCCATAACCAATCAGCCTTATTTGAAGCCTTTTATTCTCC
>CM063503.1:94918641-94931141 GCA_032207245.1 Pardosa pseudoannulata | reverse complement strand
ATATATCACCTACCCTAACAAAAATCACTACCAATTACGAGTATAAGAGAGATTTAAGAGGGCAGTAAACTGTTATCTAGGCAAAGTTTAACAAAAAATTCGTCATTCAATGAATTGTAAATAATAACTAAGAATATGAAGAAAAGTAATTTTATTATATACTTCATCCTGTAATAAATATAATTATTCCCACAAGATAAAACACAATTAAACTAAACTACTCGTCGCAACAGTCCCTAGGAGGCCAGGGCCTACGGTGCCAATCTCCGTTTACGTGACCAAGGGCCCTGGGGTGCAAAGCATATGTTCCGGTTAGGTGGTCAATCTTACGTGGAACCCCCAGTGTTTAGTTCCCAAGCACGATTGGTCCTCAGTTCATCTACCCACTGAAGGGATGAAAGACTGAGTCAACCTTGCCCGGGGATAGAATCTCGGATTTGTCGTGGGAGCGAGAAGCGCTACCCCAACGTCACTGGTCTTCCTAAAACACAATTATTACTAATAATAACTTTAAGCAGATTTTCAAAATAAACATTTTTCTGTTTTTCCTTCTGAAATTTAACGGTATTACTGTTTTGTAGCATAAAAAACAAAAGCTAATACAATTAATACGGTTAGAAATGCAAAATGTGTCAATTCTGTGCTTTTGTAGCTATTATATCCCTGAAAAAAAATGGATATTTTGATTTTTACTATTGTTTTCTTTGAATATTTTCAACATATGCAATCCAACTAAATTTTATAATGATGTCTAAAAATTGTCCTATTCTTATCAATAAATATGGCAGACGCATAAAAGGGTTGTGCATGGAACATTTTTAATAAAGCTACTAAAAAATTTATTTTTAATATATTTATGATAGTAAATGCTTTATCTTAAAATTTTGGCTACATTTTTACAAATATATTACTAAAAAACTAAAAAAAACTTAGTAATAAAGGAATCAGACAAAATGTTTCCTTAGTCCTATTAAAATCTTTTAACCATTTGAAAAAGGTAAAACATGATCAAGGTTATATAAGAGAGATGATTACTACTTTGTCATGCTAGACTGGAAACTCGAAAATTGTTTACGTCAAACCTCCAGCAGAAATCCATTAGATGAATTAAAACATAGGAAAGCCCTCTTAAAACTTTGTAAACATAGCAGGGTATCATAGCCTATAAGGGTGCAGTGATATCCGCTTTATGGCAAAACAAGTAATTATAATTCAGAGCAAACATTATTTATACGAAAACTAATATAATGTATCTTTTAGTATAGGAATGTAACTGGATGGTTAATGTTAAGGTTTAATCAAAGAAAATATTCAAAATTCATCTCTTGTAAAAAATAAGGAAAATTCTTTTCATGCATATTTTACAAAGAAAGAAAAGCTTGTATTATAGCGGTAATTTAAGAAATTAAAAGATCTGTTGCTTGAAAATATAATTTAAAAAAATCTTTATATATTAGGGTGTCACAGATTTAAAGATATATGAAAATATCCTTAATTTTTTTTAAAAATAAAAACTGCTTTTACGTTGAAAAAACTCTAACAGTATAATTTTTATAGCATAAGAATTGACCTAAATCTAAACAAGCATATGCTCAATATTTTTATATGGTAATATTTTATCAGTAAGGACGTTCAAAAACACATATGAGTTATTTCTTATAAATATTCTGAATTATTTTGCACAAAAAATATTTTTTGCAAAAAAACAATTGATACTAACTGTATGAGAAATATATGTATAGTGTCTTCACTCTAAAAAATAGTAAATCAAAAATTTACTTTAGTGATAACCATGTATATCTTATTAAATTTTAAATGACACTTTGATGCAAAAAGTATTCTTAGTATTGCCCTTTGATAAGGATTCTACTAGTATATTGCTTTAATTCTAGTATAGAAGGAAAATAATTATCAACAAAACCATCTTTAAAAGCACACTATGTAAATGACATCAATTTTTGGTAGTTGCTTCCACAGCGTTTTTTATGAGTGTGGTTTTAGACGAAAGCGCTGTAGACAGGTAAATTGTTTTTGGTAGATTTTTGCATGTAACGAGTCCGTCATTTTGAAAATTATGATATATAAGCGTATTGCATTATAATTTCATCAGAATGTAATGCAAGTGCTTAAACTGCGGCGTTATATTTATATTAAAATTTTATGGACATTTTTCCAGTCTGTTGGTCCATGGAAGAGGTTTAAACCTTCTAAACTCATCCTTTTGTAAGTCACTTATTTTGGGATATGCAACAGATTTGCTATACAAAGGGTAAATATTTCAAGATACACATGACTTCTCATAAGAGTTAATTTGCTGGTTTCATTACAAGCTGTGAAAATCGGAAAGACGTTATTAATCTACTGGAATAGAATCCTTGCCTTCTAGAGCATTATACTCATAAACCCAGCAATCATGATGTTATTTATGATTAGTGTTGTTTATCTAAGATCTCTTCCTCGGTGTTTAATAAAAATATGCATCACTCGGTTCCATGTTTGTGCTCCCAGACAACTAACTCTATCACGCACTCTGCCACGCGTGTTAAATCTCACCTCCGAAATGCATTTACTTCCTCCATCTTCCATACTCGATGTATTATGAAAAGGCAACCCATTTAAATTGGCCTCTGTGTGTACTATTAATAGACGCGTAGTTACTCAAGTGACGAGTCAAAGAAATGATACAGTATAGAGCACGTGTGGTCATCGTGCTATGCAAATAAAACTACTGACCCCTTCTACTGTAAAACCGGAACCATTCGCGAAAATTTAGAAGACTTAAAAGATGAGCAGTTACTGTCTGCTTGTCAAGCATGTCTGCTCCCCGAACTTTCCTGCGATATCGGCAGGAAAGTGGGGGCCGATTTTCTTGTTTTGAATCGGTCAAGCATCATTGGAATTTGTTCTTGGTTTGCTTCGCTTTGCTTTCACGCTACTTGGTGTTTTTCTTTTAATTATTTATAGAGTGATATAGTCGATGAATATTATTTTTCTCCAGCTGGAGCAAATAATTGCTGCACAGAAGCTTTTAAATGGAATTTAAGAAACTTATTTGCAGTCAAGTGTATCCACCGATTAATTCTTTCAAACAATGTAATCGTCTTTGTTGTATTTTTTTAAGATTTGTATTTTTATGCTTAATCGCCAAATGTAAAACAGTGGTAATTGCCAGTAATATCACAATAGATGTACGTTTATTTGATAACTCCATAAAGGATTTTTTTTAATGTTTTTTAATCCTTTATACTTAAAGACTTGTAAAAGTAAGGTCATGTCTATTTTTTAGGGTATTTAGGTTTAAGAAGTATTGTAATGACGGCTAATCATTAAAAGGCATTGCACGCAATTTTTAAAATCTAATTTAGTTTATGTAACACTGAATGCAACAATGCTTGTTACATGCTATTTTTTAAAGTTTGGTTTTACTAATTTTTTTTATTTGCAAATCTGATTTAATTTTATAAAAAGTGCCTCTTAACTTACCAAGTCCTTTTGTATAAAGCGTTATCAGGAAAAATTGAAAAGCCCAGTCTTATGGTGAATTTAAAAGGAGTTCAGTTGTAAACATTAGTTTATGTATTTCCCTTATTCAAGATATCTCGGATTTTTTTTTTTTTTTTTTATCTTTTGCTATCAACTGTGATCGAAAATTAAATCCAATTTAAAACTACAGATGATGTGGAGATGTATAATTTGTATCAAATAAAAGTTTATTAGAAAAATACTTTCAGCAGTTTTTTTTATCACTTAGTTTCTTTTGTGTTGATATGAATGTTTAAAGATAATGTGGGCAGCAAAAATATTTCTGGCTCATCAGGGACTTATTAAGACTATCGGAGAGTTAGTAACCTAAAAACTAATAGGGTTACCATTAGAAAATGTACTTCTTAACGTACAATGTCCTTCTGTTTAAAGATTTATCAAGACAAGACCCAGGTTTTAGGTAAATTTAAACAGACTTTAGTTGTACATATTAGTAGTTTCTGCCCACCGTTATTTGTTAAAATATAAAATTATATATATATTTCAGACCAGGATAAAATAAAATTTAAGAAAACTAAAAAAATAGAATAACATCAATAAAGTTAAACGAAAACAAGTAAACACTATCCCCGCATCTATCATCGAAATATTTTGGCCCCGTCACTTTGTCTTACCGAAAGTATCGTTTATGTAGAATTTTGAAGAGCTGAGGAAATTATTATTATTATTTTTTTTTTAATTTTTTTTTGGGGGGGGTAAGACTGGTCGTGTGTCCGGCAAAAAATTTCTGGCTTATGGATTTTTCCAAGACTAGAATATGTTTAAAAACCTAACAACTAGCGGGGATTACTTCTAGAAAAAGTGCTTCTTAACCTACCATGTCCTGTTTAATGGTTTATCAAGAAATTAAACAGATTTTAGCTGTAAACATTACTTAATGTATTCACTTCTTTAACAAATAGGAGAATTTTTAAAATCTTGTGCTAACAAATATTATCGAAAATTAATTCAAATTTGAAGCTACAGATAAGGTCTAGATGTATAAGTGGTATCAGATAAAAGTTTATTGAAAAACTATTTTGAGCTATTTTCTATTAACGCTCTAGCCATGTTATCAGTTGTAAAAAGAAGAAAGAACTTGCTAAAAGACATAAAAAAAAATCAATGAAAATGTTATTGATTTGTGTACCTAAAAAAAGGAAGAAAAATACACGGCCTGCAAGCCTCTAGTTACGCAACTACAGGGATTGGTGATATCATGAATGACATTTGCTTGTTTTTGAATGAGACTGGTAAGGAAAAATAATTAGAGATTCTGGAGCATAGTTTCTCAACTGCTTCCTGTGAACGATGAAGCCTTCCATGGAGGCCGTAATGGGTACAGAGCCAAATAGGTGTGGGGGGTATTAATGCAGTCATTACATACCTATTTAAGGAATTAATGAAATGGTTTATAATTACCTACTGTTAAACGTTTCATTTAGCTATCTAAACTTTTTATCTGATTATTATTATGTGAAACAATCAATGAAAATTTAAAGCAGCATTAAGTATACGCATCCATATATTAGTATTGTATCGTCGTTTACAACACTTGGAAGTTTTTACGGTTGATCATACAGAGCGATTCTATGATAATGTAGAGTATACTGAGTTGCACCTTAGATTCTTAACCCCTTCCGATAAAATGACGAGTCTAGCTCGTCATTAGTTTTTCATTCCATACCGCACAATGACGAGCTACACTCGTCATGCGATTAAAGTTACTGTTAAATATGATAATTAATTTAGTTTAAAATTTCTAGTGTGCTGAATTTGACAACACTTTTATCACTTATGAAAATCACAAGTCACTATTGCATATTGTTTACTTAGAATTTCTTGGTACAAGTCATTGCCAAATTAATGAGTCAGAATAAAAGAAAACCTACTAAGAAATGCCGTGTGTGTTACAAGAATCAAATTAAAAGTGAGACTACTTGGCGGTGTAAACAATTAAGAATTCCTTTGCACTTTGTTTTGAAAAGTACCACTAGCTTGAAGACTATTATCTGTATACCTTATTAATGTTTTGCTTTGATATTTTCTTAATTTTACTGTTTCTGATATTACTTAACACTATGTAAAAAGTGGATTTTAATTAAGAATATGTAAGAATTGTAAAATGAAACAAGTTTTTTAAATAAAAATTAAATGGTTATTTCATGCACAGTTTTTCATTATTAAATCATACCGGAAGGGGTTAATCTAATGGAATAATATTACATTAACTATAAGAAATATATTAACTGAAGGATTTTCTTGAAAATAGTTGGCCAGAAATTATGTTTGGTTTTCTGTTTGCCTTTTCTGAGATTAATTATTGCCATAATTATATAATGAATAATTTTTGACATGTTATTTAAAAAGAGTTTGGTTTGCAGTATATTAAGTCCTTTCGAATGAATTCTTACTTAAAAAATAAGATGTATAGTTTTCATACCAAATCGCGCTCTCTCTATACCTCTTTAGACAACATCTTTAAAAATATATTCGATAGGATATCCATTTCAACCACCCTACATATATGATATATTTATTTTTTAAACCTTTTTGGTTCCTTGTCATGGAGCAATCATATAGATGATTTAATAGTACTGTTAAGCTTCTATGCATTAGGGCTAAGTTATGAATATACAGGAAGTCATTATTGATAAGAAGTGAAATATTTATATAGTGTCGGCAAAACACTATCTTGCACCTAGTCTGCTGATAACCCAGACCCGGGCCTGAATGCATATGTTCACGCCCGCAAACTTACATGCATAAATTTCAAGAGGTTAAAGAAAGGATGCTGTTTAGCAATATTATTTTTCCATCCTTACTAAAAAGAGATTTGTGGAAAAAAATTCCCCCCTTTCCATATGTGAACTTCTCCTCCGTGTTTATTAACAGCTAATTTTTCCCGAAGCTTATCCGGAAGGATGTTTGTGTAACTTTTCTAAACTTGGGACAAATAAAGTGACGAGCGATAGGAGCAATATTTCGAAGCCAACCTAATCAATACCATCCGACAAAGCGTGTCTCGGCTCTGTTCAATGTTTATTATTACTAGTTGCTTGCCGCCAACTCAGCACCGAGACAAAGCGACCATTCATAGTTCGCCACGTCAGCAGGATGCGGCCGAGCTCCGATCTGTCATCGGAGTTTAATCAGGCTGCACTGTGAATTGATTCGCGAGGTCTTGCGCGTAGTCCCCCCACCGGCTGGCAAGGATCACTTCCAGATTTATCGAGTTACAGTTGTAAGGTCAGATGGGAAGGGTTTAATGGGATTTTTCACGTTTCCAATGAACACTTCATAACGATGTTATCAGGTCGAAAGTGAGCCTTTTTTGATTGCATTTGTACAGATAAAGTACTTGAATAAACACAAGGGGGGATTTAGGTTTTTGTGTTTGTCTTAGGGTGTGGTAAACGCAGATGAGAACGGGCGACAAACATTTTTACATGCCTTTCTTAATGCACCAGAGCCTTTGTAGTATATTTGATTACAAGATTACATATAAAAAAAATCAACACATGATTTCCTTGTATGCCTATTAAAATACACATATTGTTTTACTTTGTTTTTGCAATACATCCCCAGAATTATCTTAATATTTACAGGTATTATTATACAAGGCATTTTTATATTATTACACATTGCAACAATAATTAAGGGACTTATAGACAATTCTTTCAATTGCATGTGAATACGTCGATATCTTCCTGTTTTCCTTGTTGTAGACCGGAAGCGTTATTGTACGCTATAATGAGAATTGCATTGTATAGAGTATGAAGTGCACAGCTAGATTTTAGAATTATACGTACAAAATTTGCAAACTATTACGACTCATAGTCTTTTAGTTATACCTGGTAGCGTTAACATACGTTATATCGCAGTTTTTTTGTACATAGATTGTTTATTTCTATCCAAAGGGGAGGTGCACAATCTGTAAACTATAATATAAGATCTATGCATAATACTTTTATACCAGATAATTAAAACCAATATGCTGCACAAAGTAATGACACAAATATGAAACAATATTATATTTTAATATTCGATAACAGACAACAGTATATACTTTACATACATACATACATACACACACACACTATATATATATATATATATATATATATATATATATATATACTGCTGTCTGTTATCAAACACTAAAATATAATATTGTTTCATATTTGTGTCATTACTTTGTGCAGCATATTGGTTTTAATTATCTGGTATAAAAGTATTATACATAGATATTCTATCTGATTGTTCTTTCGGATACATCACATCATAAAATTCTGTAACAATGAACTATATTATACCAAAATAACCATTCTGTCACATAAAATTAAAAACCTATTTATCAATTCCAAACACAATGTAAGAACCGAAAACTTAATTGTAACTGAACTATGCATATTTTTTTATGAAAATCTTTAATAAAATTATGTAAGCGGAATTGTTTTTACCCCACTCTCCTTTGGTATCCATTATCCCTGTAGGATTGGATACGAGTCGGGACATAATCAGTCTTAAATACAAAATTTCCTTCGATGTCTGATCATTTTTGAGTAATGTGGGATACTTAAAGGCGTCAAACAGAAAGTAGTCAAAATTCGTTGATATATAGTACGAAAGAACATTTGAAATTTCAAAAGTAAAGTTTCCCTGTCTGTATTCACATGCGTAACTTTGTCTATCTATAAAATCAATGCTTAGCGTTTTGCCTTAAAATCATTAGTGACTATTGAGAGACTAGTTTCCCTGTCTGTATTCACATGCATAACTTTGTCAATCTATAAAATCAATGCGTAGCGTTTTGCCTTAAAATCATTAGTGACTATTGAGAGACTAGTTTCCCTGTCTGTATTCACATGCATAACTTTGTCTATCTATAAAAGCAATACGTACATTTTGCCCTAAAATCATTAGTAACTATTGAGAGAATAGTTTCCCTGTCTGTATTCACATGCATAAATCTATCTATCTATAAAATCAATGCGTAGCATTTTGTCTTCAAATCATTATTAGCTATAGGAGAATAGTTACGGTTTTAAGAACATATATCTATCAAAATACTCAAAACAAACAGTTTATATCAAATTTTTGTGGTTCACTGGTATAAGTATAGATTGGTTAGTTGGGAGCGCGACAGCCTGTTTTTTGTATAGTTTTAGGTGATATAGGTTTATAAGCAATCGCTGTTCTGAATTAAAAATCTATATAAAGACTAAGCTGTTAAATAATTTTACTTATAAATTGTTTTTAAATAGCAACCACGACATAAGTAATCCCTCACTACAATCGGTGTTTATACACTAATTAGTTAATTTAATGCTTAGCAAATAAATTTGTGAAGCTTTATAAGTACCTCAATTACACCCAAAGCAAAGGGGGAAATTCAGAAGCTATAAAACCAGCTCTTGAAAAGCTTTAAAATATTATTATCCTTAATATATCTTAAGTAAATAATCATTTACTATAATATCATATCTATCAAAATAAGCAAACCAATTAATTAGGTTAATACTTAGCTCATAAACTTTGTGCAATGCATCCATCTGATTTGGCAAATTCTTCTCTAAGAGGGGCGGAAGCTTACTTTGGTGATTGTCGCCTGCAGCATTAACGGGAAGGATGCTCTTATTAAGGTTCATTATCGCTAAATCGTTCCCTAAAATGCTGAAAAATAAGGTTGTTGGATATTTAATAACGAGGATAAAACACGATGTAATCGTAAAACCCTGTCTTAGAACGGGGGAAAAAAGCACGAAAAAAAATCTTCCCCGACGAAGGAAAAATATGAAATGGGGGTAAAAAAATGGAAGGGGGCTCAAGACTTAATTAACCTGAGATAAGAAATTTCAATAAGCAAATAAAGAAGATGGAAAGTTTGCTCACGAGCTATTAGATCGGGCTCTCTGCCGCAGTAGCCGAGGCATGCAATGACGAGTTAAGTGTGGAGTAACCCCGACTCCTTATTACTTTACATATTATAGCTTCCTTGCCCTCGGTGTATGGAATTTGAAAGTGATAGAATGAGGCTAAATGAACGTTTCATCATTTATGGCTTCTACTTTTCTTTTCTTTTTTTACGTGGTAATTTGAAGATTTATACATCATATATTCTTATGCGAATACTTCCGTTTTTAACGCCTCTTGTGAGCATGTGTCAATTTTGACCTCATCTTCCTTAAATAGGAGAAATGCTTTAACGCTTTAAATTAATAATAATAGTTTCTTCCATTAATAATTGGGTGATTGAAACATTTTATCTGCTACCCTATCTGAGCTTCTAGTTTTTTTGTATGCGATAGTTTGAAGAGTTATACAAATAGTTTTTAAGCGGATGATTAGTTATTTAACGTCTTTAGTGAGCAAGTGTGAATCTGGATCTTATACTCTTTAAATAAAAGAAATGGTTTAACGCTTAAATTAATAATTAATAAGTCTAGTTGACTGAAAATTGTTTGATTAAAACATATTTTATCTAGAATCCTTTCTGGCCCTTGGATATTATTGTAAGGGGTAGTTTGAAGATTTATACAGCATATATTCTCATTCGAATACTTCCGTTTTTAACGCCTTTTGTGAGCATGTGTCAATTTTGACCTCACCTTCCTTAAATAGGAGAAATGCTTTAACGCTTCAAATTAATATTAATAATGTTTCTTCCAGGGCCAAAGCTAGAACTGCTTGGTATGGAATTCTAGAGAAGGCTAAGGCCCATCCTGGGCTGTCATGCCACTGAGGAAGGAAGGAATGTTTCTTCCATTGAAAATTGAGAGATTGAAATATTTTTATCTGCTACCCTATCTGAGCTTCTAGTTTTTTTGTACGTGGTAGTTTGAAGAGTTATACAAAGTTTTTACACGTATGATTACGTTTTTAACGTCTTTTGTGAGCAAGTGTGAATTTAGACCTTATAATCGTTAAATAAAAGAAATGGTTTAATATTTATATTAATAACTATTAAAGTCTAGTTAATTGAAAGTTGTGCGATTAAAACATATATTATCTGGTATCCACTCTGGGCTTTGGATATTATTGTACGGGGTAGTTTGAAGATTTTTACAAAGAATTTTTATGCGAATGCGTTTTTAACATTTTTTTTTTTTTTTTTTTTTTTTTTTTTTGTGAGCACGTTTCAATTTTCATCATATAGTCTTTAAATAAGACAAAACCGTTGACTCTTAAATTAACAATTAATAAAGTTATGTTGATTAAAAACTGTATTATTAAAACAAATTTCATCTGCTATCTTTTTCTTAGTCTTAACACCCTAGCTCATTTATTATATGCAAATGGAAGAAAAATAAATTCCAAATTGTTATAATTTAAAATATAGTTTTCTGGATTGAGAAGGAAAAATTTTTTATGATAATTAAAATCCATAAAACCTCATAAGAGGCTTATATGACTGTGGCTGGTGAATGAAAATTAAAGTAACAGACAATGCAATTAAATAAAAAGTTTAAACTTAAAAATTAGTTTCATAGCACATAGTACCTTTCCATTATAAACTATTTTGTTTCTATGCAAAAATAAAATTTTTCTAGATCATTAATAATGTTCTAATTTTATAAAAGTTATTTAGATTTGTATAAAGATTATATTTTTGTATAAAGCAATACAATTTTTAAACAACAAAATATATACGCCATGTGAAAACAAAAGCACTTACATGCAAAATTACATTTAAAATTTGTAAATTAGAAACTAAATTTTTAAAAGATAAAAGTTAGTTATCTTGTTTGTTCTGTGAGTCTCAGTTATATAAAGTTATATAAATATGAACAAAATATTTTATTTTATAGCATAATAAATGCTGATTTTATTTTCAATTTTCAATTTCTTAACAATTTTTAAATTTTTTAAATTTTAATACTCCATACAGCTAACATTTTGATTTACAAAATAAACAGAAATCTTATTTCCTTTTGACACAAAAAAAATTTAGCTTTATATACATATTTCAAAATTTATCTTATGGGTAAGAGAATTTTTTTATTCTGGTGTAGAATTTCTACTATGTTATTTAAAATATATACTATTTAAAATTACATAATTAGATTTTTTTTTAATTTACAAAAATCTCTTTTTCTCTACTTAGCATTTTTCTTTTATTCAGCTTTGTAAAATATTTTAGGAAAGATTATTAAATGACGAATTTCCTATAAAGTAACTAAAAATCGTTTCGTTATCAATAACATCACGTGATAATATAAAAGGAATCATGAGAATAGTGTTTTCATTTTCGTAAATATTAAAAATTTAAATTTTCATATATCTACTTAAAAGCAGTAAACATTGATATTATATTTAACTAGTTTTATATTTAAGGACATATACATGTTACTATCAAATATTTATAAAGAACAAATACGAGCCGAGTGTTTAAAATGTTTCAAAGAAGTATATATTAGAAGTTCGGTTTAAATTTTTGAATCAAAACACATTCGCTAAATGTGGAATAGGGCTTTGAAAATTGAATAAATAGCGTAATTCTATAACCAGTCTCTTGAAAGCAAATGAAATTTGTGTGTATCAGTTCGGTTTCTGGATTAAAAAAGTGACATAAATGCTCTAAGGATTAAAGTACTACTATTCTGAAAAGTAATAAAACACTGTAACAAATACAAGCACTCATAATTATAAACCAAATAATTTTAATTATATTAAGAGATGTATTATTTGTCCATATTAGTTGTTCTCGAATTTTATAAAGTCATGTATTTCGAAATGAAATCATTTCCTGATGTAACTGTGTGTACAATTGTTTTTCCAAAGGCGAGAATAAAATAATTATTTTATGCATAAAATGAAACTTTATTTTGTCTCAAGTCTCTTTATTTTTAATATATCCACCAACATAAAAAAACTAAATAAAGACAAAATACTTTATGTTTTTCAAAAACTTCTACAATATTCAATCACTTTAATTTAGAAATCAAGTTATAGAAAATTATAGCAAAACGTCTCTC